>JANJEY010000006.1:50497558-50509236 GCA_024703695.1 Erythroxylum cataractarum
ATCTGAGTTTAGATCTATGGCATTGGGAATATGTGAGTTACTTTGGCTGAAGATAATTCTTGATGATTTGAGAATAATATGGGAAGGACCTATGAGGTTGTAGTGTGATAACAAATCAACCATCAGCATTGCACATAACCCAGTACAACATGATCGTACAAAACATATTGAAGTTGATAGGCATTTCATCAAAGAAAAACTGGACAGTGGCTTAAAATGCACTCCATTTGTGTCAACCAAGGATCAGTTGGCAGACGTTTTTACAAAAGGACTAACAAGCATAGTATTTCAAGATATTATTGGCAAGCTAGGAATGGAAAATATCCACTCACCAGCTTGAGGGAGAGTGTAGGATTATGCAGATTATGTAGAATCTGCTGTATTATCTAGAGAATCTGCCATATTATCTAGAAGATTGTATAACTATAGAATTCATATAAATCCCTGATTTCTAGGGATTAGGATAAGATACAGATTTCTATGTATCTTAGGAAATCTGATACTTTATTTAGTATAGACAAGTGTATATATATTGACCATAGCTGTAACCTATGATGATGTGAATGAGATTATTTTCTTCTCTGCTAGTATTTCACATAAGCATATTTTATTGTTAGTATCATGTTTTTCTCCCGGAAATAGATCTGGAGAACTGTCAGTCTGACATGATATTCATTTTTGTTCTTATTTCTTTTCACTGGTGGTGTCATACAGAGGTTAATATTTGATAAACCTGAAGATGGTGTGAGGAAGATTGTTTTGGCTACTAACATGGCAGAGACAAGTATTACCATCAATGATGTTGTTTTTGTGGTTGACTGTGGGAAGGCAAAGGAGACATCTTATGATGCACTGAATAATACCCCTTGCTTGTTGCCTTCCTGGATTTCAAAGGCTGCTGCCCGTCAGGTAGACCTACCTTCGCAATACAAATTATTTTTGTACCTATGCTCCTTGGCTTATAATTTGTTAAGGATAATTGGGATGCCTTAGGATTGACTATTTAGAGTGAGTTTTACATTTATTATAGCTTTGATCTTTACCCTTGGTCTACAAAGGATGTCTCTTTTTCAGTCTAATTCACTCATGCACTAAGTGGTACTTTATCACCCTTGTGCTTGATACAGTAAGTTGAAAGAGTTAATTAAGCTTGAAAAAAATGAAATAATGAACTGGCTTCAAAGCAGTGAGTAACTTTACAGACCAAAAACAAGTTTCATTTGTATCTATGTGGGAGGGACTAAGATATTGACTTCAATTCTCGGTTGGATTTGATAGGGCTGTTAATTATTGTGTTGCTTAATATACATTCTCAGTAAATTAGATATACGTGGCACCAATGGTGTTTCTTAAATTAGTTATCTTAAAGTTTCATTATTTGCCTCATTCCCATGTTCAGTACGGTGGAATTAGCATTTTACATTGACTTTCAGCTAAACATTACACTGAGAAGTGCAATGACATAATTTATATTATTCTTGCTGCAGGACCAAATTTTTTATACTCCAACTTTATTATTTTAGTATATCTAGTAGGAATAGGATATTAGGCAAGTTTGAGACACGAAAAATAACTACTGCTTGTGTTCCAGTTTGAGGATTTGCTAATTATTATTAACTAATAGGGTTTTAAATTAGTATGTTTTATTTAGTTCTCAAGCCTTTTGTATAATGCTCAGTATGAAAGAAGTAATTGGTTTCTTGCAAATTTAGCTGTCAGATCCACTTTATACCATGTATTGACTTATATCATGCTTAAAACAAAGATTTTGCTTCTTAGAGGGCCAATGCTGTAGTTTGCTTTCTAAAATTTTAGTTTCTTGCCTAGTTCTGTAATATAAAATTGAACTTCTGATTCAGAGAAGAGGGAGAGCTGGTCGTGTTCAACCTGGCGAGTGTTATCACCTTTATCCTAAATGTGTGTACGAAGCTTTCTCTGATTATCAATTACCAGAACTTTTGAGGACGCCTTTGCAGTCTTTGTGTTTGCAAATCAAAAGCCTCCAACTTGGAAGTATTTCAGACTTCTTGTCTAGAGCCTTGCAGCCTCCAGAATCTTTATCGGTAATTCCTTTTGGAGTTTATTTTCATGAACTGCTCCCCTTTGGAGTTTATTTTCATGAAATGTGCAAATTTATAAAGCTTGCTATCATTGCATTCTCTTCACTTGCTAGGAGTTTAAATGTCAATCATATCAGGAATCTTTTGCTATTTTAGCATCTTTAATTTTTCTACGCTTCTGTGCTGTATTTTTTAATTCATCTTTGTTTTTTAGGTTCAAAATGCTGTTGAGTACTTAAAGGTGATTGGAGCTCTTGATGAAAGTGAAAATCTGACAGTTCTTGGTACATCGGTTTTTTCTTGCTCTTTAGTGATCTTCATATGGTGTAATACTTTAGGAACTGAATTTTAAAGCAGGATTGGTTGCTTTTATAGGACGCCACTTGTCAGTACTTCCAGTTGAACCAAAGCTTGGGAAAATGCTCATATATGGGGCTGTTTTTAATTGTCTTGATCCAATAATGACTGTTGTTGCTGGTCTTAGTGTGAGAGATCCTTTCTTGATGCCATTTGACAAGAAGGATGTAAGTTTTATTTTCTTTTTTTATTGTCTCCAAAGTAAAGATATTACCTTATTGTAGTGTGATGTAAAAAGTATATGAATTTGAGACAAAATATTTGTTGACAATGACACAAGAAAAAAAGAAATTCTGTGTAAAGGGGTCAGCATGTTTCAATTGCCAGAGGGTGCATATAGAAATCTTCTTTGTTTCTCCTGTGAAGAGAATCTACAATTTAAATTTCTTTGTCATATTAATCAATCATATTGTTCCCAGAAAAGTCAGGTTTATAGGGATAAATATCTAAAAATGTGAATATATATACACTATGATTGGGCATGCATGTATCCTGGTGTGGGATGGAGTTAGAGTCAATACTCAATAGAAATTATCTAATGATATGTGATGGACTATTAAACATAAGATGGTGGTGATATGCAATGGACTATTAACCATAGACGGTGGTTCTGTATTGGACTTTGTTTTACCTTGTTTATCTATTGATTTCTTAAACTTTTAATGTTGAATTTTTGAATTGATTTCATCAAGAATTAACTTTATAAAACAAGGGAGCAAACTGGACTCTGGTCATATGTCTGTAACTCTGTATTTGTATATGTCTAAGCATAAATTTTCTTCCTGTCTTGGCAGCTTGCAGAGTCTGCAAAAGCACAATTCTCTGCCCAGGATTACAGTGACCATCTCGCTCTTATTCGAGCCTATGATGGTTGGAAAGCTTCTGAAGCACAACAATCTGGGTACGAATACTGCTGGAAAAATTTTCTTTCTGCCCAGACTTTGAAAGCCATTGATTCTCTTCGGAAGCAATTCTTTTACTTGCTGAAGGATACTGGTCTAATTGATCAGCGGACTGAAAATTGCAATACATGGAGCCATGATGAGCATCTTATCCGTGCAGTTATCTGTGCTGGCTTGTTCCCAGGGATATGTTCTGTTGTGGTAAGTCATACGTCAATTTTTCATTATGTTCTCCTTTGATTATGTTACAGTAAAATGGTCATGAGATGTCCTTGTCGTATCCTTATTTTCTCCTCAAAACGACTTATTCTGTGCTTCTGTTTCACATGCTTGTTATAATTTTAAACTTTTCTGAAGCACTGGAGGTAGTCAGGGAGCACCCTGACATTAATTCATGGAGTAGAAGTGTATAATGGTGAAGTTGTTCTTGAGTGTTTCATTACTAATAAGAAGGAAAGGTGACAGTTCTAAATTTTCTATTGATTGGGAATTAAGAATAAATCTCCGATGGCTAAACTTATTCTCTTCTCCTGGAGTGATACCTAATCTTTTGTGATCATATGTACAGAACAAGGAGAAGTCAATAGGATTGAAAACAATGGAGGATGGTCAGGTACTTCTGTACTCGGTAAGTTTCTTAATCTTTGGACATGGTGTCCATGAATGTTCTATGCTAACCAATGATTAAAAAATCTAACCGGTTTGTCCAGTTCAACCATAAAAATCTTGAGTTGTCTAATTTTTTAGTTCGGTTTTTAACTTTTTGGTTTGATTTACTTTTAAAACTCTTGTTGTTAAAAACTAATCAATTTATTAATTAATTGGTCAATTTTTATAAATTAATAAGTTCTTATAAACTAAAATAAATCAATTAATTTTTATATAATATTTTTTAATTAAAATTTAAAATTTTCAATATGTAAGGACAATATTTTTCAATCATATTTTAAAATCTTTAATTTTATTTAATCTTTAGTTAATTTTATGACGATCTAATAACGATTGAACCTTTTAAATCTTAAACTTTTTGTCATCCTAGTTTAATTTTTGATTATGTTTTTAAAACATTGATATCTCTTTTAAAATCTTGACTTTTGTGATTTGTTTTACTGATAATGGATTGAAACCTACAGAATTCTGTAAATGGTGCGGTATCAAAAATTCCTTTTCCGTGGTTAGTCTTCAATGAAAAGGTCAAAGTGAACACCGTATTTCTCAGGGATTCAACTGGTATATCTGACTCTGTTCTGCTGTTATTTGGAGGAAAGATTTCGAGTGGTGGGCTAGTAAGTTCAAACTTCTTACGCTCATCTGCTTGATTACTTTTTGGAAGTGGATGCTTTGGAATGTACTTTTCAGTTATTTCTTGTGCACTTATTTGCGGTTTTAATAGGATGGACACCTAAAAATGTTGGGAGGATATTTGGAATTCTTCATGAAACCTGCAATAGCCGATATGTACTTGAGCCTAAAGAAAGAGCTTGAAGAACTTATTCAGGAGAAAGTAAGTTTCTAATCTTTTGGGAAAGCTGTTTATTTGGCATTTGATGTTTTAACCCACTTTACCTAAATCTCTTGGAGCTTAATTCTCTTTCTTTTCCCTATGTTTTTTTTTGTTGTTGTCTATGCATTGGTGGAAATGAACTTAGCTCCAGATTTGAGTTACTGATATATTATTTATTTCTTCTTCTCCTGCCGTATACTCATTTTACAGCTTCTGAATCCGACACTAGAAGTGCAGTCATATGAGCAGCTATTAATGGTGATAAGGTTGCTGGTTTCAGAGGATCAATGTGAAGGTAGATTCATTTTCGGTCGCCAGTTGCCATCACACTCAAAAAAGGCAATGAAAGAGGGACTACCAAGCAAAGTTGGTGATGCTAACTCTAAGAAAGAACTTCAGACTTTACTTGCTAGGGCAGGGCATGGAACACCTACATACAAGACAAAGCAATTGAAAAATAACCAGTTTCGTTCCACTGTGTGCTTTAACGGTTTGGACTTTGTGGGGCAGCCATGCAGCAGTAAGAAACTTGCTGAAAAAGATGCAGCAGCTGAGGCTCTTCTGTGGTTGAAGGGTGAGACGAAATCATCTGCCAAACATGTTCATCATGCTTCACTTCTTCTGAAAAGGATCAAAAACAAAACTGGAAGCAGGACTCCAGTTCATGGTGGTAAATGGAGTTAGTTTGACTGTGCAGGATTAAATATTATGCTATCAGAATCCTCTTTGTTAAGGAAGAAGATTGCTACCAGCCCTTGTGGATCTTTTTCATTGGGATGTTTTTTAACCTTCTCTGGTCAGACCTCATAGAACATTTGCTGTGACCTTGTGGCCTAAATTACTCATGAAGGAGAGCATCAAATCTTCAAACCAATGAGGAGCTAGATCAATCAGATACACAATTTGCGCCTGTTGTTGGTGCTCTCCGAATTCTTGGTGAGGTCCCAAGTAAGTTTCGAAGGCAGAAGCTTCAAATTTTAATCAGCTGAATTGAAGATTGAAAGTGAATTATCTAGATTTGGACTCATTTGAAAGGCTTTTACCCTTGCGAAGTTTTTACTGTCTCAAGCGGTCAAGCCTCTTCTGCCACTTAACATTTTCAGCATGATGGTGGACTGAAAAGCTGACTCATAAAAGAAACCATAAGTATGGTGGAATTCATCTGCAAAGTGAGAAAATGACATTTACTTTTTCAATATTCATTTATCGAGCTACGTAAATTGCTGATGGCTTGTGGATATCTGCAGAGGTTAAATCTTTGCTGGATTGTACAATTGATAGGTATATGGGTTTCAGAGTACATGGGTTTCAGACAAGTGTCGACATTTTTGGACACCAAAGGTGCTGAACACATATTTGATGTTGGAATTTTTTTGTCACAATTTGGTAAGAGTTCACAAGACAATCAATCTTGGAATATGGTGTCTTTATGACTGATTATATTAGCATGAAGAGTAGGTTCATGAGATTCCATATCTGATGATCACAGATAATGGCAGTTGCATTTTTGACAATTCTCCTTGGTCATATTAGTGGTTTGTATAGTGGCTTGACATGGCTTTCTTGTTGTGGAAGTCCGAAGGGTTTCCTGGGCTTTATTGTCATCTCTAGTAATTGTCTGTTCAGGTGCAGTAATACGTTCTAAGTTGGAAATTCATACACGGCGACAGGTATTTTGTTTCCTGTTTTCTGAGGTATAGTTTTGGTACTATAACCAGAAAATGAACAGATTTCTCGGTTATTGTTGTTTGCTTACTTTCAGTTTTCATAGTTGTTTACATTTGTTTTTGTGTTTCTTATTGGAATGCATATAGTGCTTGGTAGAAGTTATAAACGGGACCTATGAACAAACTTACTGTTGACGTAACTATCAAATTTGTTCCTCTATTTCTGAATTATTTGGTTTTGGGTTTTTGATCTCTACTTCCTAGCTTAGGATTTAGGTCTTACCTTATATGGAGCTATATTCTTTCCCCTTAGTAGTAGTAGTACTAGTTGCTAAACAAGCGAACAACTTTGAGCTTGGTTCTTCTTCTAGTTCAATCTCTTTCTTCCTTTCTCTTAATTGTCTCATTTGAATTGTAATCTCAATATTTGATGTCTAACCCTGGACACCACACCATCTAAGCCATCTTCGGTTGTTCCATCAAAATGCTTGTGTTCAAGAAAGTTAATCAAGTGAATTGTGTAAATATTGCCCTTTATGATGAATCGTCATGATGAAGTAGAATATGTCTTTCATTTTTTCCACCTGTATGTTAACGGATAAAAGATTATGTGAGGGATTTGAAACGAGAAAATTTCAGTATATTAGTTATATTATTAGAACTAATATAAAGTGTACTTTGCAATTTTAAGTGAAGTCGTGTGACTTAAATGGGATTGAATGTCAAGGAGTTTGTTAACCAACCACATGAGGCGTGGTTTGAAAATTGAAAAGCCTTTTAAATTCTGGTTTTGCTACTCAAACCTCTATCAGATATGGTTTAGGTTGGATTCAATTATTGGTCTTGAGTAGCTACTGAGAGTTACATGCCAACTTGAAACATTATTGGTGTAGACCGTAGAGTTTATTTTACATACCTAGAAGAAAGAGAGTGGCAGTCGTTTATAAGATACGTGTCTTTGGACTAATTCACGTTCCTGAAATCATGAAATCATCCAGCGCCTTTTTCCTGTTCTTGGTGAGAGCAGTTAATTGTATGCAAAGAAGAAGTATGCATCAACCGACACGATCATTTTGCTACATGTGTGAATTATAGGATGCAGGATCTAATGGAAAAAAAAAAAGAATAAAAATTGTCCAGAAGCACATTTATTTTCCAAAAATGAAGTTTGGAAGGAAGAATATTAAATTAGACGCCCGGAAGGAGAGTTTGGTCTCCTCAGGAAATGCAATTCACGACGATTCGTGCAGAAGCTCTATTGCTTTTAACAAAGTGGATCTAAACCTGTTCAGATCAAGCTTTACATTTTGCTTGTCCAGGTATATCGACTTAAATGCAAGCCAACCCTGTTTTTGAATCACTCTGGGGTCTCTTAAAACCTCATGGTCTGTTGGATATTGCTGTATCAAAGTGCTCTCTTCTACCTTTATCTTGTACTCCAAGTACCTTATGTTCATTTGTTTCGAAGGCTCTTCGAAGAAATGTTTTGAAACCCAGTCTACTCCTCCAAATGGGACTACTTGTATCAGTATTGCGTTTTCAGGAAGGAAGAGAATGTTGGTTAGACCAGCTCCATGAACACCCAGCACAACATCACAGGAATTAATGATTTTTGCGAATCCTGTCAGGTTGGCGTCAGCTTCTGCCACAACTACATTGAATCCCAATTTTTTAGCCATTCTAGCAATGTCACCAATATTTGTAAAAGCTCGCGATTTCTTTCGTGAAATAATTAATAATCTTGGCCTTTTCTTCTGAGCATCCTTGATTTTGATTGCACTAGCCTTCTTCAAGGAATACGAGCTTCTTAAGAACTCCCTGAAGTCCTTCATAGAATAGCCTGATATTGAAGGGTCAACATGGAGCTCCTTTTTGGTTAGACGTTTGAGGCCAACAACTACACTTGGGAAGCAATCTACACCTCGTCTCTTATCAATGTTCACAACCTCATATTTAGACAGTGCCCTCATCAAGATTTCAAACTTTTTCATCCACCAAGATGGTTGGTCGCTGATAAGAAGCTTCACTTCTCCATTGAAGGATCGAGCAGTAGAGTACAGTGGAACAATAATGTCGGTGAAGGCATGGAAGTGGTTTCCTGAGTATGCACCAGCAGAAAATAGGACGGCAGGAACATTGTGACTTTTGGTGCACTGAGGGACAGCTTGGCTGTTATTATTTACAAGTCTAACAGACCATCCCTTCACCGTGCTCATTGCTGTACGGTCATCTTTTCGCGCATAAGCCTTGATATTCCATGAGCTGTTTTCTACACCCAATACGTTGATTTCGGATGAGACAATAAAAACTGTGGAGGAACTTGAATCGATCCTGATGCTCCCTTTGACGTCACAGAAATCTGATCTTTCTGTGAAATTGCATATAGGCTCAATTGTATGCTTTAATATAACATCTGCTTGTTCAAGAAATAACGCATGCACCATACTTTAGTCGAGTAATCTACAAAAGTGAACCTAACTGCGGATGACACCGAGTTTTTGTTCGTATTTTCGAAAACTAAAGTAGAAATGAATTTCCAATATCCAAGAAAAAACTTACCCCTTTCTGTTTGAAGAGACATTCCAGTTTTCTTCGCTGTCAGCTTATTGCCAGCTGACCAAAATCAACGTCAGATATAGCGTAAGCGAACAGAAAACGAATTATGCTAATAATTCTCTCGGTAATGAACATAAATTAGTGAATGCATACCCCTGACCACAGAGTTGCTTGTACTGTTGATGGGTACCGCATTCTTTATTATGATTTCTGCATCCAGAATCAAGAGAAACAATGATGACTTGTGATGGAAAGATCATGCGCAAGGTTTTCATCGTCGATTACCTCTTTCTATCAACAGAGAATCATTGATAATTTTCAACTCCTGCACCGATCCTCTTGACAACTGTAAACTCACTGCAATACCATTTGATAGGTTAGAGAGGCAGGTAGTTTAAAATATAAAGAATAAAAATTTCTGGAAACTAGTTTTGATAATTAAAGCTTCAAGTAGGAGAGAAATGGAAGACTTACAAACTGTTAGAGGACTGAAATAAGGCTTAAAGATAATGCAGGTGCTCAATGCAATAAAGAAGCAGGCAATCATTGCCCCGTAACCCAACCTAATCTGCTCATGCTTGCTAAAGCTTCTGGCAAGCAAAGTATTATACATCATTTTGGCTCAACTACACATACTAGCTAGTTCTCTACGTAGCCTGTGAATAGAGCATTCACTGCGTTTATCTTTCTCCCAAGAACAAGAGGTGTGCGTAAGAGCGCTCAAAGCTTATAGTCATGACCTGGTCTAACTAGAAGGGATTGATGCCATGCCACTTAGTGTGACAGGAGAAGATGGTATAGGTTTATAGCTTGTTTGCAACTAATGCCCTCCACGTACATTATTTTCCGTTAGCTCTGAAAAGATTTTGTGAATTTCATGAAATGGAATCGAAAGAGACATTGTGGTTGACTATAAGTTCTTTGTATGATTGTTTTAGGTGAGTGTTTCTTGTATATTCTCAACAAGAATGCCGGCTTTGGATTCCAGATTTGGTGAGGCATGAACCAACTAAAAGTCGCCAGAAATTAATGGGGCGTTTTCCCAAAAACTCAACAAATTTCACATTTCTAACGATGAGAGAACTAGGGGTAATTGGTGTTACGATTATCGATCGAAAGAGAAGCGAAATCTTTCTAATACATTGCAATTTATTCGTGTACTACTGTTAGAAGTGCCTAATTCATATCTAAAAATTAGCTCAAGAGTAAGAGATTTGCACATTATTATAAATTCTTGAATACTCTTATAGCTGTCTGATGTGGGATTCCTGACACGATTGGCCATAAAATATAATACAAATAAGAGAAAGGGATTTAATCATAAATTAGTAGAAAAGGGACAAATGTATTTCTAATTATCATTTACAATTGTCGTATTAGATTTTTCAAAACGTTAATTTACAGTTGTTGCTGTGTTGAGTCGCAGTTCCAACTTCTTTGGTGTTATAGATATAATGAGAGTAAGCTTTAATTATGTTTTACAAATTGATGTTCTAATTTGGTTCTGTCTGCGTATTCCAAGCTAATTATTTCGAGAAAACAACAAATAATTTCACAACTCGACAGTCCACTGATAATTGATTTGTGTAATATTAATTCATGACACAGTATATTATACTAAATTAAGTTCATTTGCTAATTGTTATACTATATGTACTATCAGGTATCAACAAATCCAAAAAATACAGTAGCAGGTAACACAAACAGACAAAGCTAGATTTAATTAATCAACTTAATTAGGCTAAATCTGTTTGCCGACAATAATGCATCTTAGAATTAATAACAAAACTCTATATATATAGGCATGGTGTAATTCCAAATCAACAAGTTTAATTTGTTAGGTGGAACAGATTAAGACGTGTTAACAATCTGAATTTGGTGGGATGCATGATGATTGAAGGGACGGTAGAGATTTTATTTTTAGTGATATTATAAACATTTGCCTCTCTTCAAGATCCTACTATATATATATATATGTGTGTGTGGCATAAGAATAATTCTTCAACATTTAAAATGGTAGCGTGGGAGCCAATTTGATGGCTATTCTTTAACAATCTTTTGTACAAAAAAAAAAATTATGGATCGTTAAGAAGCACTTTCAGTGTGGTGTCATGCAATTTTTTTTAAATTTGTAAGAAGATTGAATTTTTGTAAAAGACAAATTTTGAACAAGTAATTAATTTACCACAGCTGCAAAAAAAAAATGTAAAACACAAGTAATTAAAAAGATCAAGAGGCACTTAGTTCACGTAAGATAATAAGAATAAAAATATGAATGAATATTGTAAGAAATGATAATAGAATATTGCTAACAATAAATTCTATTTTTTAAAATAGAATATTGCTGAAAATGAAAAATGAAAGTATTATCTCTATTAATACTAAACATAAATTTTCATTTCATACTCATACTTTTTTCTTTCATTCCATACTCATACTTTTTTCTTTCATTCCATACTCGTACTTTTTTTTTTCGTATCGCTATTTATAATGGATGCGAGGTGAGACGAGTCTCTTTCTTAATCTCTATTAATACTAAACATAAATTTTCATTTCATACTCATACTTTTTTCTTTCATTCCATACTCGTACTTTTTTTTTTCGTATCGCTATTTATAATGGATGCGAGGTG
>JANJEY010000006.1:50583215-50596994 GCA_024703695.1 Erythroxylum cataractarum
CACTGAGTTCACAAAACTCACCCAAAATTTGCAACTATTTTTTCAGGGCTCAAAAGAGTCACCCCGTTGGACAAACGGGAGTATAGCTACTGCATTCAAGTAAGAGGTAGAGGTCGAGATCAGTTGGCGTCAGCATTTGTAATTTTTTATTTATGTATTCCGCAACTTTTGTATAATGTGTAATTGAATGCATTTCTTCATGTCATCCTTTCCATATTGGAAAGGTTTGTGAATAAGAATGAAATGGGAGTGTAGCATTAACAAATGTGATCTTTTTTTTAATGTTATCAAAGGGAAGATTAGGCCAATTTTGATTACTAATTTCTAATTGCTGCATATGTTTATATTAAAAAATTGTATTGACTTTTCAAGATTTTTGACCATTCTAGCATGTCATCCTTGCGAGGCACGGATTCGGATATCACTCAGGATGTTAGGTACGAGTCTCGAGAGGGTAGACAAACCCAAGATCAACATAGATAGAGGCGAAGTTGGTAGTGTACATTAGATGTATACGTATCACGAGTTGATAGCCCAATGAGTGTGCACACATTAACAGTTGATAGCACTAAATTCACATTGGCGACGCAATTGGTATGATCGATACCTACTAGTTGAACTAAGGTGGCTTGTTGGGCAAACCTGAGGTCATTCTTAGGGATATTGGATATTGACCCACTAGGAGAAGTTCTCTACTAGTTCTTTCGGATTTATATTAAGGGTTATGAATTCATGATAATAGTAGGAGCCATAATGCATGTTATTAAAATCCATATAGACATGTATTTAAGTATATTCTAATTTTCTCTCTTTAATAAAAGGTTGCTATTACTCGAGTCAATGCCATAAGTATTAGTGTGAATTTAAGATCATTGATGGAAGCTAACAAGTTAACTGGATCAAATTGCCTTGACTAGCTCAGGAACTTGAGAATAGTTCTTAGGTCCAAGAAGCTTGGTTATGTCTTGGAAGAATTACTTCCCGATCCCCCAACTGCTGATGCCTCATTCTTAAAGATATTGGATATTAACCCACTAGGAGAATTTCTCTATAAGTTCTCTCAGATTTATATTAAGGATTATGAATTCGTGAAAATAGTGGAAGCCATAATGCGTGTTTTTGAAGTCCTTATAGATATGCATTTAAGTGCATTCTAACTTTTTCTCTTTAACAAAAGGTTTTTATTGCCCGATTTAACACCATGAGTACTAGTGTAAATCTAAGATCATTAATGAAAGCTAACAAGTTAACTGGACTAAACTTCCTTGACTGGCTTAGGAACTTGAAAATAGTTCTCAAGTTCGAGAAGCTTGGTTATGTCTTAGAAGAATCACTTCCCGATCCCCCTGCTGCTGATGCCTCTGATGATGAAAGGAGGGCATATAGGAAGCTTATTGATGATAAAGAGATGGTATGCTAGCCACCATATCACCGGAGCTATAAAAGCGTCACGAGGCTATAGATGCTCATACCATAGTCTATCATCTTAGGGAGTTTTATAATGAGCAAGTAAGGTTCGAAAAGTTCGAAACTTCACGATTGCACTCAAGATGGTTGAGGGGACATCTCTAATGCAATATGCATAAAATGAATGGCTACATCAAGCGATTGGCCTCCTTGGGTTTTGTTTTAGATCATGAATTAAGTATTGACTTAACTCTGATAGTTAACCGATAGTTACTCACAATTTGTGTTTAATTATCGGATGAACAATATATCTAGCACAATTCTCGAGTTGGTCAGCATGCTCAAGGCAATTGAGCCATTTGTCGGAAAGGATAAGGTTATAATGCTGGTGGACTCTTCTAGTTCGATGAAAAAGGGCCAAAAGAAGAAGAAGTTCGCAGGGCCTAAGGGAGGTTTCAAGAAAGCAAAGAAGATTGCCTCAAAGGGAACTTGCTTCCACTGTGCCAAACTGTAAGGCCTATTTAGAGTCTTTGAAGTAGAAAAAGGCATCTGATAACTTTTAGACCTAATACATACTGACGTATGTGGTCCAACGTCTATACATGCCAAAGTGGTTTCGTATACTTCATTATGTTTATTGATGATCATTCTCAATATAGGTATGTGTATCTTAAGAGATACAAATCTGAAGCCTTTGAAAGGTTCAAAGAATTTAGAAATGAAGTTGAGAAATAACTTGGGATAAGTATTAAATCATTTCGATCAGATCGAGATGGTGGATACTTAATCCAAGAGCTTTTAGGTTATCTTAGGGATAATGGAATATTGTCCTAGTGGACTCCACCTTACATGCCATAACACAATGGTGTGGCTGAGAGGAGAAACCCAACCTTGTTAGATATGGTGAGGTCTATGATGGGTTTAGCGAATTTACTAAAATCCTTTTGGGGGTATGTGTTCGAAACTTCTATTTATGTATTAAATACAGTCACATCCAAGTCAGTTGTTGTTACTCCATATGAGATATGGACTAATAAGAAACCCTATCTTTCTTGTATGAAAGTTTGGGGTAGTCTTTCTTATGTGAAGTGGATTCAGTCAAATAAGCTTGAAGCTAAATTTGACAAGTGTCTATTTGTAAGATATCCTAAGGAAACTATAGGATATCAATTTTACGATGTTTTGGAATAAAATGTGCTTGTTTCAAAACATGTTGTCTTTTTAGAGAATGAGTTTCTTCCAAGAGAAGACAGTGAGACCAAAATCGAACTTGTAGAATTCAAGATGCTCAAATAGATGCAAATCAACTGCCTGGATCCAAGAATATTGCTTATGAAGATGAAACAATAGTTCAACTTCGGAAACACAAGAAGTTTGTAAGTAAGGTAGGATATGTCATGTTCACTAGAGATAAGAATTTTTCATAAGTGCACATAATGACGTATTGCTCATAGATGATGATTATCCTACTACCTATGAAGAGGTTATGAAGAGTTCAAGATCAGACAAATGACTTCAAGCTATAAAATCTGAAATGGATTCCATGTATGAAAACTAAGTATGGACTTTAGATGACTGTAGCGCCCCCTTACTGTAGGGTACACACAAGAATGCCCGTAGGTTATTCCGATAGATATCCTACGATAAGGGTGGACTACGAACAATCACTACTTTACTTCATATGGCATCATAATCATAAAACATCAATAAAAATCACTAATTTTTGAAACCAAAATGTTTCCTCATTTCATTTCATCAACATCAGTAATTTACATCTCTGTTAGTTTTTCACTATCTGTACAATTTCCAAAAGAAATCTAATACAAACGCCTAACTAGGTCATCCCCCGAAAATCCCAGCTGACCGACCTGTGAGCTATGACTTCTCTGGCCAACACGATCTACATAGTAGGAAAAGTCCCTCTGGAGCTAGGAGTCTACTCTCTCGGTCCTGAAAAATAAGTTGCAATTTTGGGTGAGTTTGCGAACTCAGTAAGGAAATATCATCGATGGTTCACCTAATTCATGCATAGTCAAGCATAACACAGTTGTTCCATCATGTCACATTCAGAAGTACCACATGATTATTATTATCAATCAAAGAAACCAAATCAAATACACATGAAATGCGTATGTGACACTTTTCCAATTATTACGTTGTTGTGACCGAGGGCCTAAAACTATCCGAATCTGGGCGCATTAATCATTGAGCCTGAGGCTCTGAATCACTGTAGGCTCGAGGCCCAATTACGTTAAGCTTTAAGCTCTCGGTGGCTGCTCCGGTCACAACTGTCATTAACTGATCATGCATTCATGCATAGAATGCATATGTCGCAATGAAGCAATGTCAACATCACAATCAATCACATTAAAATCACAATCACAAGTAGTCACATTTAAAACACGGAGGTCCCAAATTCTCAGACAAATGACACTTTTATGTCATAATCTCCCAATACATCGGACCTTCTGTCCGAAATCTAGTCATAAATAACTCACAAACCTACCATTATTTTCCACAGAGTTATAAGCGCAAAATTATAAACAAATAATAATTGAGAAACCATCTAGGTCACTTACCAAATAGCTTTCGAGCTAATGCCTAGAAGTCTCGGCAACGTCTGTGGGCTGACATTCCAAATGCGCCTTTATAACAAGTCAAACACACATATATTACACATTGTCCAATCAGAAATATTTAATAATGCATATGTAGTAATTTAAAATGTGTACAATGCATGTTCGTGACATTCCCGACACTATCCCAAAAATTCCCTTCATACAATTTTCCTTTGAATATTAGAAACTCATAGGCACTAAAATCACTCAATTCGGACCTCCATAGGTCCAATTATTAATATAAATATGGACCAGAAAAATAATTACCTGGTCCCCTCAATTAATCCCTGTCAATTTCATCAATAAAAATTCCCAATTTCACATAAAAATGAAATTAACTATTACATGAATCTGATGCCTCGAGAATCAGGTTCATCGGATGTCGGATGCAAAAGTTATTGATAAAAGAAATAACATTTATAATTAAAACCAATTAATAATATAAAAAATAAAAAATAAAAAAAATTATGGGTTTCATTGGAAAGATTATAGAAAATCCTACAAGTTTTATGAAGGGTCTAAATGTAATCAAAGTTACTGTCAAATTACACCTCTAAGGGTGTCAAAAATGTAATCAAAGTTACTGTCAAATTACAATGTTCCCAAAACAGTACAACACTCTTCCAAAAATCATATCTTCCCATTCCTTTTTTCAAAAATTCCAAGTTTTATGCCAAAAGAAAGATCAAAACATATTCTACAATTTTCATAAACAACTTGGAAGCAAATTCAACCTCTAAACAAATCAAATTCTCAAACAAATTTTCTGCCTATATAAGTCATTCTCAACAGTAACACAATCTTTCACAAAGCATAACTTCCTATCCCATTATAAAAAAATTACAAACTTTATATCACTGAAAAGATCAAAACTCATGCTACAAGTCTCATGAAGGACTTAGAAGCAAATTCTAGCTCAAACAAGGTCAAATTCTCCCATTTTGTGGTTGCCCTGTTAAAGCTTGGTAAATCAGCACATGACCTAAACTATATCCAAACTTGAAAAATTCATAACTTACAAACGTTATATCAAAAAAGAGCATATCATACCTAATTACAAAGCTAAAACATTCCTCTATAACTTTCCATAAGATCACTTGAGCTAATTTTAACCATAACAGTCCAAAATTAGCATCCGAACACAGAAATCACCAAAATCCATATTCAGAGATATTACACACCAAAACACCTTAAGAAATAAAGTACCATCTGAAACTAATCAAGCCATAACTTTCAACTTACAAATCAAAAAATGTCATACTTAATGGAGATAAAAAGCTAACGAGTAAATCTTCAACTTTCATGAAGACCCATTTCACAAAATCAGTCTACTTTAGCCTAGAAAAGTTTCCAAAGTTTCTGGTCGTCAATGATAGAACTATAATCAGCACACTATTCACTCTGCACAGATATCTCACTTTCAAAGCAAAATTCCAAACCTTTCAAGCCACAATTGGACAGAACTTTCTTCATAAGAATTCTAGCCAAACTTCTCAAGTTTAATTCAAGCTAAACCTCAACTCAATAGCATAAGCATATCAAAAGTTATGATCAAATACCTGAAATATACACAAAATAAATTTTCCAGATTTTATACCTAACTCTACTCCTTTCATTATAACACCATTCTTACATCAATAAGCATCCAATTGAGTCAAGAAATCAGCCACAAGTTCATCAAGCCATTCATTTGAATAAGTAGTCACAAATTGGCAGCACACAAACACAATTTTCTTACTTTAATTACCACTCCTTTAACATCACAAAAACCAATCCCAAAACACTTAAACCAATCCAAAACATGTTAAGTCATTCATCCTCACACAAACATGCACTTATACCCAAACAAGCAAACCACAAGCTTCATGAAATTAATGCACAATAATTCACAATTAAAGCTTTTAACTACCAAATTAAGAACATACAACTTAATTCTTACGTAAACAAGCTTCCAAGCTTCAACTCTTCACCTAGACATCAAAACCTCTACTTCTTTTCATCACCTACGGTCACCATCTTCTTTAAGAAGAAAAATTTATGCTAGGCTGCTTTAGGAGAGTTAAAGGAAGAGGAAACACTTAAGATAGGAGAGCTTGTGAGAATGTAGAGAAGAGTAGCACTTAGCTAGAAGAAAAGAAGCAACAAAGGAGGGAGAAGAAGAAGCCACAGATGAAAAGAAAATTTTCCCTTAAAAGTGATTTTTAACTCTTTTAAGGAGAAGTGTCGTGAATGAGTTTGCAAAAGGTAGGTTTAATAATATAAAAACCAAGTTCAAGACCTAAGTAGGCAAGTGACCTGTGTCACTTGCCACTTGTCTTGTTTTTAAGCCCTCTTTTGTTTCCTTTCCTATAACAATTCAACTTCTACTCAAATTTCTCTCCAAATTCTAATGGATCAAAGTAGTAAATCCTAAAATCATGTGTCTAATTTTCCAGTGCCATTGGACAATCATTTTCAGTACCAAAAATTCAATCAATCCACAACTTGACAATTTTTTCGGTCCGGAAAATTTCTCCAAAAAATTCCAGAAAAATTTCTAAAATTCCCTAAAAATGTAAAATACACATAAATCACTCCAATTAATTTTTCAAACACATATTTCACATTTTTCACAAAAAATTACATTTATAGACACATATGTCAGGAAATGTCATGAATGCATGTACAATCATGTGCATGTGCAAAAATTACCATTCATATATATATAGAGGCCATATTCTGTTTGATCATGTCGAGATAACTTTAAACATTCCTAACCCGTTCAAAATTATCATTTTACCCTTCCTATCGGTGATGGGATGTTACAAAGATATTAACATAGAAGGTTAATAAACTATCTGCCACTCTGATATAATTTGCTAAGCAGAATTCACCTACTTTAGCAAAGCAAATCTTTGAAGGACTTTGGGCATTGCGCTCCTAATGCAGTAGAAGTTAGAGCATGTAGTTGCCTTCCAGCTACTTTCTTTATAGATGAAAGATACGTCCCTCCTCATAAAAGAGAGGCTATTTATGTGGCGTCTCCTTATGTTAATCTTGGTAATGGAGGACAAACTGTTAAGCCCCAAATTCTTAGCAAACAGGGATTTGGTGGGAAGGCTAAAGCTAATGGACTACAATATAGTTTTGGGAAAACATTGTAGCTATAAACTATAATCCTATTATTCCCTACTATAAATGAGATTATAGGTCAATTTGGAAGATGAAAGAGAAGGTGTTTAGGAATTGTACAAGAATAGTTTGAGACAATTTAGCTACCCAAAATTTTCCAAACCTTATCTGGAACAAATTAACTATGAGAATCCTTATCCTTATGGTTATAGAATTTCTAAATTCCATTTGTTTTCTAGTGAAGATTGTTAATCAACTATTGAGAACATCGTCAAATTCATCATAAAATGTGGAGAATTAGTCAGTTACAACAACTTTAACAACTTTAAGCTTAGGTTATTCTGGAATTCATTAATAGGAACCACCTTCCTTTGGTATGCTTTGTTGCCCAAGAATTCTATCCTTTCATAGGTAGAAATGAAAAGATTATTTCATACCTAATATTTTAGGACTACGCTCGAAGTTAACATAGTTGAGTTGTTAAAGGTTAATTAGAAAAGTGTTGAGAATGTTGACATACTAACCACTTGTTTCAAGAAAATGAGAAGTCAATGTTTGATTGCATTTCCAGAAACTAAATATGTAAATTTAGTTCAAAGAGGGTTGTATATTAAACATATAATTCTAATAAAAGAATAAATTAGAGGTAGAGATTATTATAAATATCACAATACCTAGAGCCACCTAACTATTTCATGTTTATGTAACTAAATCAACAAGTGAATTCTATTATTCATTGAAGCTTACCAAAATATTCTAACAAATGAATACCTATTCCCTCCAGTGGCAACCATTAATGCCACTAAAAATAACTTATGCTTATTTTAAAATGTCAAAACAAATGTTGAAAATTGTAGAAGATCATTTAGCATTAGCGTCATATTCAAGAACATCTGTTTTATTCCTAATTTAGATACTAACTTTTGGAATGGGGGTTAGAGAATTCCTAGAATCTGATAGAAGGTAGAAATTTTAGGGAAAAATCGCCAAACATAATTCACCCTAGTTTATAAGTAAGGACATGAACCTTAAATTATGTGGTTTTAATGCAAGCAACATAAATTTGTAGTATACCATCCTAGTATTGGAAACAAGTAAGAAATCCCAAGAATTTGGTACCATTAACTTAAATTTGAAAAAGATGGCTTCAATAATAAAGGTTAAATGCTATATTGAGAAAAACAAGCTAGTATTGTTGGAGGAGCCAACTTCAAAAAGTCATTCCATCTAAAACTTGCCTTTTTTTTAAGAAAGTAATATATATCCTAAGAATAAAAAAGGGAACGTTAGTAGTTGTTAGTAAGAAATAAGATAAGATAAAAAGAGAATCCTAGATTTCATAGGAAGTCAACTCACTTAGCGAGTGATGATTCTTGTGTAAAGAAGGAAAAAATCCCTCTTAAGAAAGGAAAATGCAGGGCATTAGTATTGCAACAAAACCACAAATTCCAATATTGATGGTGTTAGAAAATCTAGCTAATGTTATGACTCAACATATAAGACCTATATATATTAAGGCCCATATCAATAGAAGGTCAACTTCAAGAGTTTTAGTTAATAATAGGTTGGTAGTAAACATTATATTGACTATAATGATGATAGCTTTAGGCCAAGGTGATGTAGACTCCATCCCAACTGAAGTATATGTTGCTATATTCTATGGTGAAACTACTAGAGTATGTCGAATTCTTCTTATAAATATCACAGTGGGAGGAAAGTCTTTGTTAACTGCTTTCTTTGTTGTTGACACTCATGCCAGCAATGAAGTCTTGTTGAGGCAAGATTGGATCCACTCTAACTATCGCATCCCATTATATCTCTGTCAACTTTCACTCTTGTGGAAAGGCGATGAAGTAGAAATCATTTGGGTTAGTTCATAAACATTCCATACTAAAGTTTATGCAATGAAGGCGAAATTCTACAAGGATCATATAAAGCCGGTACAAATTCAAAATTTGTCTTAATATCAGGAAGATAAATAAAAGATGAAAACATAGTTAGAAAGATTTGTAAAAACAACTATCATTGTACCTACTCTGTACAACTTGAAGGCTTCCATTATAGAGGAACCCAATGAGTGGATTTTCACAAAATAAAAGCGTGGTAGATGCAACCACAAAGATCAAATATTAAATGCAACAAATCTAGGAGATTTTTGATTAAGTAAATAAATGTGATAATGCAGAATCAGTTTAAGAAGAAGAAGAAGCAGAAGAACCATAAATAAGTGATGGTTATTTCAAGAGTTAAAATATGCTCTCAAGAGGTTTAATGATTGAGGGAGCCAAAACCAATAATTATTATAAGAAGGGGAATATGAGCAATACAAGAAATTCCATGAAGTCTTTACAAATAAAAATTAGATTCAAAGATAAAGCCAAAATCAGCGGAACTTTTGAAAGAATTCAAAGGCTATTTCACTAAGGACTATACTGAAATTCCAAGATTGACTACAAATGTTGTAGAACACAGTCTGCCCTTACCATCAACCTCCCAAAGTGGTGGTCTAAGGAAGTTGACCTAGAGATTAAACAAGAAGTTTTTTTTTTTAGACCATCTAGATATACTAAATGGTTATATAATGTTGTGCTTATATTCAAGAAGGATTTTCTTCAACGTTGTGCTTATATCCCCCTTTTGCTGTTCAAGTCTTACGCTCAAGCCATTTGTTTCACTACTGAGAGGAAACGACAAATAGGTTTCTCAAGTTGTACACAGAAGCTCAAAAGCTTCAATCAATGTGAACTTAAACCTATGCAAATCCAGCTTTACATTTTGTTTCTCCATATATGTAGACTTAACTGCATCCCATCCACCCCTGTGGACAGATAAAGGGTCCGTAAGGATTGCATTATCAGGAGAGTATAGCTTAGCCAAACTGCTTTCTTTTCTCTTTATTTTGTATTCCAAGTACCTCAAGTTCATATCTTTTGCGGGCTCTTTAAAATCATCTCTAGCCAACCCGTCAATCTCACCTAGTGGAAGTATTTGAATCACAATTGCATTGTCAGGAAGGAACACCATGTTTGTTAGTCCAGCTCCGTGAACTCCCATCAATACGTCACAAGAATTCACTAGCTGCGCAAATCTTGATAGATCAGTTGCAAGACTTGCCTCTGCTACTACAACTTCATAGCCTATACTTTTAGCCATTTTACTAATCCTCCTTTCATTCGTTAAAGCTCTGGAACTTCTTCTTGAAATAATCATTAACCGACGGCGTTTATCTTTCTTTTGTTTCAGGCCAGCAACAGTATGCCTCTTC
This sequence comes from Erythroxylum cataractarum, assembly GCA_024703695.1. Lineage (NCBI taxonomy): Eukaryota > Viridiplantae > Streptophyta > Magnoliopsida > Malpighiales > Erythroxylaceae > Erythroxylum > Erythroxylum cataractarum. Next base: position 50,593,617 of record JANJEY010000006.1, read on the forward strand.
AATGAGTAAGTTTTACGAAGCAAATGCCTGAAATCTGTCATGGAGAGCCCAGCTGGAGACTTGGAGGGATCAATACTAAGCTCCTTGTGACTTTTGAGGCCAACGATCATGTGAGAATAGCAGTGAATTTTCTCTTCTCTGTCCATGTCAATGATCTCATATCTAGACATCTTTTCAAGTATTCTTTTAAACTTGATAATCCACCAGGGTCTGTTATCGGTTACAAGGAACTGAACCTCTCCTTTAAATTGTGTGGAAGTTAAATATAGTGGAATGAGCAAGTCAGTGAAGTCATGGAAATGGTTTCCTGAGAATCCTCCTAGCGAGAAAAGTATGGCGGCAACACTGTGTTTAATAGAGCAATGAGGGAACTTTTCCCGAGCTATCGACCAGCTTTTCACCAATTTCATAGCATCTTCGTTTCCTTTTCTTGCGTAAGGTCTTATGGTCCACCAACCTTTACTAGTCCAATTCCTCTTCTCAAGTGAAGCTACGACAACAGTGGATGAATTCCCTTGAACCCTTATGTCCCCACTTATTTCACAGAAGTCTGATCTTGTTTCCATAAAATTGCATAATGGTTTTGAGTTGACCTCTGCAGCTTCATGTTCATAGATTTTTAGGTTAAACCTTTCTTTTGGAAACTTCAACGACTGGAACTGATATTGGTAAAATTTTTCAAGTTTTTGTCATACCTTGTCGCTCTTTGAGGGTTTTACGCATTATTGTTGTCATTTCAGTGTGGATAGAATTCCCTGCATTAAGATGGACAAAGAAAAGATAGGGGATTCAATCCTTTTGGCATGACAATTAGGTAGATAGATATGTGGCCATTTGACCTGATCATTTAAGGCGACAATGCAACGGATTTTGTAAGATTAAAGAAAATTTTCTTTCATTCGAAAATTAAAAGAAAAGTTCATGAATGAGCTGACCAGCTGATAACTGATAGAGATGTGGCTTTGGCAGAATCCAAGTGCTGAATACCATAATCAAGCTTCCAACCAATGCAGCATAACCAAACGTTTTGTGCTTACAACCACTGAATCGCCTCTCTGCTATTCAGATTTCTCTCAACGGTCACAAGTCAACTACTTTGCAGACTATAAAATTAATCAAAATCTCAATATCCTGTTTTACCTTTGAGTTGGGTAGGACTCATAACAACTTGACGCTTGAAAGGACATATCATCATCCACATAGGCTGTGGTTGTCCATCAATTATGATATTACTTCTGACGAAAATTAATGCTTAACCTGAGAACCTAAAAGCCAAAACTTGACGTGTTTTGGCATTTTTACGAGCTGTACTTTAAAGATAAACAGCTTGAGAGAGCAGTTCTCAAAAGAGAAATCACTGTAATACCGATTGCCAATGTTGACAAATAGGACGGCTAGTTATCGTTTAAAATCATGCTTCATATTCTAAGAAACGTTCTGTTTTTTGTCGTCGCTTGAACTGTACACCCCTTCTTTTTCTGTTTTCTTCGCGTAAGCAATCTCCACTTCTCGTGCCTGGCGGAGACCACCATACATGTCAAGATACAAGTTGAAATAATTCTGTTTCTTTCCTTATTATTCATTTAATATGCGCATTTCACACGAATTGAAAATGTCTCCACTATACACTTACCTAGCTGGTAGTATCTAACAAATAACAAGTGAATATTTTTTTTTCTTTTAAAAAAAAAAATCACATTTGAACTTTTGTCAATTGAATTTAATAAAAGCCTTGTGATCAGATTGAGTAATATCCCAACGATCAGGGCTGCTTTTGGTCACTAACTACTTCAAATAAGAAGACGTTAAGGAAAAAGTTGAAATCAGGATGTGGAATTCCCCGATTGACTTGCTTGAAATTAAGAGTATTAGAAAATTAATGATAGAATTTTATCATAATTGTGGGCTAGCATAATTGAAATTATTTTGTACAAATCTCGATTAATTAGATGTTAATTGTAATTCTTTCTTTAATGTGTCATTGGGCCTGTGTTCATGTGTTTGCTATGATGGGTAAGCTTGGCCCATGATTTGTAGTGCACAGGAGGCCCTACTGTTAGCCGACTTTAAATACAGTCGCCCCATTGAGAACTGTACGTGGTTTTTGTGTGTTTTTGTTGATTAAGAATTCGGAATAGCAGTAGCAAATTCTTTGCATCTCTATCACGTCGCTTTACAGAACTTTACAATGGATTCTATGTTTCCCCAATTTCCAGGTATTTATCAATACAATTATTGAACATAGTATGTTGCAATTTTAGGGTTAATTTCTTGTATTGATTAATTACTAAATTAATCTAAAATTTCGTGTTTAATTTTCTTTCAATTAAAGCATATTTTAATAATCTAGGACGCAATGATATTAGACCATGAAAGGTTGGAAGCTTGATTAAAGATTTTAAGTTCTTAAAAGTTTCAATATTTACATTTTTCTGTAAAAAAAACAACCTAATTGACTTTTTTGGTACATTAAAAATTCAGTTTAATAGGATCACAAAAATTAAGAATGGAAAATAACTCGCTAGAATATATGAAATGCTCCGAAGAGCAATTTTGGTTCTAATAAAATCATGGCTCATCGTAATGAGGTTTCAATATCTAGTGAATTGTTTTTTAAGGTTTGAACTCGTAACAAAACAGCAATTAATGATTTTGGGTTTAGTTATACTCGATGTTCACCATCGCCACCAAACAAAAACTATTGGCGCCAGGGGGTTCACATATTTGGAAGCTCTTTACCATGAGTCCAGGAAGTGTACTCGTAAGTTTGATATTTTACTCTAAACTAAAACTTTTAGACATTAAGTTTATGATTCTTTCTACTTACATGCCTCTCACTAATGTCATTTCTTTCTAATATGAAAATTTCACCTGCACTTGAAATCTAACAATCTCTCCTTTAAGTGTAATATTTCACATTAAGCTTGGGTTTTCGCTCAACTCCCATGAACAAAAACTTTTTTCACAACAACTCAAGTATATGACGTCATCGAGAGCTTTTCTATTTCACCGGTATGGAGCTACCAAGAGTCTCCTTGCTCTTTCATGTGGAGATGGCAATTACGAAATTCGACTACCATCTCTATTCTTGTCTCTTGCCAAACCATCTGCTCTGATACCATTTATTGGCGCTGAGGAGCTCACTTAAGAGATCTTTATCATTAACCTAGTGGGGAAACATACTCATGGCTTTACATTACACTCCAACCTAAAAATTTAAGACATTAAATTTATGAATCTTTTCCACTTATATGTCCCTCACTAATTTTATCTATTTCTAATGTGAGATTCCACTCATACTTAAAATCCTAATAAAAACATCCTTGACACTTTAGTTTTTCTTCATTCCCAGTTTTGTATATCTACTCCTTCTTGTTC
>JANJEY010000006.1:50670796-50690931 GCA_024703695.1 Erythroxylum cataractarum
TGTTCTTTTCACAAGAACTACTGTAAATCAAAGTTATAAAATGTTTTTCGAAAACTTGTTTAAAAGCTAGTAAGATCAAAAGTTTGAAAGATAAGAGAGATAAGGATAGAGAGTTGTAGGCACAACAATTTTTATACTGGTTCACCCCAAATTGTAGGTTACGTCTAGTACTCAGAAGTTTTTCTGAGATGTCACTATCTCTCAACAACTTTACAAGTATTCTTTTTCTCTAAGCCTCTTTAGGTCTCTTTACAGTCAGTATTCTTTTACTCTTAGCCTCTGCAGGCTATCTATACAACTTTCAACTGAAAGATATTTCGAGTTTTGTTACAGTAAGATAACTCTAGACAAATCGCACAAAAATTTATCTCAAGTATTGACAGCTTTTGTAACGTTCATGTGTGTAACTATGTAATCTTCGACTTTGACTTATATTTATACTCTTCGCCTGCAACTGCTTCTTGATTCTTGATTCTTGCTTCTTGCTTCTTTAATCTTGTTTCCTGAAAGAAACGCTTATTCAGTTGAGTTTTGTAACTAACTCAAACTGATTCTTGAATCTGACGCAATTCACTTTCGTCTGCTTCTCATCGTCTGCTTTTGTTTCCGTCTGCTTTTGCTTATGTCTGTTTTTCAGCTTCCGTCTGTTTTTCTCCTTTCGTCTGTTTTTCTTCTTTCATTATTTGTACTTCATCAAAATCATTTATGTAAAGTCATTTTGACTTAACACAAGCAATGCAATAAATATGGGATTTAATTTTGGATGAGGTGTTATACTAATTGAATTGTGCTTAATACAAGAGATGTTTATGTTTTGTTTGAGTGAGCGCATCGATGATGGTATATTCATTGAGTTTGAAAAACCCATCAAAATTGCAAATATTGATTTTTAGGTACTGAGAAGACCTAGCTTTCAAAGCAATGTAGTTGAAGTCTAGTATTGTTCATTTTGGAAATAAGAAATGGCTCAAAGATCTGGTCAGCTGACATCTAAGGAGTTAGATAGAATGCTTTTGTTTAATATCTCATATCATGCAGAACTTGCTGTATAAAATTGTGAACTCACGAATGGTTTTATAATGTAAAAATATGGTTGGTGTGCATTGAAATGACAATGTAAATTATGTTTTATTAATAAAATGGGATGAGTTGAAAATTAAATGCTTGTGTTATGTATGGTTCCTTAATAAGTGAATGTGATTGCTTTAGCATGACATTCCCATAGGGTATATTCTCAAAAAATCTATGGATGTTCGGGCATATGCACAATGGTAGTGTTGTGTTACAATTTTTGGTATCAGAGCACAGTTTGGTATCCTTGAGGACATATAGGAGTATTTTAGCATGACATTTTGTGAGAAACTTGTATAATGATTATGATTGTTGGTTTTTATAGGTCATCTGCTGCAGGAGACTGAGTCATTGAGTCAGCTAATGCCTCAAAGAGTCTTTTAAGCCCCAGTCTGAGCTAATGCCTTAGAGAGTATCTAAGAGGAGGTAAAGGAGGTATGAAAAAATTAGGAAGCAGGGGCTGTGGACTTCTATGGAAGTATAGACCTTGCTGAGTCTAAAGGTTGGTTAGAAAGGACAATGAGGATATTTGACCAGATAGACTGTGAGTCTGACGAGAGGTTCGACTATATAGTTTCACTACTTTAGGGTCTAGCCTACCAGTGGTGGAAGACTATTCCAGATAGCTCGGTCTAACCCTGTAGATTGACGTGGGAAGATTTTTGGAGGTCTTTAAGGAGAATTACATGTAAAAGATTTATTTAGATAGAATTATGAAGGAGTTCTTAGATCTGAAGTAAGGAAGTCTCATTGTAGCTAAGTAAAAAGTGTGGTTTAATGAGTTAATGGGGGTATGCTACTACCTTGATTCCAACTGAGGAGGAAAAATGTAGAATATTTGAAGACGGATTGAATATGGAGATTCAAACAAGATTAGCAACTACTAATTTGAGTAGTTTCACTGAGTTGAGAGTTGCTTCGATTAGAATTGAATAGTTATTAAAATATGAGCAAGGAGAATACAGGCAAGAGTTTAGTGTTGGACCCCACACCTGGGCCAACATTTCCCACCTAGCTTGTGTTTGCGGGTTATACCGCGACATCCAACACAAATCAGTATTGTCCTCTTTGGTGGGAATCGAAATTGGCTCAATGGTAAGAGGCGTGCTTGTAAAAGCAACAAAACCTTGAGGTTGTGTGTTTGATTCCCACCAAAGAGGACAATACTGATTTGTGTTGGATGCTGTGGTATAACCCGCAAACACACGCTGGGTGGGAAATGCTAGCCCAACTGTGGGGTCCAACACGATTGCCGCTCACTCCTTTATTATGGAATAGCTGGTGTGAAAGTTGAGTTGGAGATTAGTAAGACCCCTAAAAAAATGAAAACTACCACAGTGAAAGCAAAATCAATGGTAGGAGCTGCATACAATGTTCCTTTGAGTATGGGAAATTAGCATAGGAAGTGTAACATGATGGTGATACCTCTCAAAGATTTTGATTTGAATTTGGGCATCAACTTTATTAGGATGGAAAAGGTGGTGATATACCCACATATTGGAGCTATAATGTTTATGAATGATTAAAATTCATGTTACATCAATTGTTGTAGGTCTAGCAATAGAACTCTATTAGCAATTGTAGCTCTATTTTTTGCTTAAGTATTGAGAAGGGCCTTAAGAAAGGCATGGATACTTACCATGCAATCAAGTGAGAAATTACAGAAGATCGTGTGGTAGAAGTCCCGGATGTGGTGGAAAAAGTATTGAGGGAATTCAAGGAAGTGATGCTGAAGGAGTTATCAAAAAGTCTCCCTCCTTATTGTGAAATTGATCATAAGATAGAACTGGTGTAGTACCTCTTACATGTGCCCCTTATTGGATGTCACCATTAGAGTTGGTAGTAGTACGGAAGCAATTTGATGAATTGTTGGAAGCAAGATACATCCAACCATCGAAAGCCTTATATAGAGCTCCATTTTGTTCAAAAAGAAGCAAGATGGAGTCCTATAGATGTGTGTCAACTATCGAGCTTTGAACACGGTAATTATTAAAAATAAATATCTTGCTCCTTTAGTTTAAGACTTGATTGACAGATTGTGAAGGGCAACGATATTCAAAAAGTTAGATTTACGGAGTGGGTATTTGTAAGTACATATTGTCGAAAGTGATGAGCAGAAGGCAACTTATGTAACTTGGTATAGCTCATATGAATTTTTTGTTATGCCATTTGTCTTGATTAATTCCCCTTCTATTTTTTACAACTTGATGAATGACGTGTTATATGACTTCTTGGATAATTTTGTGGTGGTCTATTTAGACAATATTGTGGTCTATAGCACTAATATGGAAGAGAATATACAACACTTGAGGAAGATGTTTGAAAGGTTGTAACAACATAAACTTTTTATAAAGATGGAGAAGTGAGAATTTCTGCAACCGGAAATAAAGTTTTTGGGAAACTTGTTGAGCAAGGGCAAAGTGCTAATGGATATAAAAAAGGTACAAGCTATTGTTAATTGGCAAGTTTCAAAAATAGTGTAGGAACTTAGGAGCTTTCTTGGCTTGGCGAACTACTATCGCCAATTTTTTATGGGGTATTAGAAGAAAGCAACACCCTTGATCAACTTGTTAAAGAAGAAATAAGAGTGATTTTGATCGAAAGCATGCCAAGAAGCCTTTGAGAAGTTAAAGGTTGCCATTTCAACTGAACCTGTGTTGAAGTTACCTGACTTTAATCTCCCTTTTGAGGTACACATGAATGCTTTAGACAAAACTATTAGTGAAGTCTTGGTATAAGAAGGACATCCGATAGAATTTGAAAGTTGCAAGCTTAATGGTGCTGAGCAACGATACTTGACACATAAGAAGAAGATGCTAGTAGTAGGATATTACCTTAAAGCTTATTGGGTTTACATATTTGGTACTAAGTTTGTTGTTCATACAGATAACATGGCTAACACCATTTTCAAGATCCAAAAGAAATCATCTAGAAGGCAAGCCTGGTGGTAAGACATATGACTTTATATATAAGCTAAGTTTGTTGAATATGACTTTATATAGGAGCACAAACTGGGGAGACATAATAATGTGGTGGGTATTGAGACAAAAGAAAGTCTTTCCAACCTTGTATGCGATTACTCGAGTGGAATCAAACTTGTTGGAGGAAATTAAATTAGCAGTTCCACTAGACAACACTTATGGCTGAATTGTAAAGCAAGTAAATGAGGGTAATGTGCAACAATTTTGGCTTGATGATGAGGGGTTGCTCATTAATAAGAATAATCAATTGTACGTGCCAAGTTTTGGTGCCTTGTAGAAGCAATTTGTTGGGACCCCGCCCTCGTGAGCCACATGCTTGACGTACTAAGTAACATTTGAACGCGCATCTCACAAAGTGGCATGCCCACACCAGTCAAACATTAAAAACAAACTCATTTCTCCTATTTTAGAACAGATTTTGGGAAATCTTAAACTAGAATTTCAATTTGAATTCTTCAAAACATTTGTTAACCATTGTCTTAAGTTTTTAATGATACCAAAATCATTCAATTTGGTTCAAAAATCTGAAAGTTATAGCCCAAACATTTTCGGGCTGTTATTAAACTAAAATAGTACACTATACTCAACTTCTATCTAGAAATTGAAAGTCTTAGAGACTGAATTAAAATTTAATTTTTCTAGATGATTTGTAGCTCTATATCTCTAGTTTATTTAGAAATAAGAATCATCTTATTTGGAACTCTACAGATCAAGATATCATCCAAATATCGAAGTATGTTCAGCGAAATATCCAGTTCGTGCTTTTCTAACTGATACCCTTATTTTGATTCGATCAATCATTTTTGAATCAATACCAAAATCTATACTTTTTTATAGAGAGATATAGCAATGTGTTAGGAATCCATTGGTTAAAAAGTCAAGCCATTTAGAGGTTAGACAACAAAGTTATAGTAAAAAGAGTAGAATATGTTCAGATTTGGGAGGGGGGGTTTGCATTCATGGGTCACGATCACAACCTACACGAGCACTGTCCCGATTGCAACCTACACGAGCATTGTCGCGATGTTGCGATCTTGACTTTCACGCAATTTCGATCACGACTTTCCCCTTCCTGCTTTTCTTCTTCCGACCTGTATTGGTAAAAAGGGCATAATATTTACTACAAATATCAGATTAAGGTCATTCAAAGACCGTTTTGAAGAGGACTTCTAGACCTATAACTTCCATGAAGACCTAGAAAAGATATTTTGCCTCCAAAAGGGTTAAAATGCAAATCAATACAGCTGTTCTGAATGTCCATCCTATGCAACATTACAAAATTCTAATAATCATATCTCTCAACACCAATGTCTAAAAATTTCATATTATATAGTGTTTGAAAGATAGAAAGAGAAACTACAACTTTCAAGAAGACAACTTTGTCAAATTCAGCCTAGATCAGTATAGTATTCTCCTAACGTCAGAACACACTTTCTTACCCTTATGGAAAACTTTAAAGTGAACAGAACAATTTGGAAATGTCATCAACAAAACACAATCATACTTCATTAACATCAAAAGATAAGAGTTTTACAAGGATTTAATGGGAATTTCAAACCACAATACATCAATATCTCCAAATCCCAAAATACAAAAGATATATGAGCAATAATTTGCTCAAAATGCAACTAAAGCCTTATGTTACAAAACTAGCTTAAAATACAAAAGTATGCTTGATTGGAGTGATACCTTGACCCTTAGTTACTTGTTCTCATGCTCTTCACCTAAAGATGGGACAGAAATGGAAGGGGTGAGCTTAAAGCTCGTGGGTAATAGTCTATAATGGAAAAATAAGTAAAACCTTTGAAATGTTCATTTGTCAATACAAAGTTCTAATTAAATTCATAAAAGTATCATTCTCAAATTCATCATCAAAATTCACAAACTACAAATCATGAATGCATCAAACTTGTTAACATCTCATAAGCACATAAGCACATCAAAATGGTTTGGGTAGATCCATAAACATGACGAACTACACATTTCCACATAATAGTCCTGTGTAGTCGTAAATTTGATGTACTATCACAATCCCATATAGTGGTTTTCCATAGACGTAAACTTGAGGGAGTCCATGAAGGAGTTCTGTGCCACTAGCGGGCAGGCGGGAGAAGCCTTTAACTTGGTTAACGTGCACGTAACATTCTTGAATGGATTACATCAAACCCACATAACATATAATTCATGAATTGAAAACTGTTTGCCCAAATGGCAAATTCTTGGAAACTTGTTTTTCATGAATATGAGATATTTCAAAAACTATTTCCGAAAACATGATTTCATAAGCATGTTATCTTTTGAAAAAATTCATTTTCAAGGTCTTTTCATAAATCATCAACATAATTCATATATCAAACATATAGCAATTTCTCAATTCATTCAAGAACCAATAAATGCAACTTTTATGATGCAATTGAAATCATTAAACTTCCATGATTTAAAGAAAATATTAGTGGCTTATTTACTCTATTATAAACATATACCCACCTTGAATTCCTTGCTTACGAAATTGGCTTAAGGGTGTCTTTCCTCTTGCCTCTCTTAATCCCCTTCTTGATTTCTTTCATAAATGACAAAATTTCCATTCAATAGGAATTCAAATTTGAGAACCCATAAAACACATTCACTAAAATTGACTCTAGATTGCTTAAACCCATGTATTTCCTAAAATTTATGAACCAAAACCCTTCTATATATCCAAAGTATAAAAATCAAACTTACCTTCTTTTCTCTACTTCACCGAAACCTCTCTTGCTCACTTTTTGTTTTCGTATTTTACTTCTTGTTTCTCTCCTATTTTCATTTTTCTCTTCTTTAGGAAAAAGACAACAATTCTTCCTTCCCATTTTACCCTTAATGAATGAGAAAAACCTATTTTGCCCTTCCTTTAATGCCTTAGTGTTTTTAACCTTAAGTAAACTACCCAAAATACACCTTTATGCATTCTTACCACTTTTAATTCAACTAGCTCATGAAATAAATTCTACTAACATAGAAAAAAAAAATAACTCCCAAAAATTCACCTATCTAAATCTCATAATTATATAAATCATACTTAACTAAAAAAAATATTTAGGGGCCAATATTTTCCCCCCTCTTAAAAGAATTTTGTCCTCGAAATTCTTACTTAAGTCATTGAAGAGGTATGGATACTTCTCCTTCATGGCTTCCAAGAGCTCCCACGTGGCCTCTTCTACAGAATGATTTCTCCACAGGACCTTTACTAGTTAAACTGTCATGTTGCTGAGGGATTTTTCTCTAGTATCCAAGATCTCCACTAGAGTCTCCTCAGAAATCAAATCATCTCTCAATTGAACCTCAGTAGTCTGAATGAAGTGAGAGGGATCTGATCTAGATTTCCTCAACATGAAAACATGAAAGACATCATGAATATGTGATAATTCTGGTGGCAGTGCCAACCTATACGCTAATGGTCCAATCCTCTCAAGAATTTCATAAGGACTCACATATCTTGAGCTCAACTTACCTTTCTTGCCAAATCTTATGACTCATTTCCAAGGAGATATCTTAAGGAAGACTTTCTCACCGACTTCATACTCTATTTCCTTTTAGTGTGCATCAGTATAGCTTTTCATTCTATCCTAAGCCGCTTTAAGCCTTTGCTTAACTAACTTGACTTTGTCGACTGTCATCTAAATCAATTATGGTCCTATTAGTTTCCTTTCTCCTTCTTTTTCCCAGCATATAGGAGTTCTACATCTCTTCCCATACAGTGCTTCATAAGGAGCCATCTGAATGCTTGAATGGTATGAATTATTATGAGCAAATTTGACCAATGGCAAATGCTCATCCCAAGCTCCTTTAAAATCCATTACACATTCCCTAAGCATTCCCTCAAGTGTCTGAATGGTCATCTCAGATTGACCATCTGTCTAAGGTTGAAAAGCAGTGCTAAAACTAAACTTAGTTCCTAGAGCCTCTTGTAAGCTTCCCTAGAATCTTGAAGTAAACCGAGGATCTCTGTCAAAAACTATAGAGTCGAAAATTCTATGAAGTCTCACTGTCTCATCAATTTACTTCTTTGCTAGGACATGCAGAGAATCAGTCTAGTTAATTGCCAAAAAATAGGCTGACTTTGTCAAACGATCAACAATAACCCATATGACATCATGTTTCCTACTAGTCTTACGCAAACCCATCAGAAAATCCATAGTTACCCTTTGTCATTTCCACTCATGAATAGACAATGGCTTTAACTTGCCTGAAGGTTCCTGGTGTTTAGCCTTGAGTTGCTGACACATTAGACATTTACTTGCATATTTTGCTACATCCCTTTTTATGCCTTTCCACCAGAAATGCTCTTTTAGATCTCTGTACATCTTGGTGCTACCTGGGTGCATGGCATAAGGCGTATTGTGTGCCTTATCAAATATTTCATCCTTTACTCCCTTAACATTCAGGATACAAAGTCTGTGCCCTACAACTATAAGTCCATCATCCCTCACTACCACTTCATATTTCTTGCCATTTTGAATTTCTTTTCGGAGCTTACTCAATTATGCATCCTGTGCTAATAACTTCCTAACCTTCTCTCTGAGTATCCGTCTCACTCTGAAAGTAGCAACAATACAATCAGGTTCCTCCTTATTCAAACTTATCCTAAGCTTAACCATCTTTTCTAATAACGACAGATAAATTGTTTGAACGTAGGCTATTGAGGATTTCCTACTCAAAGCATCTACCACTACATTTGCCTTCCCTGGATGATACTCAATCAGCAGGTCATAATCCTTGAGCAATTCTAACCATCTTCTCTGTCTCAAATTCAATTCTTTCTGTATCAGTAGGTACTTGAAACTTTTATGATAAGTAAAAATCCTCGCCTGAACCCCATACAGATAATGTCTCCAAATTTTCAAGGCAAAGATTACTGCTGCTAATTCCAGATCATGAGTCAGGTAATTCAACTCATAAGGCTTTAGCTGCCATGAAGCATAAGCTATCACCATGTCTCCTTGCATCAACACATAACCTAAACCCTTTCTTGAAACATCATTGTAAACCATATAACCCTCATCTCCCATAGACAAAGTCAGAATTAGAGCACTTGTCAATCTGTGCTTAAGCTACTCGAAGTTCTTCTAGCATTCACCACTCTAGATAAATTTCTGATTCTTCCTTAATAACCTAGTTAATGGAGAAGCTATCATGGAGAATTCTTCCACAAACCTCCTATAGTAACCTGCCAAACTCAGAAAACTCCTCACTTCTGTCACTATCTTGGGTGAATGCCATTTCACCATTGTTTTAATTTTTCTCGGATCAACATGTACCTCATCCTCAAAAATTACATGTCCAAGGAATACCACCTCACGAAGCCAAAATTTACATTTGCTGAATTTGGCATAAAGTTCCCTCTCCATCAATGTCTGCAAAACTATCCTGAGATGTTTCTTATGTTCCTCTTCGCTCTTGGAATAAACAAGAATGTCATTTATAAATACTATGCCAAATTGATCCAGATACTCTTAAAGACCCTATTTATAAGATCCATAAATGTAGCTGGAGCATTAGTCAATCCAAAAGGCATGACTAAAAACTCATAATGTCCATATCGTGTCCTAAAGGCTGTCTTGTTTATATCAGACTCCCTGATTCTGAGTGGATGATAGCCTGACCTAAGATCAATTTTGGAAAAGACTTTTGTTCCCTACAGTTGATCAAATAGATCATCAATTCGGGACAGAGGATACTTATTCTTAATAGTCACCTTGTTGAGTCTCCAGTAGTCAATACACATCTGTCAAGTTCCATCCTTCTTCTTAACAAATAAAACTGGCGTTCCCTGTGGTGATGAACTTGGTTTTATGTACCCCTTCTCTAACAGTTCTTCCAACTGTTCCTTAAGCTAACCCAGCTCAACTGGAGCCATCCTATAGGGTGGTATAGAGATGGATGCGGTACTAGGAATCAAGTCGATAGCAAACTCGATTTTCCTCACTGGTGGCAGACCAGGTAAGTCCTCTGAGAACACATCAGAAAATTTCCTTACAACTGAAAAATCCTCTAACCTCCCTTCGTTCACATCAACGTCCATTGTATTCACCATGAAGACTTCACACCCCTTTTTCATCATCCTGCCAGCTAGCAAAGCCGAAATAATTCTTAGTGATGGTGTTTTCCTATCCCATCTGAAAATCACCTTTTCATTGTTGCCCAGATCAAATCCCACCTCCTTAAGGCCACAATCCAACTTCACATGATATTTCTCCATGGCATCTATTCCCAGTATCACATCTAGACCCTTTAACTCCAACGATAGCAAATCCACTACTAGTTTAGCACCCTCAATAAACAATTTACAATCCTTATACACTTGACTTATTATCACCTTTCTCCTTAAGGGAGTACTAACAATCAAGGGACTATCCATGGGCACCAATTTAACATCATGCAAAATTATGCTTGCAGAAACAAATGAATGTGTGGAGCCAAAATCAATCAATAAATATACTACAGAGTTAAATAACTGAGCCATACCCGTGATAACGTCAGGAGCGATTGCAGCTTCCTCTCTGGTCATAGTAAATACCCTAGCCTGTGCCTGACCCCTTGGCCTTCCTGTAGGAATAGCCTTCCTTTCCGCTACAGAACTGCCCACCTTAGTGACTGGCCTAGTTCCCACTATTTCAACCCTCCTCAAAGCTTGCAACTATGACCCCTCTTGCCTTGGTATCTGGGGATAGTCCTTGATCATGTGTCCCTTCTTCCCACATCGGAAACATGCTCCCAATAAATTAAAGTACTCTCCTTTGTGAATTTTCCCACAATGCTCACATTGGGGGTTTGTGTATCTACTCCTCCTTGTCCTTTTAGTGCCTCCCACATTTGAGGTTTGCCCTGAAACTGTCCTTGCCTACTTGATCTTAGAAATGTCACTACTTCCCACTTCACTCTGTGTGTGGTGACTCCTTGTACTCCTCTCAGGCATTGGAGCACTCATTCCCTTCTTAGAAGACTGCTCCCTGTTCTTCCTCTTCCTGCTTAGTTCATTCTTTATATTCTCCAGTTTTTTAGCCTGGAGTACAACATCTACCAACTACTGGTAGTCACAGAAGCTGTGGATCAGAACTTTCTTCTTGATCCCCAAATGAAGTCCTCCCTCAAACTTGCAGCACTTATCCTCCTCATTAGCAACAATGTTGGTCGCATACCATAACAGTTGAGTGAACTTCAGTTCATATTCACTCACACTCATGTCCATCCATGTGAGATTTAGGAACTCCCTAGCCTTCTCTTAGATATAAACCCTCGAGAAGTACTTCCTCCTGAAAGCTTCCAAAAAGTCTCTCCATGTCAATACCGATGATATGACCTAACTATAGGGCATTCACTCCCACCAATGAAGCGCATCCTTCTGTAGTAAACTGACTGCATAATCTAACTTCTCCTCATCCAAGCACTTCATCTGAATTAGGACCCTCTCGGTCCTCTTTAACCATGCTTCGACCTCTTCTGAATTTCTAGTCCCATTGAAATCCACAGCCCCATACTTGCAAAGCTTATCATACTGTCCACTCCTTTCCACTAGGGCTTGCATTGGAACTGGAGACCCTTGACCCATGGCATATATGAAAGCTTGAGCAATTACTTGAAAGAAACGCAGATCTATGGGGTTTTGCTTGAGGAATAGGAGGAGCTGGTGGAGGCACCTCATGTTGTCCATTAGGTGCCTCAGAATCTGGAGCAGAATGTGTCCTCGCATCTTGTGGGATATAGGATTCATCTGTGCTCCCTTGGTGAGAGCGAGATCTAGTCGTAGCTCCTCGAGTTCTTTGTGCCACATAATCACTCCTTCAATATAAAACATTTAAAAACCTTTAGTTAACGTTTCATGTAAAACAACTTCAAATCATGTAAAACAATTTAAATCATATGAAACAATTTCAAATCAAGTGAAACAAAATAAAATGCACGTTGTTCATTTAAAACAATGCATGTGATTCATTCAAAATAATGTATGTTCATTTTGTAGTTCAAAACTACCCATTTCATGCCTAGGATACTCCTAAACCTAGTCATACACCTAGACCTAAACCTAGTCACTCAGACACCATAAGTGTTGGGACCCCGCCCTTGTGAGTCATGTGCTCGACGTCCTAAGTGACATCTGAACACATATCTCTCAAGGTGACGTGCCCACACCAGTCAAACGACAAAAACAAACTCATTTCTCCTATTTCAGAACAGATTTTGGGAAACCTCAAACTGGAATTTCAATTTGACTTCTTCAGAACATTTATTTTCCATTGTCTTAAATTTCTAATGACACTAAAATCATTCAATTTGGTTCATAAATCTAAAATTTATAGCCCAAACATTTTCGGACTGTTGTTAAACTGAAATAGTACACTATACTCAAATTCTATCTAGAAATTGAAAGACTTAGAGACTGAATTAAAATTCAATTTCTGTAAGGGATTTGTAGCTCTATGTCTCTAGTTTATTTATAAACAATAATCATCTCATTTGAAACTCTATAGATCAATATATCATCCAAATATCGAAGTATCTTCAGTGAAATATCCCAGTTCATACTTTTCCAACTGATACCCTTACTTTGATTCGATCAATCTTTTTTGAATCAATATCAAAATCTATAAATTTTTATAGAGAGATAGAGGAATGTGTTAGGAATCCGTTGGTTAAAAAATCAGATCATTTAGAGGTCGGAAAACAAAGTTATGGTAAAAAGCATGGAACATGTTCAGGTTTAGGGGGGCTTACGGGTCGCTCTCGCAACATTGTGGCAGCGCAAGTCCGCAGAATCGCGATCGCGACTTTCCCCTTCTTGCTTTTCTTCTTCCGACCTATATTGGTAAAATGACATAACTTTCACTACAAATATCAGATTAAGGTCATTCAAAGACCATTTCGAAGAGGACTTCTAGACAACAACTTCCATGAAGACCTAGAAAGGATATTTTACCACCAAAAGGGTTAAAATTGCAAATCAACACAGCTGTCCCAAATTTTCATCCTATGTAACATCACAAAATTCTAATGATCATATTTCTCAACTCCAATGTCCAAAAATTTCATACTATATAGTGTGGGAAAGCTAGAAAGATAAACTATAACTTTCAAGAGACAACTTTGCCAAATTCAACCTAGATTAATACAATATTTCCCCTGAAGTCAGAACACACATTCTTACCCTTGTGTAAAACTTTAAAGTGAAAAAATAATTTGGAAATGTCATCGGCAAAACACAATCATACTTCACTAACCTCAAAAGATAAGAGTTTTACAAGGCTTTAATGGGTGGGCATTCAATCCATAATACATCAATATCTCAAAATCCCAAAATACAAAAGATGTATGAGCAATAATTTTCTCAAAATGCAACTAAAGCCTTATGTTACAAAACTAGCTTAAAATACAAAAGTATGCATGATTGGAGTGATGCTTTAGCCCTTGGTTACTCATTCTCATGTTCTTCACTTGAAGATGGGACAGAAATGGAGGGGGTAAGCTTAAAGCTCGTGCGTAACAGTTTATAATGGAAAAATAAGCAAAACCTTTGAAATATTCATTTGCCAATACATAGTTCTAATTAAATTCATAAAAGTATCATTCTCAAATTCATAACCGAAATCCACAAACTACAAATCATGAATGCATCAAACTTGTTAACATCTCATAAGCAAATAAGCACATCAAAATAGTTTAGGTAGATTCATAAACATGACGAACTACATATTTTTATATAATAGTCATGTGTAGTCGTAAACTTGACATACTATCGCAATCTCACATAGTAGTTTTGCGTAGACGTAAACTTGAGGGAGTCCATGAAGGAGCTTCGTGTCATTAGCAGACAAGTAGGAGAAGCCTTTAACTTGATCAACGTGTACATGACATTCTTGAATGGATTACACCAAACTCATATAAGATGTAATTCATGAATTGGAAACTGTTTGCCCAAATGGCACATTCTTGGAAACTTGTTTTTAATGAATATGAGATATTTCGAAAACCATTTCCAAAAACATGATTTCATAAGCATGTTATATTTTCAAAAAATTCATTTTCAATGTCTTTTCACAAATCATCAACACAATTCATATATCAAACATATAGAAAATTCTTAATTCATTCATGAAGCAATAAATGCAACATTGATTTCCTTCACAAATGCAACATTGATTTCCTTCACAAATGACAAAATTCTCATTCAATAGGAATTCAAATTGGAGAACCATAAAGCACATTCACTAAAATTAACTCTAGATTGCTTAAACCCATGTATTTCCTAAACTTCATAAACCAAAACCCTTCCATATATCCAAAGTATAAAAATCAAATTTACCTTGAATCTTCACCAATTTATGAGATTATTGGCTTTAAAGAAAGCTCTTCCCTTCCTCTTTCTTTTTCCCTTGTTGAGCAACCTCAAACTCTCTCTTTAAAACTAAGAAAAGATGAAACCTAGCTCAAAACTCCCTTCTTTTCTCTACTTCACTGAAACCTCTCTTACTCACTTTTTGTTTTCGTATTTCACTTCTTCTTTCTCTCCTATTTTCATTTTTCTCTTCTTTAGGAAGAAGACAACACTTCTGCCTTCCCATTTTACCCTTAATGAATGAGAAAAGCTCACCTTACCCTTCCTTTAATGCCTTAGTGCCTTTAACCTTAAGTAAACTACCCAAAATACCCCTTTATGCTTTCTTACCACTTTTAATTCAACTAACCCATGAAATAAATTCTACTAACATAAACATAAATAAAAAAATTTAACTCCCAAAAATTCACCTATCCAAATCTCATAATTATATAAATCATGCTTAACTTAAAAAACATTTGGGGGCCAACATAATTAATGAAGGAGATGCACAATTCATAGTGAGTTGAGCACCCCAAAGTTGAATGGATGCTAGCGCTCCTTTCTCGATCTTACTATTGTCCAAAAATGGAGAACGACATTCAGGTATATGTCAAATTTTTCTTGTTTGTTAATTGGATAAACATAAAAGGAAGAAAGAAGCAGGTTTGTTGCAGCCCTTGCCAATTTGTGAAAAAACCATAGATGTATGTTTCGATGGACGGTGGACGATATGACTTCAATCATGGTGGTGGTTGATAGATTCTTCAAGTATGTGATCTTTATGCCAACTCCAGCTTCGTGTCTCTCGGATGTTGCTGTAGAGCTTTTCTACAAAAAATGTGGTGAAACATTTTGGAGTTCCGGGGGATATAGTAAATGACCGAGATGTCCGATTTATTGACCAATTTTAGATGTCTCTCTTTAACATGCATGGGTGTGAATTGAAGTTCGCAACTACGAATCACTCACAAACTAATGGCCAAACATAAAGGATCAATGACTTATTAGAGAAATACTTGTGACATTATGTAAGTACAAGTCAACGAAATTGGATAAGTTTACTTAATACTGCACAATTTTGTTATAACTTGCACAAATCCTCGGCAATGGAGAAAATTCCTTTTAAAGTTGTTCTAGGATAACAATTGCTCACTCCTCTCAAGATTATCAACAAAAGTCAGGAGGAAAATGTCCAGCTGCTTATCGTTTTGTGAAGGAAATGCAAGAATTGTTGGATGAAGCAAGGGATAGTATTCACAAAGCTTCCAAACGGACGAAGAAATATGCATATTAAAGGAGAAGACCGTTAGATTTTGACATCGGGAATAAATTACTTCTCAAAATTACTTCCCAAATTTGGAAGAAGATTAGTAGCAAATAGGTGCATCGAGGGTTGGTGCCAAATTATGATGGGCCATTTAAGATACTTGTAAATATGGAAAATATAGTTTATTGCCTCAAGTTACCTGAGCATTTAAAGATACGACCTACTTTTCATGTGAGTTTCCTTAAACCATATCATGAAGACTCTATAGATCCTATGAGTCAAGTAAAGAGAACTCCACCAATGGTAAAGAAACAATTCCATGAGTAAATTAAGAAGATTTTGGATCATCGAATATTAGGGCAACACAAGAAGAATCGGAAGACAGAGTTCCTAATTCAGTGGAAGAATAAATCAGTCTCGAAAGCTACTTAGGAGAAAGACACAACCTTGTGGTAGTTTGAAGACTAGGTAACTGACTGCCTTCAATTTGTTATGACGAGGGCGTCGGGTTCATCTAGTGGGGGTTGCTTGTTAGTCCCTTAACATTGCAGGACCTTTTTTGCTTGCATTGGTGAGCCTTGGCCAACATCTAGCATGGATTAGGCATGAGGAAAGCATGCCAAAGAAACCAAGGTAACTTAACCAAGTAAAGATCAAGCATGATTTGAGTTGCGATGACTGTGGGACATTGATTGGCTTGGTGGTTAGGGCGAGTTGGACTTGCCTAAGATGTCTTTGGTGGGACTAAGGACGAAATGGTGTTCAAATGATAGATCATAAGCGAACGGACTAGACCACGGGTGTGCATTAGTCTACAAAGAGGTCTTCAACATTCCTATATGTGGTGTGTGCGTGTGTGAATTAAGGTTTCTCGTTTAAACCTTCTTCTCTTTGATAAGACAAATGAAAGTATTAGTTAATAGAGAATCCACAAAATAAGGATAGACATGGTCTGTATGGATATAAAGAAAACGTAGAAAGTACATAAATCGAAAAGAATAGCTTTGTAAATTCGGGAAACTAAAATTCTTAACAAGTACTAAAAAAGTTGTACATTATTTTTATGGCAGAGGTAGAGGTAGATTATTCAAGTTCATCTTAAACACTAGCAACATCTATCTGTACCGGTCATCACATGCTCACACGACCAGGTTTTTCTGCTTGGACCATTTTGGTGGTTCGATAATTCAGCCACTATCTAAAACCTCCAAATTCGGCAACTCCTAATACAACCATACCACTTTAGCAACGTCAGAGGAACTCATGACGTGCACAGATATTTGCCCTAGCCATGCAGCATCTAAACCTTCATATCCTCAATGGATCAGGCCTCAAAAGGAAGAAGCTGATGACCGGCTGTCTTCTGGAGCTTTAGTCAACCCTCAGTTCCTATTTACTTACCATATGTGAACAACTGAAATGGCTAATGAGTACATATATAACATGGAAACTAATCCAGCAAGATTGATATTGATTACTACAATTCCAAAGTAAAGAGAGTCAAAATGAAAAGTAGCTCCAAAGACTTTTTGTGGTATATCTCGAACTCTTTTCGAGACAAAAGTAGAGGGTTCGATGTGTGTGCTCGTGCCTGCCTAATGGACAGAAGAAAAGAGAGAGTGCCTTTACTGTGTTGGAAAGATAAAAAAGATCACGTCCATCATTAAAGAGAAGGAGGGACAGACAACATGTTTATCGATAGAGAGCCTCACATTAAAAGAATAGGAAGAAAGTGGGGAGGGGACCGAGCAGAGAAAAGAAGGGTGCATTTGAGTCAGCTTTTATGTTGCACTTGGACAAGCTATTATATTATTACAACGGCAAAGGTTAGAGTAAAAGTCATTTCCACTTATTTTATATTATTACAACGGTAAAGGTTTCAGGTCAATAATTATCTTATAGTTTTTACCTTTGAAGTAAAAGTTACGTCCCTGTATTTCAATTATTTAATTAGTTAAAAAGCCATATTGGATATTTCCTAACATGTTAGAGGCGTAATGCGTTCAAAACTACATAGACCTTCAAAAGATCAATTGTCTTTCCTAATAAAATTTTGAACAGTTAAACTTTAGAAAATATTTAAATTAGTAAAAGTGTGGTTTTATAACAAATTCAATTAAAATTAATTTTACTATGTTATTAAATCTTTCTTTTTTTTTGGGCACTATTTGTTTTTTTTTCTTTTTTTCATGACTTAGTCATATTAAAAGAGTAAATACGTCACTATGCCAGAACAATTATATCGCTTAAAAGGAATAATTGCACCACTATTTCAAATAAGTTGTATCACTTTTTTAGTCTAGTTGCATTAATATATTAAAAATAATAATTGAATCCCCAATTCATATTAGTCGCACCATTTGTACTTATCTTAGATCACTGTGTCACTCTTCCAAATTAATTGTATAAATTTAAAAGAATAGTTGCATTACTTTTTATATTAATTACATTATTTATACTTAACGTATCACTCACAATAAAATTATTTCAAATTATTTTTGTTAGTCTTTTAAAATAATTACATTAGTTTGAAATAACAATTGTATTATTAATATTATAGAAAATTACTTCAGATATAATTACATCAAGAACAAAACATAAATATAAATTTTGATATAAAATATTTTTATTAAAAAAAGGATTCTAATCTATCAATTAATAGTTTAGTGGCTTTCCATTAGAAAATGTATGGGTCAAAATATTTTTTATCGAACAATAAATAATTGAGAAATTATTTTTATAAAATACATAGCTCAAATACCTCATTTATAATTTTCACTATAGATTACCAAGCTGAATATATAAGTAGGTCACAATTCATCCATAAAAATATAGTGTCCAAAATACTATTCTCACAATTTTCAAATACAATGAAAAAATTGCATGTTTGTTAAGAGATAATAACACAACTCTCAAAACGATTAACTAATTCTCAACATCAAAATACTTTTCAACTTCAACAATATGAGAATATGAAACTTAACAATGAAACAAACACTAAGATTTACGTGAAAAACCCACCAGTGTAGAGGGAAAAATTATAGGTCAAATCGGCAAGGAAATCCACTAAACTCAAATAAAGATTTACAAATTGATCTCTCACTCCATCACAACAAATTGTCTCGCAAAGTTTCAGGATTGAAACTAAAGTTAATGTAACAATAAACAAACTCTCAAACTAATCCTAAAAACGATTTAAAAAAAGAATGAGAATATGTCACTACTTGCCCTTCCTCTATTTTTCCTCACTTTCGGAAGTTATGGCTGCACTTTTATATAAAACTCACATATTTGTCTTTTTTAAATCACGAAATAGTTTTTTCTATACTGTACACGATCACATACGTAGTCGTGTAAGTGACCATATATTTTCAGCACCGCCTCACTCATAGATGTACACAATCATAGAGAGATACACATTCATTACACACGATTGTGTATGTTGTGAACATAAGTGTATACACGATCATGCATGTCTTTGTTATTCATGTCCTTCTTCACACATTTGTAAAGACTTACACAGTTGATTCATACGGTCATGTAGGTGAAGACACGAGCGTCAGTGCTTACACGTTTAATATACATGGTCGTGTAAGTTAAGGACACGAACATATAGCACCTTATGCTATCGTGACCCATCAAAAGGGCTTCATACATCTTTTCTTCACTTATTCGTCATCCCAGGAACCATAAAGACGTCTATGATTATTGAAAGTCTCAAAATAGGGCTAGACACTCAACAATCCTCCCTCCATCCCAATTATAAGGAAGACACGTCATTCTCTAACACCTAGTTGAGAGACGTCATGGCAAGCTTACTACATAGCTCACGTTTGCTTCCAGAAACAACTTTAGCCAACATATTAGCATCATTCATATCAGTATGAATCTTCTACAACATCAATTGTTTCTCCTCAATCACAGACATTAACGAATAATATATGAAATCTATATGCTTTGTGTAGGAATGATATATAGTATTTTTGCTCAAGTCAATAGTACTTTGACCATCACAAAATACTACATAATATTCTTATTTCACATTTAACTTTTGAAGGAACCTTTTCATCAGAGCATCTCCTTACAAGCTTCAACTGTAGTTACATACTCTGCTTCAGCTATTGATAAAGCTACTCACTTTTATAGCATGGATCGTCATGAAATGGCTCCCTCTACAAACTTGAACAGAAAACCTGAACAACAAGATCTCCAACCATATTTGCATTTGTAAAACCTTCTAGAGTTGACTCACTATCACTAAAATGCAAACTCCACTTTGACGTGCCTCTCAAGTATCTCAAAATCCATTTCTGTAGCGCCCCCTCACCGTAGAGTATACACCGGGTCGCCCGTAGGTCGTACCGATGCATAACCTACGACGAAGGCGCACTACCAAACTATCATTTCTATACACCTCATGGCATCAATAATAATAAAGCAGTAATATCGAATTTACCAAATTTTACAA
>JANJEY010000006.1:50697182-50709909 GCA_024703695.1 Erythroxylum cataractarum
TGGACGTAGCCCACGGTTTGGGGTGAACCAGGATAAACTGCTGTGTTTCTTTCTACTCTCATATTACTTATATCGTAATCTTCAATATTAACAAAGTTTTTCAAACTAATTACAAATTGATTTACGATAAGTTTTCGAAAGAACAAGTAAATTTTTTTAAAGGGGATTAACGAAAAGTTTATCACAATTCAACCCCCCCTTCTTGTATATCTTGATCATATTATTGTTCAATATATTAACGTGTGATTCACTTCACAAACAACTCCTGAAACTCAGCCTTCAATCCGTAATGCCTTATAATTTAGAAAAATAGCTCATAATATTGGCATGACAATAACTAGATGATGGTATTATTTAGGTATAGCATTTAATACTACCCAATCTTATTATTATCAGCCTATGGTGGATGTTATTGCCTCTTACAGTCCATAATAAAAAGATTCTTCAATTGATGACTATAGAGGTAAACTTCTGAGTAGCTTTGTTTATAAAATTAAAAGTTAATAGGGAATGCTATTAACTATTACAACAATTGTTGCCTATGAGAGGATGCAAGATCTTTAAAGCTCACATATGAAGATTTATATGGAAACTTCTGGTGATTTTGGGATGTCAATTGCCATTTTTCAAAGAGGCAAACTTAATCTAGGTATATATTTTTTCACTTTTATTACTTGTTAAAAATTAATCATCACTTAATTAGTTTATAATGCTATTTTTGTTGTCTTACGATTTACATTTGCTTGGTGGGACCAATTTAGAAGTGGTGTTACAAAAATTGCAAAGATTTGCAATTTGAATTCTAAGCCAATGTGTGAGTGCAATAGGATGTGGAAGGAATTAGAGCACATTCAAATTCAACCATTTTAAGAAAATGAATAAATTGGAACACAAAAGATTGAATGACGTGGTTTTTGTTTGATACAATTTAAAACATCGAAAAACGTATGTTTCTGTCATTATTAAGGTGAATATAATCTCTTATAATTTCTTAATAGACTTCTTAATATAACAAGTAGTTATGTAAATATAATTTGCCTTGATCATATCGATTTTTTGACAAATTGGATTTATGAGGAACTGAGTTTGATAGATAAGAGTGACTTGGAAGATAATCTTTATTAAGATATCGGTATGTCACTTAGTGTGATAAATTTAAATGATGGTAATTATGAAAATTTTGTACCAAATAAGAATTGAGATCAATGTAATTTGACTCGGTATTCAATTGAATAAAATTTCAGGTATTTGTTTTTTCTCTTCTTTTAATTTCATTTATGTTTGATGTATATGTTAAATTTTATATATGCATCACTTCTAGTTGGTTGTTTCCTTAGCATGAACTCTTGTTGTAAATTGCAATTATTAGAAAGTCATGAATATTTATTATTCTTTTTATTTGATGCTTTGATTTAATTATTATTTATTATATGATGAAATTGTATTATTTTAAATATTTCGTATTGTCCTTAATTTTATATTTATATGGTGATTAAATGATCTTTTTCTTATTAATTTTAGTGATTATTTATATGTAAAATATGTGAAAAGTAATATTAGTAAAAACAAATAGATTGTTGTTATTTTTAAATTATACAGTAAAATATATTAAGGGGCTATTTTGTTATTTTAAAAATTCAAGAAATGTTTTATAAATTTAAAAATTACCCGAAATGATATTTGGTATTGACTAATATATGTACAGTACTGTACCAGAACCAAATATAGTATCGGTACAATATGCATAAAATTGAATATAACATTACCTGTCCTCTGTGTGTTTTTATCACTTGTGGAAGTTAAGGCAGCACTCTCCCAAAAAACCTCAACTTTCTCCTAGAAAATTTATGTATTTTTCTCTTTTATATAATGAAATAGGTTTTCTGCATTGAATACTATCACGTATACAATAGCGTAAGCAGGGACGGAGCTATGTTATGGGGAGGGGGGGCCAAATATATTTTTTTTAAAATTATCTATATAATTAAAATTTTTAAAATTATAAATATAAGTGACCCCCTTAAAAATATAAATGTCCCCCTTAGATGTTAGCCCCCGATCCTCCCTTAGAATTGAGTCTGGCTCCGTCCCAGAGCGTAAGTGACTTTGTCTCTTCAGCATCGCCTCATTCTCAAATATATACAGCCACATAAAAATACACGATCATCATACATCACTATATATGTCATGAGCACAAGCATTAACCCGATTGTATATGTCTTCGATCTTCATGTCCTTCTTCACACAGTTCTAGAGAATTATACGATCGATTCATACAGCCATGTAAGTGAAAACGCGAGCATGTGTCACTCAACGCAAGCATGTCTACTTTCATGCTTAACATATACGATCGTGTAAGTTAAGGACACAGACGTGTAACACCTTACATGGCCATGTCTCCTCCCAGAAGAGCTTCATTCATCATATCTTTGCTTATTCGTCATCCTCACGAATCACAAAAGACGTTTATGATCACGTAAAGTCTTAAAATAAGATCAGACACTCGATAGTGTTACAGTTGGCTTACCATCTAAATTTTAATCCGTTGTAGTTTAGATTTTTAAAGAATTATTAACAGCAAATGTTTTTGTTTTTGCTTTATGACCAGCGGTATTCCGAGAAAGGGGATAAAGCTCTCTCAATTGCCTCATTCACCGGACAGACCTGATTTAACATGAATCAAATACCTTGGCCCGGCCCCTTGGAGTGATAGGGTTTGCTTTAGTGGGGACAAGGGTAATTTTGCATGTTAGTGTTGAATTGAATTACCTGCGTGAGTGCGTGACAAAGACGTCTGTCTTTCACGCAGCATCACGTGCTTCTAAAGTAAGTAAAGAAGTGGGTCTCGTTATACGCAGGCACGCCCCTCTTGTACATATATATACATATGTATATTACTGGAATTGGCCACCCTTTTATTCTATTTCTATGTAAGAAGCCAAGGGGGAGGCATATAAGAGACATCATCACTATATTACTCTTCTTACTCTCCTCTGCAACATATATATTGTTTCTATAGGGAGGCATCATCATCACCACATTACTCTTCTTACTCTCTTCACTTCAAGATATATATTGTTCTTCTCAAGTAGAAGTAGAAGTAGTGGGTAATTACTAAGGAAATGGAAAAGGCAGAACAGAGGGTGTATCTACATTCACCATTGATTGTGGAACCAACAAGCAGTAACGGTGCAAGTGAAATTGGTGATGATTTTAGAGAAGTCATGATTGACGAAATGAAGAAGCAGCTGTGGCTAGCGGGGCCTTTGATGGCAGTGGGTCTGTTGCAGTACGGGTTACAGATGATATCTGTGATGTTTGTAGGTCATCTTGGTGAACTAAGCCTTGCTGGGGCTTCCATGGCGACTTCCTTCGCATCTGTCACTGGTTTCAACTTGCTGGTATCATTTCTATCTCCTTTTTAAGGTTTTCCAATTGTATATATATTTAATTAAAATAATTATATGTTTTATACTGTGACATTAAATATAATAATTGTATATCAATTTTGTGATCTAAATTTTACGTTGCTGTTAGAATAAAACGAAGAACAGGTAAAGAGGTCGTTTGATCTAAATAGACTTCTTAATAATAAACAAGATTTATTCAAACAATCTTGTTTTTTATTGTTTGAATCAAGACAAAAATTCAATATTAAGGTAGTTTATACGAACCTGAATTTTAAGATCTTCGGATCCTGACAATCTCAATACAATGTCGACAATAAACTTGATTAAAAAAATAAGTGTCGAGAAATCAAAAAGAAAGAAGCCAACAAAGGAACAGACAGATCAGGTAGCTCGTCTGATTGGATTGGCTTAAATGTTGCTGATGACTTTCCGGTAAAACTGTTCAGCTTCAACCTCAATTTACTAAACAATCTCTCTCACCTGTTGCATACAATTCTTTATTTCGCTGCACGTTTGGTCTCCTACTCTACTCACTAGCTAAAGCTATCCTTTAATTGCTTTTTTTATTTAAAAAAAATTATTTATTATGTTTTGCCTTCTTGATTTGTTATTTATTTTTATATTTTTACCTTTGACCTTGTTCTTATAACAGTCACTTCGTTCGTATTTAAGCTGGAAATTACGACCATTATGAAGCAATTTTCTTTATCTTGAAAAGAGACCCAGGCACAAATTGGAACATCTATTAAGGCTTATAACTATAAATTAACAAACGGAACAACATCAAACAAGCAAGTCTGTCTTGGCATGGAATCGATATATGATTCAAGAATCAAAACATCCGTCACCTCCATAAGTTTGGTTTTTAAGAATTATGGGACTTTTTTTTTTTTCTGTAACCAAAGTGTGAATTGATGTGTGCCTTTGATCGAACAGTTGGGAATGGCAAGTGCTCTTGATACATTTTGTGGTCAATCATATGGAGCAAGGCAATATCATATGCTAGGTATACACACGCAGAGAGCCATGTTTGTTCTTTCACTTGTCAGCGTACCTTTAGCCTGCATTTGGGCAAATACAAGATCAATTTTAGTGGCTCTGGGCCAAGACGAAGAGATAGCAATGGAAGCTGGAATATATGCCTGCTTCTTGATTCCTTCCATTTTCGCATATGGTCTTCTTCAATGCCTTGTTAAATTCTTACAGGCACAGAACATCGTATTTCCTATGATGGTTAGCTCTGGGATTATAGCTTTACTTCACCTCCCAGTTTGTTGGATTCTGGTATTCAAACTTGGCCTTGGAATGAGAGGAGCTGCTTTGGCAAATTGCTTTTCTTATTGGATCAACGTATTGTTGTTGGCAATTTACGTCAAGTTCTCTTCTTTGTGCACGAAAACTTGGACAGGCTTCTCCAAGGAATGCTTGAGGGACATTCCCATATTCCTGAGGCTTGCTGTTCCTTCAGCCGTCATGGTTTGGTAATTAATAAAGGAGCTTAAATGTTAAAGAAAGAATCAGTTTACCATCACAGAGCTGGTTCTGATTTCTTTTGCTTTTCTCTTGATGATTCTGAACAGCTTGGAGATGTGGTCATTTGAAATGATGGTTCTTCTATCGGGCCTGCTTCCTAACGCAAAATTAGAAACATCAGTGCTATCCATATGGTTAGTTTCCAGTATTGTCAGTTTCAAACCACTTGAGGTTTGGATTTTCTTCTGACGCGTTAAAACTGTTTGCAGTCTTAATACAGCTTCGACAATTTGGATGATTCCTGGTGGACTGAGCAACGCTGTGAGGTGAGTAATTGCAAGTGCTACAAAGAAAAGAAAATGAACAGTGGGTTTTAAAAAGGCTATAAATATAATAATGTGTTTTCGTGCGTAGCACTCGGGTCTCCAACGAATTAGGAGCAGGACGTTACAAGCGGGCACAGATGGCCATATATGTGGTAATTGCGATGGCCGTTACGGAGGGGATATTGGTGGGTTCAGTCCTGATAGGAATTCGAAACATCTGGGGCTATGCTTATAGCAATGAAATACAAGTCATAAGATATGTTGCAGCCATGCAGCCTATTATTGCAGCATCTAATCTCTTGGATGGTATCCAAGGAGTTCTTTCAGGTCTAGTCACTCCTCTCTTCTTCTTCTTTTTTCGTTTTTTGTTTTCATATGCCTATTAGGCTAATTAGGTTAAGCTTCCATTTAACTAATTAGGTACTGCTAGAGGGTGTGGCTGGCAGAAGATTGGTGCATATATAAATCTGGGATCCTACTATTTAGTGGGACTTCCGAGTGCAATTCTGTTAGCTTTTGTCCTCCACATTGGCGGAAAGGTAAGGGTTCATGCATTTCTGTTTTTTCTTAGGAAAAAAACAAAACATATGGCATATATTTCGATCCTACTTTTTGTTTTTCTTTAAAATGGTTATATAGGGACTTTGGCTGGGGGTCATATGTGCACTCACCGTGCAAGTTGTGTCTCTTCTCCTCATCACCGTGCGCACCAATTGGGAAAAGGAAGTAAGTTACTGTTTTCATATTACTATTTTTCTTTCTTTCATAAAAAATCAAGAGGCCTTAACATAAATAATAACAACATTTTAGAATACTCGTTGACATCTGTATACTTCATTAAATCACTCTTCTTAACTTTTCAGGCACAGGATGCTTCCAGGAGAGTTCATGAAGCCGCAATTCCTATGATGTCATGAAGCTGCTTTGACTATAAAGAAGATTACTGTAATCTCGTAGTAGATGATTTTGCCTTTCGTTCATTCGGTCCTTTCGCACCATCATGGCCTTACACGTTATGCTCTTCTCTTTGAATGATAAAACGTTTTTAGAGTATGCAAAGGCCAATCAAACAAAATGTAGCTGACATTGGGATAAGCAAAACATTGTTTGTTTAAACTTTTGACAACTAAAATTGCACTCCAAAAGTCACCATGTCTTTCCGTGAAGACGTTAAAAGTGTCAAACACCCACCAACTTAGCGAAGATATTGAAACCATATCGAGAATCTGCGCTTCCATGACAAATGAGAACACAAAAACAAAACTGCGAGTCATCTTAAATTCCAGTCAGCTCCTTAGCTCCAAAATGGTCAGCAACAATTAGAAATTTACGTGGGCATGAATTAGGCCTAAGTCAAAATTCCAAAAGAATAATATACTAGTGCTGCTGCAAATTCTTCCAACTCTTTACACTTGTATTTTTAACAACAATATAAGCCACATCATCAGATATGCGATAAGAAATTCATCAGCTTCTTTGCAGTCTCGAGAAAAAATTAGCCAAAAGCAGTCTTCTATGCCAATTGCAGGATGCTATGGCCAATAATTACAACAAACTTGACGAAGTCCCTGCATATCTCTTCAATTCGAATCCAGAAACAATGATATGCCATCCACAGGAGTGCCAAAAATCTGTGTAGGCAGTTATCATTCAGGGTTCTGGAATTCCAGATCTAGTTTCCTCTTCAAATGTGATCTATCAGCACTGTATAAGAGAGAAGAAAATGATTGAACTACAAAAGTGCCATTACAGGGAGAACTAAGAAGGCTAAAAATGCCATGACTTGAAACACATGTAATCTAATGAAAAAAATAATACAAAAATCAAAGCTATGTTCCAACCAACTGGCAAAGAAAACAAAAGCTCTGGTTTTCAATAATCGACGATTCCTACACCATTTTTCAAGATTCAACTTATAATTGACCGCAGCATTCATTAAATTCATGAATCCATCCACAAGAAAATCAAAACTTGTCTTGTACAAAATAAATACCAGCAATGAACGAATGAATTGGACAAAATAAAAATGATTCCACACATATCACAAAAAATCTAACCCATGGAAACTACTACCAGTCCCAACTCCCACAAAACTGTAACATGTAGACAAAGGAAAGAGGAAGGAGTGAAATATCAATGTCTTTCAAATATCTTGCATTTAAGCCCATCTCATAAAGAGCCAAAATTAAATTTGAAAAACGCATACTCTTGTATCTGTTGTAATGCATGCATCTTCAGCCACTAAAGGAGTAACAATTGGCTTTTCCAATGTATTTAAGGTCATGGGTGAGAAGGCATATGTTCAAAGTTAACCCACATTTCATGTTAACAGGATAGGATGCAATCCGAATCATGTATAAATTTACTTAAAGAAATGAGGTATAATATCAAAAGCGAAAAAAATGATCACCTTTAGAAAGAGTAGTATTTTATTGTTATTCAACAAATACTGTATGACCTATTAATTTCAAACAATTCTAGATTAATGGAACAAAAGAGACTCGATCTTAGAATGCAAACAAGTCTTGCTCAAAAACCCTCAAAGAACTTAAATAAGCAGAATTCCATTTTACATTATACTTCTTCATCTGCAAGAATTTAACTCTTCCAAGGGAAGGACGCAATTCAGTAATTCCATGCAAAGGGCAGCTTCAAACTACAAGAAACGCAACACATAAAATTTACTAGAGCTAACAAATGACAACTGATTGCGAAAAAAAAAAAAAATCTAAAAGGGACTCATTGGACCAATTTTGAGTTACAACATAGGGGCTAATCCTATTCTAAATCCCAGACTCATCCCACCTAGGTAATAATGTGAACCAAGACGAACACTTAGTTAAGGGTTCAACTAAATTGACTTTCTCCAACACCCGTTCTAAAATAGATTTTCTAGTCTCAAGATGAAACAGAATTCATAGAGTATAGTTAAAATGGAAGGAACTTTAACATGAACTTTGACCAGATGCTAATTCAATCATCAAGTATCAGTGAAGCCCCACAAAGTTGATGACACCAATAACACACCCTGTCACCTAGTTAGATTCAGACAATTTAAATTCAACCTAGTATTGAAAGTAAACCTTAAATCCAATCCATAATAGGTATTCTCAACTATTCTTCCGTTACAACCAAATTAGCACCAAGTTTGTGACTTTTCAATGATTTACCTGTTAATCGTTGGCCTGCTCATTGGTCTACTTCCAAATACAGAAAAGTCTACAGACGTCGGAAACTGATCACTGTTTCCAGTGTAATGCCCAGCGGCCTGTCTTATTTCACCACCATGAACATTCTTATCAACTGGGATTGCATTTCCTTCAAAACCATCACGGTCTGGCATCACTCTTCTTGTCTTTCTAGGGGGTGACAAAACGGTGGGACCTTCCAGACGATTCAAGTCTGAAGCCCTCAAACTCTGAGATCCTCGCTTGGGAACTGGTCTAGGAAGCTTGGCTGGCTCAGTCGGCAGAGGAGCAGAAGAGAAGTACCTAGGCAAGAATGAAAATCAGGGGAAGAAAGTTGCAAGATGTAGACTTCACAACCAAGACAGTTTTATATACCTATGCTCTAATGCCTGTTGTGCAGAAATTCTTGCCTTTGGATCATAGGTGAACATCTTTGATAACAGATCTATGGCATCATCACTAGCTGTTGGAAACAATGTACGCCAAGGCTGTGCAGGAGCAGGTTGATACTCCACATAATCAGGAAGATATTCCAAATCTGGCCACTGTGAGGGTGACGGAGTCCCAAAAGCCTGGAAAATCTTCCCTAGTTGGTCAATGTCACTTGCACCCTGCCCAAGACAGAAAGATCACAAGAGAGAATAGTAGGTACAAAGCAATGAAAATGATAGAGAATAAGTATCTTTAACGGCAGAAAAACCATATGTGGATAGAAAATCGACTAAAAAGATTCACAGGCAAAAATGGAAAATTGACTACAAAGACTCACAGGCAAAAATGGTCGACGAGTAAGAAGTTCAGCAAATATACATGCTGCAGCCCAAACATCAACTGCAGCACCGTACTGCTTGGTGCCAAATAGTAGTTCAGGTGCTCTATACCAACGAGCAAATACCTGTTGAGAAGTGTCATCAACTTGTAACTTTAAGTGGCTTGAATATCTTAGTGCATAGAGTGGCTTGAATATCTTAGTGCATAGAAGAGTTGTGATAAGAGCCGAATATCTTAGTGCATAGAAGAGTTGCGATAAGAGCACTAAGGCAACACAAGAAGAAAAAACCAGGAAGAACTGTTCTACTTTCAGAGTCATCATCATGTAACAGCTGGTCGTACACAAAAACATCAAGATAATACTGCAAGCTTGCATGCATGCACCAAATGACAAATTCTCACAGCTCCAAACATGGTTTTGGAAAGGGAAACATTACTTATATCAATTTTCAAAAGTATATTTTAGTGATACAGTTAAAGCAAGATTGAAAATAAATAAACTTAAGATGCATACTTGGTGAGTGAACTTGCGATCTGGACTTCCAAATATACGTGCTAAACCAAAATCTGCAAGTTTAAGTTGACCATCAGGTCCTATCAACAAATTGTTTGGCTTCATGTCCCTATAAACCATGAGTGCTGCAATCTCAGTGAAAAGCTGTAATTCATCAATCTAAAAGAGATGATTCCCATTACAAATCAAGTACCTATGCAAAACCCATTTCTTGTGGCAATAAGCCAGTCCTTTCAATGTCATCTGAAAATATGATTTTATGTCAGCTGGTGAAAGGAAAATATTACGATCACGAATGACTGCTTCAAGGTCCGTCTCCATAAACTCAAAAACAAGATGCAAGTTGCCCTTGTGAGGAAAAGCATCAATCAACTCGATTATATTAGGATCTTTGAGCTCCTTAAGAAGTTTAATCTCTCTGAGTGCAGTAAAGTTTACTCCTTCCTTCTGCTTTCCAATCCGAATTTTCTTGATTGCAACTGTATTTCCAGTCTACCAATATCCAAAGCTATGCATAAGAAGAGTTAAGAGGCCAATATCATTCTAATGGAAATGCGAGTTGTGAAAAAATTATAATAAAATACAAAGAACGCACAAGAGACCAATATAC
Organism: Erythroxylum cataractarum; assembly: GCA_024703695.1. Lineage (NCBI taxonomy): Eukaryota > Viridiplantae > Streptophyta > Magnoliopsida > Malpighiales > Erythroxylaceae > Erythroxylum > Erythroxylum cataractarum. Next base: position 50,707,475 of record JANJEY010000006.1, read on the forward strand.
TTGAGCTGTTGTGAATATTTACAGAGATGAGAACTGCAGAAGACATTAGGTTAATCTCATAAAAAAATGACTAACATTGTGATCAAAAGTATGCAACTAAAATCGAATGCTACAATCCAAGTTCTAGTTTCTCTTTCTCTATTTGAATCCCACCCCACTTTCACACAACCCAACTAAAATTGGAATACGGAAAACGTCAAAATTTTGGTTCCATTTCTTGCAATTTCTCCAAAGCCTTGAGGAAAGGAAATTTAAAAAGAGGAAAAGAGAAAGAGAAACAGGGTTACCTTAATATCAATGGCCTTGTAAACGACACCGTAAGTACCTTCACCGAGCACTTCTCGCTTTAGATACCGATCGGCAATTTTCTTCTCCGACATCATCGTCGTTGTTTCAATTAAGAGAGCGAGAGCTCAATGTAATTAAAAGTCCACCACAACAATAACTGCTCTGCTTAGGTTTTAGGCATTTTAGTATGGGGAAATGACGAGAGTGGACAGTTGTAAGGAGAGGGTAATTTAGGATTTACATCTCACGAGTACGGAAACGCCTTCGTTTTTTAGGAATCTTTTTATTTTGCTATCATATGTGAAATAAATAAACATAAATTTTATAGATTCCTAACCAAAGTTGCGAAAATTGTACCATAGCTCTCATTTTAGTATTGCTACAGTACATTATCTACGTTAATATTAAATATTATTTTCACTAATTCTTTATATAAGTTTATATAATTGTTAATAAGGTACAAGAAATTCAATCCAAAAGTGAAAAGAGCCCAAAACATAAAAGTCCAACAAATGTTTAGCCGAAGAATGTAAATGGCAAAAGTCCACGATGTGGAGGTTGAACATGTTGGAAGTGAATAACCAACACAACGGAGAAGCATGGTTAACTGGGATAGAGGTTAGAAAATTACAAGGGAAATGCTTAAGGTTGAAGTTAAGAATAGTGACAAGTAATTAGTTAAAATGTGGGAAGTGAGAAAAAATGCAAGAAATTGAGAAGCCTATATAGATTGACCATTGCCATGACATAGAACCTATACACATAATCTCTAGATATATAAACACTCAAAAAATATCAAACTACTCAAAAAAATCTTAATTGTTATTGTTTTCCAGTTTTCTTTACATTGTGTATTCATCTATATTATCTCAAATTATCTTCATACCTTGTACTTTCCCTTTTATCTATATCAAATCATGTCTTTAGTTTAAACCTTACTTCAACACTTTTAGCATCTTGGTAGCTTAAAATTTCGCTTTTTAAGTTTTTTGAAACCTACCTATATCATAGATAAAAAGTCAGGTATAAAATTTTAAAAGAATTCCTCCCTAGTATATCGCAAGTCTAAGTTAATCATTTAAGTGACTAATAATTTGACACACTCATTAGGACACGATGTTGCAAACAAGAAATAGAAAAGAAATTGATATGCCACTAGCTTTAAAAGAAGAAGTATCTACTATAGTAAATAATGAAGGTTTTGTATCTCAAATGGTTAAGAATCTCGAGAAAGCAATCTCATCATCAATTAACTCTACTGTTAGCGAAAATCCAAAGACACAACAACGAAATTGTGTGGTTTACGAAAACAAAATTTCATAATTGAATTCCAACTTGGCCTATACAATTGAGACAATCAAGATACAAACAAAAAAGATTAACAAATTTTCTGTCGCTCTTGTACAAGTTATTGGGCATAATTCTCTTACTTTAGCAAAGCAGATCACCAAAGGACTTAAGGGCATCATACTCCCAATGCAATGGAAGTTGATGAGTGCATTTTCCTTCTAATTACTTCATCTGTAGACAAAAGATATGTCCCTTCTTATAAGAGAGAGGATGTTTCTATATCATCTCTGTGCATTAATCTTATAAATGGCCAACAAGTGGTCAAGCCCCAAGCTCTTAGTAGGCAACGATTTGGTGTAGAAGTTGAAGCTAATGGACCACAATATAGTTTAAGAGGTAACATTGTAATTGTAATCCATAATCCTATCATTGTCCCTCTATAGATAAGATTACAAGTCGATATGGAAGATGTCAAGTTGTTCAGGAATTGTTCGAGCTTGATTTAAGATAGCTTGGCTACTCAGAATTTTATAAGCCTTATCTAGATCCCTATGGCTATAGAATTTCCAAATTTAATTTATTTTCTAGTGGAATGGCCAATCGACCATTTAGCACATTGCTATGTTTACCATTTAGTATGGAGAATTGACTAATTATGAAAACATCAATAATTTCAAGTTCAAGTTATTCTCAAATTTGTTAACAAGCATATGTTAGACATTTTTGCCCCAAAGGGCAATTTTGTCAATGTCTCTGAAGTTGGACTAACATTAATTGCAATTTAGTTTTTAAATAAATTACCGGTTAAGTTGCGTCATTTGATCCAGATAAAGATAATAAAGTGGCCCAATAAATGA
>JANJEY010000006.1:50813289-50824897 GCA_024703695.1 Erythroxylum cataractarum
ATGTTTCGAGCTTTGTTACAGACAATAGTAGCTCTAAGTTTAGTACAATGAATAAAATTTCTAGCTTTTGAATCTCTAGCCTTTCTTGAAAATTACTAACTTTTTCAATCTTCGACTCCGACTCGTATTTATAGCCTTCGTCTTCAACTGCTTCTTGACAACTGCTTCTTTCTTCTTGTTTCTTGATCTTTGAAGAAATGGTTATTCAGTTGAGTTCTGTAACTTACTCAACTGATTGATCATCTGACGTGATATCAGGTCTTTGTCTTTGATTCTTTCGTCTCATTTTTCTTCGCTTCATCTCATTTCTATCGTCTCATTTTCTTTCATCTCATTTTCAGCTTCGCTTTGTCTCATTTCTATCGTCTTATTTTGCTTTCTGCTTTCATCTCATTTTGTATATGCATTATTATTTGTTCTTCATCAAAATTATTAATTGTAAAGTCATTTTGACTTAACATATATATGTATGAACAATTGTATAAGATAAGTCATGCATTATTTGCCACTTATGTAAATCATATCATATCTTTCAACTTGATCCTCATTTTTCAAACTTTGAATTGAAATTGTTGGAAATGGAATTGGAAATTGTTTGAAATTATTGGAAATTCAATTGGAATTATGAATGGAAATGGAAATGAAATTATGATTGTTTTGTGATTATTGGATTTGGGAATTGTTGTAAATGGAAGGAAATGGAAATGGAATTATGATTACTTTGTGATTGTTGTAATTTAGAATTGTTGTAAATGGAAATGGAACTATGATTGTTTTGTGATTGTTGGAATTAGAAATTGTTGAAAATGGAAGGAAATGTAAATGAAATTATGATTGTTTTGTGATTTTTAGAATTGGAAATTGTTGTAAATGGAAGGAAATGGAAATAAAATTATGAAAGTTTTGTGATTATTAGAAACTTAGAATTGGAAATGTTGTAAATGGAAATGAAATTATGATTGTTTTGTGATTGTTGGGATTGAAAATTGTTGGTTATTGTTGGGATGGAAATGGAATTATGAATGTTTTGTTATTGTTGGAATTAGAAATTGTTGTAAATGGAAAGAAATGGAAATAAAATTATGATTGTTAGAAACTTAGAATTGGAAATTGTTGTGAATGGAAATGGAATTATGATTGTTTTGTGATTGTTGGGATTGGAAATTGTTGGTTATTGTTGGAATGGAAATGGAATTATGAATGTTTTGTGCTTGTTGGAATTGAAAATTGTTGTAATTGGAAGGGAATGGAAATAAAATTATTATTGCCTTGTGATTGTTAGAAACTTAGAATTGGAAATTGGTGTAAATGAAAATAGAATTATGATTGTTTTGTGATTGTTGGGATTGAAAATTGTTGGTTATTGTTGGAATGGAAATAAAATTATGAATGTTTTATGATTGTTGGAATTAAAAATTGTTGTAAATGGAAGGAAATGGAAATAGAATTATGATTGTTTTGTGATTGTTGGGATTGGAAATTGTTAGTTATTGTTATAATGAAAATGGATTTATGAATGTTTTGTGACTGATGGAATTGGAAATTTTTGTAAATTTTTAGGAATGGAAAAACAATATTGAATGTTTTGTGATTATTGGAATTGGAAATTGTTAGGAATGGAAAAACAATATTGTATGTTTTATGATTGTTGAAATTGGAAATTGTTAGCAATGGAAAAACAATATTGAATGTTTTGTGATTGCTAGAATTGGAAATTGTTGGAAATGGAAGGAAGTGGAAATGATATTATGATTTTTTTGTAGTTGTTGAAATTGCATATTGTTGGAATATGTTTTGTGTTACTTATTATATATGATGAATGTTTTAAATTGTTAGCTTTTGACTTATACAGAATAAGTTATATTATATAAGATAGATATGCATATTGTCATTGTGTATTAAAATTATGTGTTATTTATTTTTGTGTACAAATAAATGGAAGGAAGTTTAAATACTTCCGATCAACCTAGTTCAGGAAGATACAATGATCCAACTTGGGCTTACATTGGTACGGTTCTCAGTCAAAAGAATCATACCATTTGGTTGTTTTGTAACAAACACTTGAAAGGTGGAGGAATTACCAGATTGAAATGACATTTAGCTGGGGTTAAAGGTGATGTGGAAGCGTGTAAAAAAGTAAGTCATGATGTAAAATGGTAGATGAAAACATTGCTTGATGAACATCAATTTGAAAAAGATAGAAGGGAAAGATTGAATTTTGAAATTAGTAGTGGAAGTTCATTTTCTGGTTTCTGTGGTGATTATGAAAATGTTGAAGGTAGAAGTGGTAGTGGTACTGGTACTAGTAGTGTTCTATCTCAGGATCATGAAGAATCTGATGTGAGGAAGAGAAGAAGGCAGGTGACTAGTTTCTTTGCACCACAAACAACTCCTAGAGCCTAACCTTCAATTCGTAGTGCAATGCAATCAAGAGATGCGACTCACAATGTCGATATGGCAGTTGCTAGATGGTGGTATGATACAGGTTTGTCATTCAATGCTTCTCAGTCTTATTATTATCAACCTATGATAGATGCAATAACCTCTTACGGTCCAAGATACAAAGGGTCATCGATTGATGACGTAAGAGGTAAACTATTAAGTTGTGCAGTTTCTGAAATTAGAAATTATTTAGCTGAAATAAAAGTGAGTTGGGGTACTTATGGATGTTCAATTATGTGTGATGGTTAGACAAATAGGAGACAAGAGCCTATTATAATTTTTTTGGTTTATTCTTCAAATGGCTCTATGTTTTGAAATCTATTGATTCATCTGTCCTTATTAGAAATGCTGAGACTTTGTTTAGGATATTTGATGAAGTAGTGAATGAAATAGGGTTAGAAAATATTGTTCAGTTTATTATTGACAATGATTCCGCTTATAAAGTGGCAGGGAAAAGGTTGCAAAATACCTATAATTCATTTTTTAGACTCCTTGTGTTACATATTACATTGACTTAATGCTGGAGAATATAGGGGATCCTAGGTATTTTCCTGTTATTGATGAGACTATGCAAAAGGTTAAAAACGTGACAAAATTCATTTATAATCGTGCATGGGTTTTGAATTTGATAAGAAAGGAATTTACCAATGGTAGGAATTTGTGTCACCCAGCTGTGATAAGATTTGCAACAAATTTCTTATCACTTTAGTCTTTTTTTTTTTTTCTGTAACATCCCATTCTTGTGGGAAGGTTAAAATGGTAAATGTGAGTGATTATGGGAGTTAGAAATGCATCTCCATGTTCATGCATATTATGTCATACACATACATATGAATAATGAAGTCATGGAATATGAGAATAATTGTACATGCATTCATGAATAATTCCAGGTATAAATTAGATTGAGTTATGATTTTTGGGTGTTTTGAGAAATTTGAATTTATTTATATGGAAAATTCTATTGGTTAGTAAGAATATTGTATTTGTGAATTTTGGTGAATTTAGGCATAAATTTTTAGAAAATTTTGGAAAATAGGAAAAAGACTTCAAGTGAAGATTTGGAGATAGTTGAACTGTAAAGATGAGAGTTAAAGGAGTTAGTTTCAAAGGAAACTAAGTTAGAGCTTACATATGAGGAAAGTGACAAGTATCACTTAGGTTGCGTACTTTTGCTAGATGTAGGTTATTGTTTTTGAGGGTTTAAAGGTTAAGTTATATGTCTAAGTTCATTCTCCATGTCATCTTCTTCAAGTTTTCTTCCCACACACAGAGTTTTCCATCTAATCCCTTCTAAGAGATTTCTCTGTTTTTCTTTCCTACACCAAACCCATCTTGCTATTTGTGTCTTCTACCCTAAGAAAAACCAGAAGTTGGTCATTGTACACAGTGAAATATGTAAATTACATGGAGTTTAGGGCTTGAAGATTTTGGAGTTTCTAACAGGTAAGTAGTGAATAAATTCTTTAGAGTTGGTGATTTATGAAAAAAAGTTAAGGAGTTACTGTCATCTACATGGAAAGTGACATTTAAGTGTATATTCATAAATATTGGGTGGTTGGGAGGAAATAAATTTGGTTATAGTATAAAATTAGTTTTTTTGAAAGATTTTTAGTGTTTCGGTGATGTAAAAGTGAAGTTGGAGTTGAAATAGAAATAGCTTGATCTGAAGCTTCTATGAAACTTGTACACCAGTCTAGATGGATTTGTTAAAATGACCTTTATAAAAGTTATAAATCTTCCATTTCATTTTCCCAACAGTTTGTTAGTTTGTGAGGATATAGTTGGCCTCCCATTTCCTCTCACTCTCTATGCTCTCATTACCTGCATTTCAGAACCTCATATTTCAGCAATGGATTTAGATTTCCCCCCTCTGTCCATTCTTCAAAAATCCCCAAAAACCCCCCAAACATCCCCACCTAATTCTGTCCCAAATTCTAACCTTAATCCCAACCCTCTCTCAAAACCCATTAGCCTTCCCCCCTCCTCCTCTACTCCTCACCCTCTCATGGCTAAGGTTGCTTCTACCACTCTAGGAGTTTCAAATGCTATTGGGAATAATACAAATGCAGTAAGGAAAACATAGAAACAAGTTGTGGGTGACCAAGCAGACTCCTCCCTGGTTTACAACCCTCCTATGGAGAAGGATGGCTGCACTATGGTGGCCCCTAGCCTTCAAGAATTACAGCAAGATGCAAAATCATGGGAAGCTACACAAGTAGGTTTTTTCATGGAGAAGAGGCCAACCTTCCCGATTATTCAGGCTTGGGCTAAGAGAAATTGGCATGGGCGAGGGCTTTTGGAGGTAATTCTTTCAGAAGAGGACAACATTATATTCGCCTTTTCTTCTAAATCGGAAGCTCAAAAGTTCATTGAAGAAGGGCCTTGGCATGTGTCCCACCTTCCCCTCTTTTTAAAATTGTGGCAACCGGTAATGGAACTAGAGAAACTTCTATTGAAAAACCTTCCTCTTTAGATTAACATCCATAACACTCCTTTGGAATATTGGACTACCAAGGGTTTGAGTATGCTTGCAAGCTATTTGGGCACACCAATTTGCATGGATGAAAATACAGCTTTGAGGAAACGCATTGGATTCGCGAGATTATGTGTGAGCATCGACATATCTAAGGAATTGAAGGATAGAATCCCTATCCTCCGATTGGTTGATGGTAATTCGCTGAGAGAGGATCGGGTTATGGTCACCTATCAATGGAAACCTTCTCTTAGATCCCAAGGCAAGGCCTGGAAGCCCACGAGTAAAATCTTCATCAAAGGGGACTACTGGGAATTTATGGGAATAGAGCAATCTGAGAGAAATGAGACTGAAACCCTAATGGATAAGGAGGCGACTTTACTGGAAGTTGAACATCAGGAGATTCCTAAAGAAACCGCAAACCCTTCCAGCTCCATTAACAACCCGAAGGAGGAAAAGGCCAGCTCAAGCACTCAAAGTGAATCCTCAACAGCAGATAGCTTACCTGAAGGGAGAGAAGGAGTGGAGGTAGAACTTCCTATTTCAACTAATCATGATGATGCTTACTTTGGAAACAATATGAATGAATGCAGATCAGCTCAAACTGAAGGGTCTTCAACACTGGATCAACAAGATTTATTTGAACCTGCCACCTCTAGGATACGCACAAGGAGCAGTAGGAAAAGCTCCAAAGGTAAATCCAATTAATTATGTCAGTATTTATCTAGAATGTGAGAGGAATAAATAATCCTTCTAAGATTTATGCCTTAGAGGATTTTGTGAAGAAGGAGAAACCTTGGGTTTTTTGTATGTTGGAGAAAAAAGTTAAAAAAGAACATTTAAATAAGCTTTGTTGTTTGGGCAGCAATTGGAAACTCATCTCTAATCATCAACATCATGTTTATGGGAGAATTGTGGTTGCCTATGATGAGCTATTAGTGAAGTTAGAAGTGTTGGAGGCTAACTCTCAGTTTTTGCACACAAAGATTGGGTTTAAATCGGAGAATAAAGAGATTTTTGCTACTTTCATTTATGGCTTCAATGCTGCATTTCAAAGAACAGAAATTTGGAGCTTCCTAAGGAGAATCAAGCCCACAATCAATTCCCCGTGGATGATTGGAGGAGACCTTAACACCACCCTATTCATATCTGAAGCAGAAGGTAACTATAATCTGAGGAATTATAACACAGATTTTTATGATTGCATACAAGATATTGAGTTGATGGATATTCGGGCTTCAGGCCATGAATATACTTGGTCTAACAAGCAAAGTGCTCATTGGCATATACAGAAAAAACTGGATAGACTGATGGTCAATGGGGAATGGCTCTCCTCTTTCCCCCTCATCCATGTTAAATTCGTAGACCCAGGAATTTCGAACCATACCCTCATTAAGCTCATGGATCTTTTCTCTTACCAGAAATCACCCCATCCCTTTAGATTCAATAACTTCTTGGCTGAAGTGGAGGGCTTTCAAGATGCCATTCAGAAAGGTATGAATTTTAGTTTTTATAGGACCAAGCAATATATATGTATCCAGAAGCTTAAGGCCATAAAGCATGAATTGAAACTCCTTAATGAGAAGAGAGGGAAGAATCTGACCAAGGAAGTTGACCTTTCTTGGGATAACCTTCACTCCTTACAGCAAGCTTTGGCTGTAAACCCACTAGATACAAATCTGGCTACAGCTTAAAAAGAGGCCCTTAAGAAATATTTATAGGTGGTTGCAAACCAACACTCTTTGATGAGACAAAGATCTAGGATCTCCTGGATTAAGGAGGGGGACCGATGCTCTAAATTCTTCTTCAATACCTTGTTAGCCAGCAGGCATATTAATAGAATTAACTCCATAATTTCTGAAGATGGCAGGGTGGTGTTTGGTTAAGAAGAGGTAGCACAAGATGCCCTTTTATTTTACAGTAAGCTTCTGGGGTTTGATTCTTCCCACACTCTACAGGACTTCGATCTTAGCCTCTTTATTAACTCCAGAATTCCTATCCAAGAAACTTACAGACTGACTACCCCTGTTTCGGATCAGGAAATTGATCAGGTGGTGTTTAGCATGAATGGATCTAAAGCCCCTGGTCTAGATGGTTTAAATGGCTTCTTCTACCAAAAAACTTGGTCGTGCTTGGGTGGAATGATTAAAGAGGCAGTGAAGGAATTCTTTTTAAAAGGTCTTCTTCTCAAGGAAATCAACAAGACTTTCCTCTGTCTAATCCCTAAAAACCAAAGTCCGGCTTCATGGACTGATTACAGGCCTATATCTTGCACTAACTTCCTTTATAAGATCATCGCCAAGATACTGGCTAATAGAATGAAGGGAGTCTTGCAGTTCCTCATTAGTGAAAATCAAGGGGCTTTCATGGCAGGTAGGAATATTGGTGATAATATCCTCTTGGTTCAAGAACTCCTAAAAGGGTATACATGCAAGCAGTCAGCCCAAAATTGTACTATTAAGGTAGACCTCCAGAAAGCTTTTGATAGTGTTAATTGGGGATTCTTATTGAAGATTCTGAAGGAAATGAATTTCCCCTCAAAGCTCATTAATTGGATCAGTCAATGTATGTCTGCTACTTCTTATGGGATCTTAGTAAATGGGAGTCCTATAGGCTTGTTTAAAGGGAAAAAGGGCCTCAGGCAGGGGGATCCTCTCTCCCCCTATCTTTTCCTCATATGCATGGATGTTCTAACTCAATTGCTCAAGTACAACATTTCTCGAGAGCCAAGGTTCAGATTCCATTCCAAATGCAAAAAGATTTCACTCACAAATCTATGTTTTGCAAATGATCTCATCCTCCTATACCATGCTAACTTGCAATCGGTTTCCCTCCTGATGGAGACTCTTACTTAATTTCAAGAGATGTCGGGATTAGGTACCAATCTCCACAAAAGCTTCATTGTTCTCTCCAAGAGTGCATCTCATCTCTCAAATGTCCTAGCCCAGGCAACTGGAATGGAAATTAAATCTCCACCTCTCAACTACTTGGGATTCCTATCTCTTCTAAGCGACTTAAGTTTTCTGAATGCCTTCCTCTGGTCAAAAAAATTCAGAAAAATTTGAGATTGCGAACGAACAAATCTCTTTCCTTTAGAGGTAAGCTCCAACTCCTCAAGTATGTTATTCTGTCCATGAGCACCTATTGGAGCTCTTATATTTTCCTCTCCAAAGGCCTATCCAAAACTATAGAAAGGCTGATGAAACATTCCCTGTGGGGGAGTAAGAATGGTGAAAAAGGGATGGCTAAGGTGACTTGGCAGTTTATATGCCAACCTAAAGTAGAAGGGGGATTGGGAATTGAATCCCTAGTTGATAAGAACCGAATTCTCATGTCTAAAATAATCTGGAGGATACTCAATGATCAGGAATCATTGTGGGTCAAATGGATGCACTCATACATGTTGAAATGAAGGAGTTTTTGGGCTCTAAAACCTAAACCCAGCTATACTTGGTTCTTTAACCAACTATTAGGGTTGAGGGGAGAGATTTATCAGCACATCACTTGCCAAATAGGGGAGGGGTATAGAATCTCCTTCTGGTTTGATAATTGGACAGGAAATGGGCCTTTAATCTCAAATAGCATGGCCACTACTCTCTTAAACCGCATCCCCAAGGATGCCAATCTTCATGCTATCATTTCTAATGGTGGATGGACACTTTCTTTGGAGGAGCAATTCAGGCTGAACATCCCTCCCCTTAGCTAAAGGGAAAGGGATATATATTTTTGGAGAGGTCTCCCAATTTCTGATATTAACCCTATGACAATTAGGAAATTCAAGGCAAGGCCAGAAAATAGGGTTAAATGGGCCACTCTGGTTTGGAATGCAGCACTCAAACCTAATGTAACTTTTTTTCTATGGCTGGCAATGAGGAATAGGCTGAGTACTATGGATAGACTCACTTTCCTAACCTCTTCTAAGCACTGTGTATTCTATTACACAGAGGAAGAAAGCAGAGACCACCTCTTCTTTGAGTGTGATTTTTCCAGAACTCTTTGGTTCACAGTTTCTACCCTCAATGCCCCAGACCTCAATGTCTGTCGCCTCCTAGACATTATGGAAGAGATTCCTAATCTGCCTCAGTCGAAGCATGACAAGGACATAGTCCTTCTCTCAATGGCTACATGCGCTAAGACAATCTGGCATGAAAGAAACTATAGAAGATTTTGAAATCAAACAAATACAATGAACTCCCTCACAAAGCTTATCACTACGACAGTTAGAGAGCAACTGATTTTCAATCAGATACATCTACAATGTAGTGGGAGAATGGCCTATTTCTGGAGGATTTAAGTCCTACAACATCTCAAAGTCTATTCAGAAACTAGAGTACATCTCAGATCTTCAGCTTTTGATTTCTCCCTTTTAAGGGGAGACCACAAACTGAGCCTTACCCAAGACAGCAGCTTACCTGAATGGATTCAGCCATCTTTCTCTCTTTGCCCATTGTCGTCGACGCCCTACAATCAGGTCCTCAGTCCCCCTCCTCAACTGTCTCACAAGCAAACCGAAGGGGTTCGCCTATACACCTACAACCCATAAGAAGGATCACAGACTAGCCCTCACAACGGTTTTTAATAGTTGAAATAGCATTTACCTGGTCCCCACATCTCTGATGAGTCTTTCCATAGCTGTGACCCTCCTCCCTTCTCCTCTGCGTCAGCCGACTCATTGCCAAATTCGGGAAGTGGTCTCAACGCATCAAGAAAGGACGGGTAGTTTTACCCTAGAAGAGGCAGAGCTATCCAACGATTCCAATTGTTTTTTGTATTTGACTAATTTCTGTCTTCATTTTGAACATCCCAAATGACGAGGTTTAATGTTTTGGTACCCTAGGTCATTTTGACAAGCTTTGCTTATGACTTTTTTGTTGGGCCCCGATTCGCTTTAAGCTTGTTTTTCTTTATTTTGAGGTTTAGATTGATTAATTCCTTTTAGTTAGAATAATTTGGAATTTTAGTGCTTCGTTAATGATTATAAATAGGAGGAATTTAGTTAAAATTAGAATTTTGATAAGTTACTAGAAATTAAAAAGAATAAGATGATGTAAGGGTAAATTAGGAAGTTTGTATATGTTCTTTAGGCTTAAGGCTTAGGAGATGGGCTTTTAGCCCTTCATAAATGCTATGAAATGAAGAAGTAAAGGATTAAATGAAGAAGAAATGAAATAGGTGATGATGTAGCCGTATAACATGAAGGGAGAAACAAAAATTGCAAGGAAAGTTTAGTAACCTAACAAAACTACGTAGTTTAGCCTAGGTTTTAATAAGTTATAACTTATCTTCTAAGGCTTTTAATAAGAGAGGAACGAAACTACAAAGAAGGGAGGCTTTCGAAAGTTAGAAGAGAAATAAGAGAGGGAGCTTTCGGTTGAAGAAGAAGGAGAAGAAGAAGGAGAAAAGAGTTGGAGTTTTGTTGATTTCTAGCTTGAGAAAGGTGACTTTAAGAGTTTCTTTAAGAAAAAGGGAAGAGAAAGAGCTTAAGCTTTCCTGAAAAGCAAAAGCAAAATTCGTGGGTTTTGTCCTAAGGTAAGGATTTTCGGATTTCTTTGAGATTTTTAGGTTGGTTTTAGTTTAAATGGATTAGTGAAGGTATGGGTAAGGTTAAGTAGGAGTTAATTCATGCTTTCCCATTCCTTAGAAGTTTGCTTGTTATTTAATAAATTTGTGAGAAGAATTAATGGATATTTTGTACATAAAGTAACATACCAAAATAATAAAATGCTAAAGATATAAAGAATATAATTAAAAATAAAACTCTAAATAAAATAAAAGTAATATAATTAATAATTAAAATGTGTGGAATATAAAGAAAATAAATCAAGATAACTACAAAGGATGTAAATAAAGTGTAAGGAGATCCATGAAGAGTTATGCCATTATCATCATTATTCTCTATATACACTTTCGATGTATGATGATAGAGATAAGGACACACCAATTGTTCAATAAACCCCACATGTTGAAAATATGTTGACAATTACTACTCCCATGTTACCTAACCATTTCTCTTGAACTATGAAGCTCCTATGAAGCCTCTTTAGCATCTTATTGGTTAAATTAATGGTTCTCTATATACTACACGCTCCTACTGATCCTCTCAAAGAGCAATTACTAATATTAAGGCCTTAAATCCTCAACTTTTTGTTTCTTGATTGCCTAAGGTCATGCTTCTTATTACTTATTAATTATAGTGGTTTTGGCATGCCATCTTTTACATAGGTGTATATCTACTAAAACCATCTCCCCCCATCCTCACTAAGACATATACTCATATGACCTTCCTAACCAACCACGTGTATATCATCATCTCAAGGTCTATAGAGAACATACCATATCCTAGTGCCAATCTTAGAAGAGAAGAAAACATAACTATGTTCTTTGCTAGAATCGTTAATTATAATCCACATTAAAAAGCCCTTTTATTTTTATTAGACATTTTCTTAAAATACAATGCAAAGAAATGCCTTATGTTGCAAGTTCAACTTATCTTTTTAACATGTACAATGTTCTCCCTATATCTGAGTGCAATTCACCTTAATAAAAGGATCCAATAAGTGTGTAAGGTTAAGGAAAAACAAGAAAGTGAAAAATTATAATAACTAAAATAAATAAGAACGAGAAAACAAAAATTTCTAGTTTAATATTCTAATCAATAATGCCAAAATTTTGTGTGATATCACTTGCATCTAA
>JANJEY010000006.1:50865067-50875456 GCA_024703695.1 Erythroxylum cataractarum
CCGGGAGGTTTTTATACAGAGAGGTTAGTAGGTAAAACCGAACCGGACCAATGAAAGGTTCAGAGGTTTTCCGGTCGAACCGGAAGGTCCGAAGGGGTTTTTAAAACATTGGAAGATACTCATTAATATTCGAAACAATTGGTGAATCAGGGCCATTCTCTACATTCAGACATCTAAGCATAAAATACTCCGTGAAAGCCGGACTTGCAAACGCGGAACTTTTAACCCTGCCTTCTCAACGTTTAGGGCACTACACAAGGGCTCCATGCCTTCGAAAGACTTGGGGGAGCATTGCCACTGGAATTGCCTCACACCTGCATGAATTAAATGTCATCAGAACCCGCAAAACAATATAAAGAGGAAATTAATTTCAATTACACGGGAAAGAATATCCCACATCCAAGAGTAAGGAGATCCACTTGACAATGAAATGAAAGTTCGATTACGCAAGATAGGCCAAGAAAATTAGGTATTTCAACAAATCCTAGCTCAACCATTCATGAGAAACTGGCAAATCCACAAGTACGATAAGAAAAGATTGGGAACTCGTGATCCTGCCAAACCTATTTATGCATTCACAATAGCAGCGTTTTTCAAAACAAGTCCATTTAAATCAATGGTTGGAAAACTTCCTTTTCTCGATCCAACGAAACTTCACTATATCTCTCGTCTGTTATTCGAAAACACTTGGCCATTTCAATGTTTAGTTTTCCACGATAAATTTTCAAAGCTGAAACCATACAGTCTACAATAGAAGCATCTTTAATCAAATAGTTCAGTTGGAAAAGAACAAACAGTTCTAGCTTGCAGAAGATGCATGTTGATGGGGTTCATCCCAAACCTCTTCCGAGGATATCCAATTGATCATATATTGCATTTACCCTCTACAAACTGATACTATTCATCAAGATATGTTAGAATTTTAATTTTACATCCATACTTAAAAATCATTTTAACCAAGTAACAATAGAGCTTAAAAAGAGAGATTACAAATCAAAATAAGTGTGCTCCAATCTTATATTTAAGGTTGAGTATAATATACGCTTCAAACATCCTCTACTACAGACAGAACGCCTTCCAGCCGCAAAAACAGCTTAGGCACTTGATATATCAGGGTAGGAAAACACTGTTAGCAGCACCTAAGAGGAAAGGCAGGTCATAAGAAAAGAAAAAAAACCTAGTATAAGAAAAGAAAAAAAAAATAGTAAAGACATACTCACCCCCAATGGAAAAAATGTTAGTAACTTGATCCTGACAAAGATAGCTCGGTGACTTTGCCCACAGCAACTGTTTTACCTGTACTAGGCAGTGTTATGGTACAAGCAACAACATGATTAAAACATGCATCACAATAAAACAGCATCCATCTGCTCACCTTCAGTGCGAAGGGTGAACCTTCCAAGTTGAGGAAAATCTTGGAACTTCTCAATGCATATTAAGCTATTTACCTGGTAGCACATAATAAAAAGTATAGCAATATAAACAACTAAGTTCAAGTCGAATCTTGTGAAATGGAAACCTGATTTGATATATACAGAACCATCTTTCAGGGAAATTGACTTGGGACAAACAAAATTCTCAAATTCTTAAGCATCAAAATGTGAAGTTTGCCTCAATACCTGAACGCGACAGACAACAACAGCGCCATTTTTCACAAAAAGAACCTTCTTTTTCATAGGTTTCTTCGTCTTTGGATCAATTTGCTGTAGCAGCTCAAGAATTTCACATTCCTCAACTACAGAATGAATGTGCAAGACAGCCTTGTAGCCAGCAGTAAAAATTGCCTGAAGTGGAACCAAAGATGATACGTACTTGAGGCAGATCATATGTTAAATCCAACAGTACGTGAGAAAAACATGCTATAAAAAGTCTGAAAGTAGACCAAAATATTGACATACATTATCTAGAAGCTCGAGTATCTGTAACTGCGCAACGAACTCAGTTACTGCAGCTATTGGCTTTGCTACACAAAACAAGAAATAAGGTAAATTTATATTGTGAAAGAAAAAGACATAAAGGTCCCCAAAAAATAACCTTCAGAAAAGTAAAGAACATCTAGTTGAAGCAAAAATCTTGCAATTCAACCAATCAAATATAAATTTGTAAATCATCAAGGACTTCAAAGACAAGACTTTCAACTCACCAAAACTTGTCATGGCAATTCAACCAATCAAACATAAATTTGTAAATCATCAAGGACTTCAAAGACGAGACTTTCAACTCACCAACACTGGACAAAACAAAACCAGCCAATATATCCTCATCATCGATCCCAGATAATTTAATTCGTAAATTCTCTCCAGGTCCTGCACATC
Source organism: Erythroxylum cataractarum (assembly GCA_024703695.1). Taxonomy (NCBI): domain Eukaryota; kingdom Viridiplantae; phylum Streptophyta; class Magnoliopsida; order Malpighiales; family Erythroxylaceae; genus Erythroxylum; species Erythroxylum cataractarum. The sequence continues at coordinate 50,867,383 of JANJEY010000006.1, forward strand.
TAACCTTGTTTTCATCTACATAGACAGCAATAACTTTAACCTGAGTCTGCAAATATAATATCACATTTAGAACCTGGCAACCAGAAAATGAAAAGGAAGAGTAGGAGTGCAGTGGGGTTGCGAGAAATGTGCAGATAGTTACAATCAGATCTCACTCACCTTATTTGGCATGACCAACAATGAATCACCCTCGGTCACACTCCCAGATTCTACTTTGCCCATAACAACTGTTCCCATATCTTTAAATTTGTCAATGATAGGCATCCTACAATTTTTAACAATATAGCTCAACAATAAGTCATGGAAGCTAAAACCAGTCAAGACTAATCAGTCAAGCTAAAGATCAAAACAAGGTATCAGATTTATGTGCAAAATTAAGTTTCCACTCCAGGATCCTTCTAAAGAGATACTATAATATGTGAGCTTAAAATCTCTAGAGCTCACAACTTCATGGATAGCATAAGCTCATCAAAACTACCATCAGATTCATAAATATGGTCTAGACAAATATAACCATCTTTATAACATTCAATTAAGAATCTGTTTAAAGGTCATTTGTGCAATTCCCTCCCCTACCCTAATGTTTCTCAATAAGAAAAAGATAAAATCAACAATCTCTACTAAGAAATGAGAGAATTGATTTAACTTTTGTGATACCAAGGGAAAAAGTTGATGTTAAAGAGTACTGGAATGGGTGACAAAGTTTGTCGATTATTTTATGAATCATGGTCATTGAACAATTACCAGAGCCAACCCACACCAACTTTAAATAAAACTTAATAGGAAAGGAAAATATAAATATTGATTGTCTCAAGAACATAAACATTTACCTAAAAGGTCCCTTTGGATCTCGTGGGGGAACTTCAATTGCATCAAGAACTTCAAACAGGCAAGGGCCGTCCCACCATGGACATACACTTTTATCCACTCTGGACTTAATGTTGGAACCAAGAAGACCAGATATTGGTAGGAAGATGACATCTGCAAATAGAAAAAGATTGCAGATAAGGAGGAAATTTTTAACACAAATATGTGAAATATCTTGAAACCCAATAATCCATAGGAAGTTTTACATTTAACTATGCAAACTATTTTGGGCAGTTTCAACTTGTAATAGATACTAAAATCACAATAGCAATCAAATTAAATCATAAATTAACTTCAAAGATGTCTTTAATGCTCAAATAGCTAATAATGATAGTATCAATTCGTGTGTATATTTGTAAAAATACATGTTCCAAGTCCATTTAAACTAAGAATACCACTCTTTATGGAAATTGTTTCAATTTTTCATTTGCAATTAGGGGAAAAAAAGATGAAATACAACTATTCAGACTTTCTAATAGTCCACACCTTTTACTTAATAATTACTTATCATAAACAACCTATTGATCAATAAAGCAAAAGGTTCAAGTGCAGCAAAAAATATTAATAATAACAATCAAGTTGAATTTATCATTTAGGTTTCAATACTATGCACAAATAGTAAAGAGAATAAAAGGAAAAGAACCAGCAATACGTAACCCAGTAATGAAATGTCAACCTATTCAGTTCCACTCATCAAATCTACCACCTAATTAATCTACAAATAGACATTTGGTAAATTCACTTTGTGGCAGCTTTCTAAAATACAGAAAATATCAATGTTAAAACATTTTCCAGATTTCCTAGTAACTAATAATCTAGCCCTGAACCAGTTTCCAATAGGAAAGCTAGATCCCATCTCTAGTCTCTATGGTCAAATAAAAGGTTAGAAGTGAATTCAGCAAAGAATGGAACAACAAACTTAAGTTTAACAATACTAAAACAGACCAGAAGATACTAGTTGTAAGTACCTTTTTTAACATTGTAGCCTGATGACCTTAGGAATGGAATCAACTTTGATTCAATTTCATCATACCTAAAAGAGACCTTGATGTTAGGAGATATCAAAGTTGAGTGCACCAGGTTCATGCATCACAAAAGAGAAGCAGCCACCACAAATGTCTTGCATTAAGTAACAAAAACAACAGGTGCATGAAAAATCAGAATAAGCACCTCTGTTTTGACCAGTTCACAGTTGGTTCATCCATCTTATTCACAACAACAAGCAGTTTAGTTACACCCAACGTTTTTGCAAGCTGCACATGTTCACGAGTTTGCCCACCTCTCTCATAACCAGTTTCAAACTCTCCTTTTCGAGCAGAAATTACCTTATTGGAAAGATAGAGAATTCAGTAAAAACTCCAGAAGCAACCTAAGATTAAAACGAAACAAGCAGTTTTTACAGCCTTACAAGTACGCCAATATCCGCCTGAGATGCTCCACTGATCATGTTTGGAACATAGCTCTTGTGACCCTGAGCATCCAAACAAAGAACAAGATGCCATACATCATGAACCACAAAACTAAAAAGCTGACTAATCAAATTACCTACTCTGACTTGACAATTGATATTGTATCTAGAAGGGAACATCAATATGGTTTGTTCAAACTAAAGGACAGTCTAGAAGCAATTAACAAAAATAATGATAAAAAATGTGTTTACTCAGAATAGTCATTGATGAACACTATACACAAAAACCATCTTTCAAACTAGATCTGCACTTCAAGTTCAGCTCAAGAACCGTTCAAAACTCAACTTGACTCAATGACAAGGAAGCCAACTCACTGCTGAACATTCTGTAATAAAAATCTGAGAACACTGTCAAGAAAAAGGTGCAAATAACATCATGAAAAATCTTACTCCATAACGCACGCATACACCGCAGCAAAATGCTCAGCAAAATATTACAAGTGTCCCAAAACTCAAGTTCTACATCTAAAAATGCATGACATTGAAATAAGAAAAATTTTATGCCTTACCGGTGCATCTAAAATTGTGAATCTAGATGTCTCTGTTTCAAAACGTGCTCTCCCAACTTCTACTGTTTTGCCCTATGAACAACAGCCAGAATCCAACGTACCAATTATAAGCTTAAAATAACTTGTAAAAAAGGCTAAAAGTAATATCATCATAACTCTTATAAAAAAATAAGTTACGTTTCTCCAGCCTCACAAATGACCAATTCACATAGCAAATCAGGTACTACCTTAACCCTCTCCTCTTCATTAGTGTCCATAATATATGCCATGTACCTAGAACAGAAAAGCAGTCAAGCATAGCAATCAGACAAAGATGAAACATGTCCTGATAAATACAGTATAGCATACTTCCCCAACTAATAAGGTAATGCCTTTACCCAGGAATAATAGCTCACATCTCTTTTTACAACTGCATCAGGACAATTGAAATTTTGATAACAAAGGCTCATTAACTCCCCGAACAGAGTAGCAGAAAGAAGTACATAAAAAATTTCACCAGATAGGCACTAAAAAGTAATAATTCCCACCAAACCAGAATTCTAGAGCATGATGACCATACAGAAAATAAAAAAATAATATCCATGGAAGCCTACCAAACATACTTGTTAAATCTCATATCAATTAGGAGATAAGAGTGACTTATATACAAGAATAAGCCTGTAACTTAAAGCCTCCCAAGTTTTGAATTGAATATGGAGTTTCACCTTGTATATAAACCCAAATATGAAAAATAAAGTTACAAAAATTTAACACAATATCAAAGCCACTCTTAAGGGGTTAAGCTGAAAATAGCAACCATATGAACTAAACCTTAAGACTTTTACTGTCAAATCAACTAGCAGGAGGAATCAAGATTGCTTTATATACAAGAACGGGTCCACAACCTGATGCCTTAAGGCTTTGAGTTAAAGATGAAATCTTACGTCAACTAAGGAAGTGAATTATGTGCGTAAATTTCTCACATCAACTAGGAGTAAAAAATAAGAGTGGTTTACAAACAAGAATGGCCCCCTAACCCAATACCTTAAGGTTTACATTGAGACATTGATTCCCATCTTGTATACAAACTGCCACTTTCTTGAAATAGGAAAATTATGAAATTTAATATTAGAGCTAGTACCAATTTGATGATGGGCCTCCCACAAATATCTAACCCTATGGGCACACATCGACATCCATGTTACAAAGTGCATGTACCAAATGTTAATTCCCTTGCATAAGAGCAATGTGTTAAGTTGTTAAAATCTCAGATCAACTATGAATAACAATTAAAAGTAGTTTATATACAATAATTCACTCATAACCTAATGTTTCAAGATTTTGGGTAAAGGTATAGGCTTTCATTGCATTGTATGTGAACCACTTCTCACCAGAATATGGAATGACAAACCTAATAATACTAAAACTTCGAGAGAACTGAACATAGAGGAAACTCATACAATCAATGGGCCTCATCACAAATTCAAGGCTATACCATACTAAGTTTTGAAAATGACATCCATTCTGTTTATGCTACCGCCATTTAACAGTAGATGATCATGTTTTACAACAAATCTAACAAAAGTCTGTTTTTTCATTTCTTCTGAATAAGAACTCTAAAATAGGAGGCAGGTTATTAGTTAATTAATATATTAACATTACAGGGATAATAAAAAGATTATAGAAAGAAAGTTTGCTTGTTATAAAATCATCTGCCTCGCTTCCACTACAACAGATTGATTTGTACAATCTAGATTATAAGATACTGCATTGTTTCAAAGGCAATATTACTATTGATTTACAAAAGAGTTTAGGATGGCTACCAAGAGCATTTTCCTTTTTGTTTCTGCCAAATTTATGTCTCAAACTTGGCAAGTTATAGAAAAACAATATTGAATTATAGATGTTGACAAATCCTAACGGAGATGCAATATAGTGCTAGCCTAGTAATCTTGCGATACCAATGTTGCGCACAAAGAATCAGTGTCAGGCTACCAAATGCATAAAACAACCAGCCCTTGCCATGCTTACAAGGCTATCTATAGACTGGGAAACAGACTTAAATTTAGCCATGAATAAATATAATAGTGTCGTTTTTATCTCAGTTTTATAAGAACAAACTGCCACTTAGATCAGCTAAAACATATCTCCAAGTGTGTCTGCACTGGATTCCTTACCAGCTTTCTCTACTTTTTTCCTTAGCTTCTTTCTCATATTTTTGGATTGTACGTTCATCAACTTGCCCACTAAGGAAAAGTATCTGCCCTCCAGCAGTGGATTTGCCAGCATCTGTGACCAAAAAGTCGAATCATAGATCATGAAGCAATGATAGCAAACAAATTGAAGCCACAACAATATTATACACAAGCTTACAAATCACAAACAAAAGTATTCTTGATCAAATAAAATATCACAAAAATAAAATCAGTATCACAATTCTGATAAAGACTACACACTAACAGGGGTAACAATTTGAGATGTTGCACCCCAGAGTAATTTAAAATCAAACTGTAAGCAACAAAGTGCCGGTGAATAACAAAGCATCCCACAATTTTTCCTGAGACAGAGAAAAACACCGTAAGATTGATGCAATGGTATCCAAGATCCTCATTAATTTATTATGTTTTCTCATTTATTTTAGGTTGCTTTCCATTGAGTCTTATATCAGTGTACAAACAAGATTCAAGGAGGTAGTTTTCAATAAGTACTTAGGAAAAAGTTTCCCTAGTTTAAAAAGAATTTCTGTAAGACTAGTATAAACTAGGATTTTTGCTTCGCAATACAACGGATTTGTTGTTGCCAAAGTTTTATTCGACGTTGTTTGCCATAAAATTAAGCATATTTCTAGTTTTACAGCTACAATCAAGCTTCTTCCAACTCATTTTGTTGAGAATGTAGTTGCACTAAATCTTTCACTACATCTGATATCCTTCCAAAAAAAATTTCATATGTAGGTAGCCTAGCTCCATATTGAACTTCTTGAAAATAGAAAATGGAAAAAGAGAAACAAGATTTAAAATCAATGACCACCTAAACAGTTCTAATTTTCATAAATGTTGGGATGTCAAGTGTGAGTAGGAATTCCACATTGGAAAGAGATGGAACTAATGAAAGACATATAAGTGGAAAGGACTCATAAACCTAATGCCTTAAGGTTTTGGGTTGTAGTGTGATGTCAAAGCCCACAAGTATGTTTCATCACTAGGCCCATGACGTAAATCTCCCATAAAAGTTGGTTTTTCAGAGCCAACAAGTACCATCAAAGCCGATGGTTAGGTAAGAGATGAGTATGAAGATGATAGTCGGATCATATGGCTGCTTCCCCACGAAGAAGAGCAAGGAGACTCCTAGTGGGCCCAAGCCAATAGAGTAGAAGGCCTATTAATAACCCCATATACTCAAACTGCTAAGCAAAAAGGCTTTCGCTCAAGGAGGAGTCTAAGCCCAATGTAGAAGTTCACACTTGAGGGGGAGATTATTGGGATGTCAAGTGTAAGTAGGAATCCCACATTGAAAAGAGATGGAACTAATGAAAGGCATATAAGTAGAAAGGACCCATAAACCTAATGCCTTAAGGTTTGGGTTGAACTGTAGTGTTAAGGCCCCCGAGTATGTTTAATCACTAGGCCCATGATGTAGATCTCCCATGAAAGAGGGTTCCCTAGATCCAAAAACTTTTACGTAATATCAGAGCAGGTTTGGTCCAGATTATTCATTTTCCGATTGTCTATCTAGATGTCGAGTCCTAGCGGTTCGGTTTAGTTACCACTGCGTTTATTTTAAGTGACAACTGAATGTCCAATCCCAGTTGCACTTGAAGGGGAGTGTTAGAATATCTCATATTGACTAAATATGAAAATGTTAAAGGATTTATAAGTGATAACGGTCAACTATCCAAATGACCAGTTCTAGTCATTTTGGTAATGGTTGAACCAAGCCTAATTCTTATTAATAGGCTCTACACTCTACCAATATTAAAAATTCTAATAATAAACAACCAACAAATTCAAGAACTTGCCTAAATTTTCAAAAAAGGAAATTCAAGAACTTGCCTAGATTAGGAAGTGTTGTTCTTCAAGTGCAGCTGTCAAGCAACTTTAAGGATATCGAAAAGCTTATGTTAGCAATGTAAGTGCACCTATATGTAAGACCAATGTTTTTAATGTAATTTTGGAAGCATTTCAAAGAATGTTTAGCAAAATATTGACCTTTCTCATGAGGTTAAGCAAAAAGAACACACAAAGAATGACCCAATTATTTAGAACACTACAGTAAGACAAGATGACACAGAAATCAAAAGGGCACAAGCTAACTTGGGCTAAACCATAAAGTATGCTCAACCTACCAACATGCCCAATAAACACCACATTCAAGTGCCTCTTCTTCCGATCTTCCAGATCATCTAGTTCTTCAACCTCTTCTGGAGTGAAAACTTTCATGTCTTTCTCCACTATTAGCAACCAATTGATAGAGTGAGCAGTAGTAAGAACAAAAGCAATTAAATCCCTAGCTTACAAAGCTAAAGACTATATTCTTATCAAAAACATTTCAAATTAGAATCGAATATTTGTAGATACCTTTTGAATCAACCTGCTCTTCCTGTGATTTCAAAGAAGAATCATTTTTTGTCTCTGAAAAAATTCCATGAAAAATTGATGCGTTGATATAGAAGTAAATGACCCAGCTTATAAGGCTGGAAACTGGAGTGGTAACACAAAGATTACAAATTAGAAACGAATATGCTCAAAGTACCTCTAGAATCAAACTCCTCTTCCCGAGATTGCAAAGCAGGTTCGTCTTTTGGATCTAAAAAAAGCCAATGAAAAGCATATGAAATGAAGCACTCAATATAGAAGCTTAACAGTCTTCACATGCTCAAATTGGCAAAATACACAACATAACAAACTTCTAGAACATGAAGAAAATATGAATGACTTTGCTTTGCAATATTTGCTGCCAAAGGCTCAGAAAATGCCCCACTTTGCAGAAAAAAATGAGCAAAGACAATAAAAATATATTTAGGCATAACATAAAACCAACCACAATTTGAAACTTCAAAGGCATGAAAATAATTACAGGTTTATCCACACAAAATTAAAATAAAAAAAGTAGGCAATGATTCACACGTCATGTTCACTTCAAGAGGAAAGCAAGAATGCAAGGATCAGTATGTGAAACAATTAAGAAAACCAAACGATTAATGAAAAGGTCTGCATTTCTGTCCAGTACTTAGTCACATAGTGGTTAAAAG
>JANJEY010000006.1:50887747-50903140 GCA_024703695.1 Erythroxylum cataractarum
GCGTGGATACCGTTAGAGACGGTCTCCTTTGGTCGTTGTGGTTTGAGAATTATGGTACCTCTTTGTATAGACACATATATCCTGGACTTCGAGAACGTCCTGGAACATTTTTTTTGTTTTTCGCACCATGTGTATGTGATGCACGCACCGGGATTTTCCTACAAGTTTTGTGGTAGTTGTTATGCTTATACTTGATAATAAATTAAGATATTGAATCAAGTTGTATATGTTAAGGTTTACAACGAGACTTAGTAACTTAATAGATCTACAAATATCAAATTAACAAATAATTGAAGAGAGATCTTAATTGTGAGTTAATTATCCTTAGGATTTCTTTAAATCCAATTGAATAGGTAGGAGTAGTTTTTTGAATCAAGAGGTTATAATTCTACTGTTATTTATTTCAATTGGGATCACTTGATTAGATCTCAAGAGAGGGTAATCAAAAACTTAGGAAATATAAGATCAAGCATAATTGGATTAATAAGATAAAGGGAAAACAAAACAAGGATAGAGTAACCCCAAGTCTCCATGGAAAACAAAACAAGGATAGAGTAACCCCAAGTTTCCATTATTGATTAACTTCATTCTTGTTGCTAGCTTCACTTATTCAATTATATAGTTTTATTAGCATTTTTAGTTCAATTCTTCAATCTTGCATTACTTTAGACAAAGTTCATTCAAGTTGTTAGGTGACTAATCAATCCTCATAGGATTAATATCTTTTATACTATGAGTTACGATATATAAACACTCAATATGAAAGTTTTTGATATAAAACTGTCAACACCTACACTCTTTTTAACTATCTTAGTTAATGGTGCAACAATGGAGTTTAAAATTCTTTACAAATCTTTTATAGAAACTGGCTAAACCATGGATGATCTTAACATTACTAATTGACCTAAGGGTTAACCCCTCGTTAATTATGCTCACCTTTTCTTTGTTAACCTCAATTCGCTTTACACTTACCGTATAACCCAAAAACAAAACTTAAGTAGTGCAAAGAGAACATTTTTTTTCAAGTTTGCATATTGCCTAAGTACATTCAACACTTAATTCAAATGTTCAACATGCTCTTCAAGTGATTTACTATAGACAAGAATGTCAACAAAATAAACAGTTACAAACTTTCCAATAAATTCACACAAAACATTATTCATAAGCCTCATCAAGGTGCTAGATGTATTAGTTAAACCAAAAAGGCATTACTAACCATTCACACATTCTATATTTAGTTTTAAATGTTGTTTTCCACTCATCTCTTTCTCTAATTCTAATTTGATAGTAACAATTTTTCAAATCCATTTTGAAAAACAAACATGTAACCTATAACTCATCAAGCATATCATCTAACCAAGGAATTGGGTAATGATGCTTTACAATGATTTTACTAATGGCATGATAGTCTGCATACATACACCATGAATCGTCTTTTTTCCTGCACCAATAGAATTGGAACTAAGAACGAAATTAAGCTCTCATTCGTACATCCTTTTGTAACAATTCCTCCATTTACCTTTGAATTTCTTTGGTCTCTTTTAGGTTTGTGTTATATGTTGGTCAAATGGGCAATTATGCTCCAAAAATTAAATCAATTTAATGTTATATTCCTTGCTTAGGTGGTAAATCACTTAGCACATCTTCTTATAATAGATCATCATATTTTTGCAAAATGGAAACAAAAACATTTACAAAACATAGTTAGAAAGATATTTATGGGGTAAAAAAACTTCTTTATAAAGGATAAGTGGCATTAACCACTTAGCTAGAAAAGCATCTATCACATCCCCCACTCTCATAACTATGCTCACTCATTTTCCCTTATGTTTATCTCTCACAGAAGTGTTTCCTACAGTGTTTGAGGTTGTCATAAGTGTTTGCACTTATTTTTTAACACTTTTTTCTCTAAACCTCACTTGTTCACTCTTATGGATTTTCAATTAGTCTTCATAAAATTGCTTTAATCAAAGAGGGGAAAAAGTGTATTTCATGTCATCCATTATAAGTGAGTAATGATTTTATAACCATCATAGATTGCTCACCTATCAAACTACCATGGAAGCCCCAAAAAAAAATTTGTTTAGCCTACATAAGTAGTACATCACACAAAACTTCATACTTGTACCTCTAAATTTGGAACTTCGTCAACACTTGCCTTGGCACCTTCACCTTACCAAATTCATTGATCCACAAAAAATTATAGGGTATCATATGCATGGTAGTTGTTAGCCCCCATGTTTTAAACAAATTGAAACTTGTAACATTTCTGTAGCTTGCTCTATCAATGATTAAATTGCAAATCCGATTGTTGATAGATCACCTTGTATGGAATAAATTCTCCTTTTGTTGGCTCAAATCATCTTCATCTTTTCTAATTTAAAAGCTTAAGGCCCTTGTGGTTACCAATCATCTTCCCTTCATTGGTTGCTTAATTTTGGCCACATCATCACTTTGCTTAATATCCTTCAATTTGGGTATGTTAGCATAGTCTTCATCTTCACTTTCATAAATAAATTCACCATTCCAAATTGTCATCAACCACTTGTTTGAACATTGAGAGGTAACATGCCCTCTTCTCGTGCACATAAGCATTTGATATCTTAACTCCTTGAATTTGAAGAGGAATTGCCCTTATTTTTCTCCCCTTTATTTTTGTTTTTGGCTTTAGTGTTTCAAATTTTTTATTTGGAGCTTTATCTTCCTTTTGACTCTATGATTTGTTCCAAGAGGTATTTCCCACATTGGAAACACTTACACGATTAGTGAACTTCTTTTGGATCTATCTCTCAACTTTCATTGCCATATGCACTACATCATCTAACTCAATATAATGGTGCAACTCCACAACATTGGAAATTTCAATTATAAGACCCCTTGAGTTAAAGTAGCTTCCTAAGCTTCCTCCACGTTTGCTTGTGCCATTGCGACCTCCATTTCTTTGTAATATTCCTCCATAATTTTGCTTCTTTGGGTAAGATTTTGCAATCTTTTGTAGAATTCCTTACAGTAAGAAAGCATAAACCTCCTACACATCATAACTTAAATCTCTTCCCAAATATTGATTGGTGGTTTACTCCTATCTAAAATCTATTGATCCTACCAAGTGACCTTGTAATCACTAAATTCATAGGATACCAATTTGACATTCTTCTCTTCAAAAAAGTTATGGCACTTAAACACCAGCTCCACTTTCCATTCCCACTTTAGATACACATCCAGTTCCATCGTCCCAATAAAGTGAAGAAGTTTCATCTTAATGCTACCTATTTTATTGTCTAATCTATCCTCAAGACCCCTCTCATTTCAATACCTGATTATGCTCCCACCATTTCTACCCATTCTTCCTCTACCGAAACCACTTATACCCCTCTAAGTTACCCATATCTTTAAAGGTGCTAAATTGGTGACCTTCATCGTTAACATCATCATGGGTGTTTCTAAGTTCAGTTATCCTCTTCCTTAGGTTAGATTGAGAATTTAACCTTAATAACATCTTAGAAATCTTCTCCCTCATGTCCTCCATCTCCCGAAACATACTTTCAAATGTCATTTGTGTTGATTTCATCATTAAAGGATTACTTTTTACATCTCAAACTTTGAACACATTTTTTAATTTACTTTAAAAAGATAAATTTCTAGTATTAGACATGATTTAGAGCTTAGAAGAAAATGTTAGTAAGAATCCAATCTCTTCCTCACATGTTTGCTTTTTAGATCACTTATAAATCACCTCCTAATATCCTTACTATAAGAGTTCTTTATAGGCTAAAATTTTCTTTCAAGAAGAATAAGTTCAAATATGTCTCCTTTCAATTACTACACCAAATAAACAATTTGATGTAAGGAAAACAAGGAAAACAAAACTGAGAGGCCAAAGAAAATGGAACATATAAGATGAATTTTTGGAGACTCCAGGAACCCACCAATTTACCTTGACAAATCATAATAAAATTCATCCAATAATTAAGATTTTCTATGCTCTTGCAATGTGTTTAAATGTAAATAATTGATTTCTTAAAAAAAACCTTAGCTTCTCTTAAAGTTTTAAGCCCCATATCCTTTTCTTTAGAAACTAGGAATTACAATTTTAAACTCCAAGCTTGCTATTTGGTTAAGGCTAGAATTGAGAAGAGAAAGTAGTAATTCACTTGTTTTAATAAGTTTCAGATAAATTTGGAGTTAGTTTGCTGTAACACCCTAATCACCCAAGTTTGACTTTTCTAATCTTTGTAGCTTTAGGAATGGATAACACATAGATAACTATTCAAGAAAGGACTTTAACTGAAGTTGAATTTCTTTTTATCCTTCTCTTTTATTTCTTATTTTTGACATTTTCTTTTCTTTTCTTCTACTTTTCTTTTTGTTTCTTTTTTAAATAAGAAAATCAAGAAAATAAAATCAAGAAACAAGATTCAAAGAAAGAATTCCAAGATTCAATTAGAGTACTTAGTCGAATTCAAAGATTCAATATGGCATTCAAAAGGTCAAGCCAAACTCAATTTTTTTTGTACATACACTAATTGGAATCAACCAAGATCAAGATGATTAAGACTAGTTTTATCCAACAAAAAATTTTAAATTCAAACAGAAAACAAACAAGATGAACAAACTCAAAACAAATTCAAGAAATGATTAAGGTTCCAAGAAAACATATTCAAGATTCTAATAAAGGAATCAAGAAGACTTAAGAACATAAAGAGCATAATGAAAACAACTTGAACAACAGGTAAAGAAATAAGTTAAGAAAAAAATTAACAATAGAAGAAAGCTCTAATACCAAAAATTGATATTTTTTTTAACCTTAAATTAGATGAAGCACAAATCATGAATTCAAGATCTAAGGATCATTCAATATGAATCAAGATTGAATTAACAACTCAAAAGGTATTTCTACCATACCCACATAATTAAAAAGGGATTAGGGGTTGATAAAAATGGGTTTTTGATCTTTACAAGTCCTTGTTTGAATGAAAATAAAGTCTTTAAAGAACATTAAAAATGATTTATCTAATGAATGCAAAGAACAGTCAATATGATTATTGATTCTAAAAATCAATTAAACATAATTACAAAAAAATTTAGAGTGAGTATGTAATAAAACTAATTCCTTAGATTGAATCCCATAAGGATAATGTTGGACCTCGCTTCCGAAGCCCAGCATTCGGAGACAATTGACAATCAAAACACCTTGTAATTTTTTTAAACAATTTAATGCATACACGGAAAATCGATAATCAAATCGGTCCGATTTATTTAAAACCATTTCACTCACAAAGATGCAAACATTATTGCACACATCAGAGTTTCGGTAATTACTTGGGCTCGTTACAGAACATGATGTTTGTTTTCACAATATCTTTACATTTCAAAAAACCACCCCTTTTGCTTTAATACAAATACAAAATACAAAATACAAATTGCACGTGATACCATTGAATGCTTATGTTTAGAATGATTCCAAAATACAAAAATCCTGAACTAACTTAATTACAAAAATCTTTAATTATCTTGGAATTCCAATGCCTTGCAAGTATCGTTAATCTTTTCTTTCTGCACCTGAGATGGCAAAACACAGGAGAAACGAATGACAGAAGAAACGAGAGGCAGAAGATGGCAAAAAATAGAAGAAATGAAAGACAGAAGAAGCGAAAGACAGAAGATAGTAAAACACAAAAGAAACGAAAAATAGAGGGAGTAAAGCACAGAAGAAGACACGTTACCAAAACACAAAAGAAGACGGGTCAGCAAAACATAGAAGAAGACACGTTAGCAAAACACAGAAAAAGACTCGTCAGCAAAACACAGAAGAAGAGAAAGACAGAAGAAGCAAAAGACAGAAGAAGTGAAAGGTAGAAGAAGCAAACATAGAAGAAGCAAAACACAAAAGAAGTGAAAGGCAAAAGAAGCAAAAGACAGAATAAGAAAAAGACAGAAGAAGCAAAATATAAAAGAAGCAAAACATAGAAGAAATGAAAAGGCAGAAGAAGTAAAAAGACAGAAGAAGCAAAACACAAAAGAAGCAAAAAGGCAAAAGAAGAAAAAGCACAGAAGAAGCAAAAAGACAGAAGAAGCAAAAAGGCAGAAGAAGTAAAACACAGACGAAGCAAAACACAAAAGAAGTTGATGTCATCATAAAGGAAACACAGAAGGAGATGACGTCATCATAAAAGAAGAAAAAAGGCAGAAGGAGCAAAACATAGATGATGCAAAACACAGAAGAAGATGACATCATCACAAAAGGAAACACAGAAGTAGGTGACGTTATCACAGAAGAAGCAAAATGCAAAAGAAGCAAAACACAAACGATGCAAAACATAGAAGAAGATGACATCATCACAAAGGAAACACAAAAGGAGATGATGTCATCACAAAAGAAGCAAAAAGGTCAAAGACACAACTCCTCTCTTGTGCATCTTCCCTTATAAGGGCCATGACCTTCATCTCAGACGTCCAAAATTTTCATGCTAAATACTGTTAGAAAGGTAAAAGAAAGACTTACAACTTTCTAGAAGACACACTATCTCTAATCTAGCCTAGATCGATCCTGAATTTCTCCCAAATTTAAAATACGTACTTTACATTCATCCACCAATGTACTACACCCAATTCTCAACTTCATGACAAATTTTGAGATTCTTAAAGACTAAATTTAAATTTGATGTCTTCATAAAAAATGTAGCCATATGTTTCTAGTTTAATCCAAATTAAGAATCATCTCGATTGGATAACTAGAGAAAAGTTATGGCTAAAAGACTGAAGCATACTCCATAATCATTTTCTGGATCAACCATCCACCATGTTTCACAATCTTTCCTTAACACAAATCATACTAAGATCACCTTTTCTACTTCATTTACCCCTCATTCTCAACTCCATTTCAAATCAATATCATCTATAAAGAAATTTATAATCCATGATTAATCATGAACACCAATGACAGATTATACACCTATAAATACATCCCCTTCATCAACTTACTACGCAAATGCAACTTTATTTTTTACTTTCATTCTACTTCTAACTTTCACCTTAATTCTTCTCACTTCAAAAGCTTTTATCCACCAGAAACACCAAAGCAAAACTTGGACATATTCACATTTCTCATTCGCTACTTTACCCTTGCCTATCATTTCTTGGTTCAAGAATTTTTATCATTTGTTCTTTACTCATGACTAATCTCCAAAATTTTTCATTCAAGTAGTTATAACTTCTATGAAACATTCGGGGTCCAACATAAAAGATGTAGATTTTGGTCCAAATAACTAAAGGATAAGATGTGGATTTTGGTCCAAATAACAAACTCCTAATAAATAAGCTTAAAATGGGATGTTTAGGCACAAAATAAACCAAAAGGCTAAATGAGCTTATGTAAGGTTGGAAGCCACTTAGTTAAGTCCAGATTACTTAATTGAGATGTCTAAAGCATAATCTAATTAGCTCAAATTGATTACAACATATGGACCAAAGATGCTCAAAATAGCTTAATTGTAACAGATAAGTTATTTCTAGTGCCACAGAGTAATTAGCTTTCTTTAACAAGTCCAATATGTTTCTCCAAGTCTTGAATCATCATTATACACTTAGTTGACATGTTTTCAAGTGTTCTAGCTTCCTCTCTTACATATAAATCCACCATTAGTTTGTTGAGTTCCTCTTTAGCACATTTAGCCCACAAACAGATCTTTTGTGCTATTAACACTTTGTTGAGCTTGCTTAAGTATTTATTCTTGTTGTCCAAGCTCTTTAACACATCTAATTCATTATGCCTTGTTCAAAGCAACTTAGGATGCTTGATCTTTATCAAAATACATATATGAAAGAATAGGATTTGCTTTTAAGGTATGGTTTAGAAGTTATAGTATATGCATATGATATATGTGTTTGCATAGAATTAGATGCATAATGTCCAATTGCTATTTTAGGCAAGGGTTCCTCATTATATAGATTTTCTTCCTTGACAAATGCAGTTTTGGCATTAGATTCACTTCCATAGTTGTATCTAATTCCATGTCTATTATTTACACTCTTTTGAACTTATAATACTTTTTCAAGTTTCTTACTTCCCATAGTGAATTTGGATAACGAATCTTTCAGAGAATTGACCTGATTTTTTAATGTCTAATTTTCATGTTTTAATGCATCTAATGTATTATTGTCATTAATAACCACATTATTAGATGCTTGGAGGCTATGCAATTTAATCTTCATCTTTTCGCTTTCATCTATGCATGAAGCTAAATACTTTTGGAACTTTTTGAGTTTGGAAGATAACTTCTTCCTTTCTATCCTTATGATTTCTAAACTTTCCACTAGTTCATTATATGTCAAATTACTATCACTATTATAAGAACTAGAGTTATAGAGTACTTCATCATCATCTTTAGTCATAAAGAATGTGTTTGCTAACTCTCCTTCCAAATGATTACTTTCAAAATCTCTTATATTATCCCAAGTTGAGGTTTTTAACACTTTCCTCTTATTTTTATATCTTTTCTCCTTCGTTTTGTTTCTTTCATATTTATCATTGTCATTAAGTAGGGGATATTATGTCTTTATATGGCTAGGTTTTCTACATTCAAAACAAATAATGTTAGAAGATTTATAATTTAATTCAAATCTTCCTTAGGTCCCTTTATTTTGGGAAATTTCTCTCTTTAAAAACTTCTTGAAATTTCTAGTGATAATGGCGAAATCTTCCTCATCAATTTCACTTGTTGATGTTTTTCCTTTGAGGCTTTAAATGATAAATTATTTTTCTTTGGAAACATTGTCTCTTCTTGTGTCTATTATATCCTTATTTTGTATATGATGAGAGATCCAATGAGCTCCCTTTAGTTTATTAGATCCTTAGTTTCTTATATAGCCACCACTATCTCAAGTCTTTGAAAGTGACCCAAGCAACTTTCCTATAATTTCAACATTAGTATGTGTTTTCAAGATCTTTAAGAGCATTAATAATATTAATAAATCTTGCATACATATAGTGTATGTTTTCATTATGTTTCATCTGGATTAATTCATATTGATGAATTAGCATGCTTATTTTACTTTCTTTAACTTGATTAGTACCTTTATATATGACTCTAAGTGTAAACCAAATTTTATGAGCATGTTCACATATGGATACCCTATTGAATTCATTCTTACCTAATGAGAAAAAAAATATAATGATTTTACTATTCAAAAAATAATTCTTAGCTTGAGGATCTCATTCTTCCTTTAAGGTACCTTTTTATTACCTATAATTTTTATGGGAGTAAAAGGTCCTTTTGAGACTATTTCTTATAAGTGAATGCTTTCAGCCATCATTAAAAAATTAATCCTAATTTTATAATAAAGAGAGTTATTACCATTAAAGAAAGGGATTCTACTAATGTTTAGTCCCCCTTAGTTAGCTGATAATGATGATACTCTAAAGTATACCATTATGATCTTTACTTTAGGATTTCATTTGAAGTGTTAACATAATAGATATGCTCTGATACCCCTTGCTAGTCCCTAATTACACCTAAGAGGGGGTAAATAGGTGGTGGTGAAATTTTTTTAAAAAAATTCTAACTAATGGATTTAATTTGACAAGTATCAATATATGATGATATAAAGAAATAATTCAACATAAATCAACCACACAGTTATAAAGTAATTAAAAAATTTTAAGAAAAGAGAAAGAAACACCACTTTATAATGGTTCGATAAACAACCCGTGTATCTACATCCACTGCCAAATCATTTCTTAGAATTTTCAGTAAACGTTTTCTTTCAACAATGCAAAGAGAAACTTTCTTAAGAGAAATTTACTTATAATAATCTTGCTTTTTATGAGTAAAGATAAACTTTTCTTACTATCTTTCTTTAAAGTGAAGAGTAACACTCTTTCATAAAAAATTTACAATTCAAAATATGTTATTTAATCACTTTGATAAAGATGAATGCCTCACTCACTAACAAGAAGTCAATGAATGCTCAAATGCTTGAAAAATCTTAGAAATATGTGTATAAAAACATTTGAATACTTTTCAATGAAAGAATCAACATAAAAACATATATGTATAGGGATTTAAGACCCAAATTAGCCATTAAAGTCAAAAAATTAGTCATTATAACGACTACATATAAGACATTAGTCGACTTGTGTATCATATTGGTTAACTAATATACATTGAATGTATAAAATTCACTAATTGATAAGTATTAGTTAACCAATGGATCATATTGGTCCAACTAATATAGAATATTATTCACCCATTATTATTATAAACTCTCGATACACTAATTTTGGCAACTTTAAGCTACAGTGGTTGACAATTATTCCATATAAGTTGACCATTCCCTCCAAAATCATAATTCTAACAACTCCAAATGGTCAAACTTCATTTTCTTAATACAAATTTGTCTTAAATACTTTTTCAAGATGTTCTACAAGCAATGTTTTACAGTTAAAGAAGATTTTTCTTTAAATCAAAACTGTAATCCCTGCTAATAAATAAAAATACTCATATGATTATTTAAAACAATGATGTGTTTATGCTTAGTAAGCCTTTAGGATTATCAAAAAAAAAAGTGAAAGTAAAATAAACATTTCAAATTATTTATAAATTTAATGTGTCTTGATCATCTTTATCCTTCACTTTGATTTTCACTTCGAATGATGCAAACTTCAACTTTTTCTTAACAACTTCACAAAATGTCTCTTGATTTATGCATTGTTGCAATTTTCTAACCTATTACTTTCATAAAAAGATATAATTAATTAGTTATACTTACATTTTGTTATCATAAAATTATTGATCAAAACCTCTCTTATTTCAATAAACAAGACCAAGACTAACTAAGACTCATGTTATTACAAGTGTATAAATATTAGTGTAATATTTTTTGTACCACTTATTTAGTTATTTTAATGCTTTAAGGGCTTATCATGTATAAATATGTTAATTTTTTCTTGATTCATATGTCTTTTCAATCATCAAGAGAAATAAAGATTTTGATTATAAAAAATAAAGCATCCTGATCTTTAAAACATTCCATAAGATACTTTTTGAAAGGAGTTTAAGTTAATTTTTTATAAATGAATGGGTTGATAATTTGACAAACTTGAAAATCTAGAAATTTAATTTTAAGAAGTTGGTTGACCAACATAAATTTTCAAGGTAATTTGGCTATAAATAATATACATCAGTCAACTAGTATCCTTTAAAGAAAATTAAATTAAATACGTGAGTTTGTAGGATCAAAATCATCACTATATTAGTTGAATCAATCTATGCTTCTAAAACTAGCTATTATAATAATTATTTTTGTTTCTAATGACCCTTTTTAGTTGTTTCAATTATAATAGGAATAACATATTCTCAAGTGCCCAACCCTTTTGGATTTTTTCAATTTAGTACCTAAGCTTTTAAATTTTTCAATTAAGTGACTAACCTTTTATAACCTTAACAAAGTTCAAAATGCTAGTTCTATTAGTATTTTTTGATTTGTATAATAATCTTTTTTTTTCCATGATATGTAAGTGTCATCGTGAAAAAAAATATCAATTAATTATCCATGTGAACTAAAATACTTAACTCAGTTTAAAACATAGTTTTGTTAATATTTTGCTAATTTAGCTAACGAATCTTTTTTGTTTCCACGTAGAAAATTAACGAAACTAAGTTTTAAATTGTGTTGTTAATGTTATAAAAGGTTAGTTACTTAATTGAAAATTTTAAAAGCTTGGGCACTGAATTGAAAGAACCTAAAAAAGTTAGACACTTTAGAATTTGTTATCCATTATAATACTTTTAATTTTTTTCTTTTATAAAAACATATACTTGAGAGAGATTTTAAGTTTAAAAAATCTAGAGCATTCATTGGAATTGATATTGAGTCATAAAGTAAGCAAATAAAGAGAAAACTAAGTTGTAATAATTAAAGGATGTCCTAAAAGTTGTAATTGAGTTGATCAAGTATTGAAAGTTATTCTTCACCTCCAAAAGAAATTATAAAGGATTTATTCTTTACTTGGAGCAAAGAAAGAGGTTATACAAGCCTTTTCTTCACCTTTACAAGAAAAAGAAGATATTGAATATTTTCAAATGAGTTTGAGAAGTGAACATAGATAAGAAGTACTTCTCAAGCTACTATAAATTCGTTTGCACTTCATAGATAAGAAGCATTTCTCAAGTTGCTATAAATTCGTTTGCATTTTCTTTCCCTTTCTTTCCTTTATTTATTGTACTTGCATGATTGTTACAATTGTACTTAAGTTTTTAAATCAATTTTTAAGTGAGAAGTTTTTTTAGATTTATAAGTACTAAATTTACCCTCTTCTTAATGTCTTTCGACGATATATAATAGAATTATGTTTGTACTTTGCACCAATTTTTTGAAATATGATATAAAATCTTAAAATATATAATTATATCATCTATAATTACATTTATTATTAATAAAACTATATAATATTTGTATGTAATGTAGAGTTTTTATTTATATTTTACGAATATTAGTTCTTTATTAATAATTATAAAACATATCTTAAAATAGTTAATCTTATAGTAAATTACGTAAAGATATTAAATTAATTTATTATTTATATTGTAATATATAATTTTTATTAAGTAAAAATATTTCGTTAAATTAAACTTCTAATGCAATTTTTATTTTTTTCTTTAACAATATAACTTTTATATTTCCATTCCAAAAACTACATATATCAAATAAGATTGTTTCTACAAATTCTTTAAAGAAATATATAATTTATAATGATAATATTTAGCGTACTAGAGATTATTCATATTAAAGGGAAAAGAGTTCAAAATTTTATAGATATCATTTGCATGAAAAAATAGGAAGTAGAATTTTTATTTAGGCATGAATAATATGAATTTTGGATTTAGTTAAATTACAAATAAAGAATGATAATTTCATATCTTTCAAAAATATTGTTAAAAAATTCTTAGCCATATATATAAGTGTGTGTGTGTGAGTGTAATTTTATGATAGATGTAATAATTGTTTAAAAACAATTATAATATATGATTAAAATTTCAAGATATTTATTCAACTAAAATATGGATCTAAAGTTACAATGCCTTTAAAGAGAGAAGCTCATACTTTCTTCTAACCTTTTCCCATCTTATGCCTTTTATAATGCACCTTGTTGCCTTCCTCTATAGTTTTAAATTCTCCCTATTCTTCTTCTTTATTTGGTACCTTTCTCTCTTTAATAGTGCCCTTCCATCCATCTTAAAGTTTCTTCTTCACCGAGTAAAGTGTGCCTTTACTGAGGCACTATTGTCTATTCTCCTTTCCCACTTATGGTAACAACCTTTTAAATATTTTACAACAATTTGAAATCTTTTCCCTTATTTGCAACATATCCCATTCCTTAAATGTTTCTAACTTGACAATTAACCTCAGCTTTTTTAAATTTTCAACTTTACTCTCAGGAATCTTTAACTAATCTCCTTCATACTCTAACCTAATTAAATCTCGCAGGGAATGCTCCCCTCCCCTAATCCATTCCTAGAAGTCTTAAGCCACCTTCTCTTTAGCTACAAATATCAACTGATATGCCCCTCTCCTAACTAGTACTAGTAAGATAACCAATTCCAACTTAAGCTAGAAGCAAGTGGTTGGAGAGAGTTCCACCATTAGGCTACAGTTTTTAACAAGGAAGGGGTTAAGGGCTTTAGAGATTGTAGTGCCACCTCTAGAAGTGCTCAATGAGGGTGATAACAAGTTTAATATTTGTAACAACTCAAATCACCTGCTCACAGATATTGTCCACTTTAGGCCTTGACCCAATCAAGCCCTCACAGTTTTTCTTTTCCTGAGGCCTTCTTAGGAGGTCACCCATCCTATAACTACTCCCGTCCAAGCACATTCAACCTCAGAGTTCTGATGGGATTCGGTGTATTAGGCCATGGAAAACACATCTATAAGGGATAGATATCTATACCTTTATAAGGCGTATTTTGTTACCCTCTCTAATCGATGTGGGATCTCACACTCTCCATCCCCTTTAGGGCCCTGCCCTCTTTGAGGCCCAACCCAACTGACACAACGGTTCTGTAACATCCCGTCACCGATGGGAAGGTTATATTAGTAAATTGAGACGGGTTAGGATTTTTACCGCACATTATTGACTAAGCATTCATTTGGCCTCTAATTGTAGAGGACTGAGTCTTTTGCACAGGCACTTATAGGTACATGCATTCATGACATTTTCCCAGCTTTTGATTTTGATACAGATATGAATTGAGAAATTATGAGATAATTAGAATTGATTATGATTTATTGGGAATTTTGGAAGAATTGGGTTTGAAAATGTGAATAAGAAATGTTTTAGAGTGATTGTCAGTTGACAGTGAACTTTAGGAATTTTTCTGGAATTTGGGAGAAAAAGTCCAGACCGGAAATGTTCCAAGTGACGGACTGATTGACCACATGGTGCTCGAATAATTGGTAAATGGCAATGGAAAATTTTAGATATATGATTTTGGAATTTAATATGTCGAGCTATGGAAATTTGGAGACAAATTGGACTGAAAATGAATTGATAAGAGGAAAAGATTTAAATGTTTTGCGAGGAAAGAGACAACAGAATTAAGTGATTAAGCTTTAAATGCCTAAGGTTATAAGAGGAGTAGACATGAAATCCTCTCCTCTTCCCCTAGGGCACGACTCTTCTCTTCCCTTCGACGGTTTGATCCTTCCCCCTTGGAGATTCTTACCTGTTCTCTTTCATTGTGGTTGAAGATCTACTGGAACCTTGGAGATGTTGATTGGCTTGGCTATGGAAGATCACCGTGGGTGTTAGAGTTTGAGAGATTTTCGAAGATTTAGGGTTTACGGATTTGAGTTTTGATTGGTAAGTTTAATGGTTTAATGTTGTTATTTATTATTGTTTGATGCATTTATGGCATTTATTGCAAAGGATTGGGTAGTTTAGGGTGTTTAATGCTGGTTTTAGAGAGTGAAAATGAAGGAAAAATTGAACGGAGAAGAAGATTAGGCCCACACGTCGCGAGACGCCGCGGCAAGCCACGCGAGACGCCGCGGCGAGCGAATGAATATTACGCCGCGATGAGTTTATCCGTAGGCGTCGTGGCGAGGCGCCAGGAAGGTGTTAGTCGTGGCGAATGGTTCCCACGCCGCGGTGAGCGACCTGTTATACGCCGCGACGAGGGCTCCTGCGTCGCGGCGAGGGACAGAAATTTCTAAAAAAATGTGTTTTAGTTTATGGGGCATAACTTATGGTGTAGACCTCTAATTGAGGTGATTCTTAATTCGTTATAAACTAGAGAACGAGGTCTACAATTGAGGGAAAGAATGAGAGTTTGAATTTGGATTTTTGAGATCTCAATTAGTGAAAGAAAGTTAAGGATGTGATTGTATTGCAAC
>JANJEY010000006.1:51133388-51156417 GCA_024703695.1 Erythroxylum cataractarum
CCATACATCTTCTCTCCTTGATTGATTAAGCTCCACATATGACATCAGTAGCATTTCTTCTTTCTCCTCAAGCTCAACATAGTTTGCTTCCTTCTCCCATTTAGGACACTCGTATTGAAAGTGTCCTAATTGATGACAATTATAACACTCAATTATAGCTTTGTTGAATGCTTGTCTGCCTCCTCCTCGAAAAGCTCCACGACCTTGACCGCCTCCTCTTTCACTAATTATATCATTGTACGTCACTTTTAATGCTTGCTCATCTGCTCCGTGCCCATTCATCCTACCACCTCCTCTTCCACCAATTCTATCATCGTAGGTCACTTTTAACGCTTGCTCATCTGCTCCATGCCCGTTCATCGTAGGCTACTTTGCAACTCATCAATGGTTAAAGTGTCTGTGTTATTAGACTCTTCAATTGAACACACAACATAGTCGAATCTTGAGCTCATTGATCTCAAGATATTTTCAATGATCACCACTTGCTGCATGTTTTCACCATGAATCTTCACCTTGTTTGCTATGATGAGTGTTCGAGTGAAGTATGCATCAACACTCTCACCCTCTCTCATCTATAGAACCTCAAACTCCTTCCAAAGAGCTTGGAGCTGTGCTTTTTTGACTCTTGTGGAACCTTGGTACTTCTGCTTCATAGAGTCCCAGATA
Organism: Erythroxylum cataractarum; assembly: GCA_024703695.1. NCBI lineage: Eukaryota > Viridiplantae > Streptophyta > Magnoliopsida > Malpighiales > Erythroxylaceae > Erythroxylum > Erythroxylum cataractarum. The sequence continues at coordinate 51,134,055 of JANJEY010000006.1, forward strand.
TGCTTGGCAGTGTCTTTGTTGAGGATCGTCTCCATAATGGTTTGATCAATTGCTTGAAACAAATAATTCTTAACCTTCAAGTCTTTCAGCTTCTGATCTGCAATTGATTTTTATTGTGTTTCAATGAACTCCACTCCTTTTGTTGCAGCAGGGATTCCAGTCTCCACCAAACTCCAATACTCCTTTGAACGAAGAAAATTTTCCATAAGCATAGACCAATAATCATAGTGGCCATCAAACTTAGGAATTGCAAGTTGAACGACATTATTTTTAGCTGTCATACTTCAATTCCTTTTCTTCTCATTCTTTCTCTTCTTAAGAAATTGCAGTTTCTTTTCTCCCACAATCAAGCCCCGTGATGGTGCTCTGATACCATTTGTTGTAAACTCAATTAAGAAAAGATAAGATCCTTCATTTAAGAAAAGATAAGATCTTTCATTCAAAATAAGCAGTTGGCTTATATAAGCCTTACAATGAGATAAATTGAAAAACAAACAATTTATGATTTACCGATCGTACTAACATGCTAAATGACTAAAGAAATGGTCAAACTCTACCCACGTGTCCTAAATAATAGGATTTGTAGTCAGAAATAATAGGATTTATTAATTGAATGAACTTTTGATAACTTCAACTACAACCCCAACACAGACACATGCGGGTTGGCTATGCATAAACTGTAATGTTGACGTCACCATCTATGGTCCTAAGACTCAAAGAAGTGGTCTTACTTTAATATCATTTGTTACAAGTCTTATAAAAGAGCCCAATCCTAAAAGCTAACTTAAAGGATTGGAGAGCTTATAAGCCTGTAAGCTCCACGTCAACCCCTTATTTGACTGACGTTAAACAATTAGATCATACAAGGCTTAGTAGAGTCGAGAACATCGAACACCCGGCAGACCCAGACCTAGATCCAATCAAGCTGACTAGATACTAAGTGAAGCTCATCCTCCGAGGGAGCAAAGCAAATGGAAAATGCATAACAAGAATAATGAAGCTCCTTATTTCATCACCCCTATCATATATGGTTAATAAAGAATTACAACAAATTGGCATATTCTCCCCCAACCTAGTGCCTTACAAACCAAACCAAAATGTTAATGAAAATACATTCAATGTTCACTACTACTTGTCCATGAGGTTGGCATATTTGAATAAAGGAGAGTGAAGAACAGTTCTACTTCTGCTGCACTCTGGATCATTTTCATAAACCTGTTCTCACTTGGTTCTTCAAACAATGATGGACCCATCTGTGCAACTCTTGGCACCAGTCTCGCAAGCACAATGCCTCTTGTCAAACTGCCCCCAGTAACCTCAGCCCCTATTTCATCCACCACTAGTTGCAAACAAGTATCCATGATTCTACTGAACTCCCAGCTGCAGGTGAAGATGAAGATTTTTAACTTCGAACAAACAACATAATTTCTTTTGAATGATATATAACTTTTAAAGTTGATGCTGAGACCAAGTGCCGTTAACATTTCATTTACAGGGATCCTAGCAAGGCTTTTCCCACTTTCTTATGCCTAGACCAGTAAGAATGAATCTTTTGTGCATCCAGTAGAAAAGAAGACTGCAGAGCGATTGACAAAAGACTAATGCTTATTCCAGTTATGCATCTACCCTCCAATGAACACCATGCGTTTACCTAAAGAATACAGTGTTCTCAATTACAAGCAGTTCTATGCACAATCCAATGGAAGAAACAGCCGTGATGTATGAATAAACCTTGACATACAGTGATCATGCCTCTGGCAGCATACTACAGGCATTTTACCCTCTTGATTAAAGGCCAACTAGACAACTTATAAATTGTTGCAACTCAAACATAATAAGCACAGCTCTTTTTGCCAAAGCCAATAAGACAAGCATACCTCAACAATACAGACCGCACTTCGATCATAAGCTGATCAAACTTTGTAGTTCCCAAGAGAATAGCATCACTACCTGAGGCTGTAGCTTGTTTCTTGCCATCTTTAGGCATCACACAGTCCACCCACTGGTGGGGACTTCCTGTGCTCATAAACACATGCAGTATCTGCGTGACTGTTTCACAAAGCATTTTGGTATTGAAGAGATCTCCAAGCTGTTTCCTAAACAGATTAACCAAAAAAAAAAAAAAAACAGCAAGTAAAACCTTCAAGATTTACTCTCTAGTCTCAAACAATCAGCAAAAGGTGCTAGACAGATTAGTGTAAGCACAGTAAAGAAACCTTTCATGATTAGTCTTCTTAATCAGGAATTGCTAAGAGGCTATGGAGTTAACCTTAGTGACATAATCAATGAGTGTGAGGAGAATCCTGACAGACTATCTTATGTAAAATCACTATAAGTATATACATCTCATGAACCGAATCTCCATCTTGTATATAGTTATTGCTTGTGTAGTTATTTAAATTCCAGTAACTCGACTATTAAATAGAGTATGAGATGCTTATTATGAATGCCCGGATTTTTGTAACAGAAGAAAATTACCCCTTGAGGCATTCAGTTACTGCTGCCTGCATATTAGAAATTAAAATTGGCAAGCCATCACTAGCGAGAAAATCTGCACTGGCCAGAAATTTTTGTTCATCATTTCTGTCAATGAGGTCAAGATCTTCCTGTAATATAGAAGCATCTCTTGTAAAATATGAGGAACAAGTAATTGGTTGCAGAACAATGATTGGTCAATCAGCAGAAGCAAGCAAAGAAACAAGAAGATTACAAACACATACTGACATCCATTTCTACACTTCATACAACTAACTGGTACCAAGAGTGAATTGCAAATGACAATATGCAATGAATGGGGTTTAGTTCATTAAGCCAATATAAAAAGTGGTTGTATTACAATATTCACAACTTATGTTCCATATCCAAGGTCCTGGGAGAAAAAGTAGTTCCTTGTGCTTGTTAGAGTCCATGCAAACAATGAAAATTTGTTCATGCTCATTTCATGTACTAGGGAACAACTTATTCTGTTTAGTACTGTATTAATTGATAGTAGACTACAAACGAATGACAACTTCTATGTCTACTGTTTTCCAATGTTGTGAAAAAAGATGCTGCAGATACATATGTTAAGAGCAATAATCTACTGACATGAATGCATGCTATAACCAACTTCAGTTTCGATAGAATGAAAACAATTGTAGCATGTGACGGAGTGGGAATGATGTGCATCCTAAAATAAAAAGTACTCTATAGTATACAAGTGAGAGTGATGCCAAATTTGGACATCAATTTCGGCAAATATTTTCCATACCAACGGCATAATCTAAAAGTGAACAGGTAAGGTAAGGGAATAAGTGTAGCATGAGACTCTGGCTATTAGAATTTGGATGACAACAAAACCTAAGAAGTTCCAGGTTTAAAAGGAAAAAAAGGAATTATCGTGGAATATTTAAGGCTCTAGAAACCGATGTCAATCGGTGATCAGAGGAGGGCAAGCGAACTAGAATCTGCGATGCCAAATTAATTCATGATTTGCTTAAAGTATTAGCAAACCACAGGATATAAAATCATGAATACAATCTGAAAGGAAAAAGAAAGAGACACAAATCATATCGAAAACTGTGAGGTAAACCAGCATGATTATAGCTAGCAGATGCTACTCTTAATAGTCCATCATATATGAATTGTTGTTACCAGCTTGAACCACACCCCACCTTGATCCATTATGGAATTAAAGCACACTGTATGATAATAGTTTTCTAACTCTTCCAATCCTCTAATTCTTTTTTTCCCTTTTCGCAATTTTGCGAGAGTTCAGGTCTTCTAAAAATAAACTTCCATATAACTGTCCTCCAACGCATTTCACCCTAGCAGCCTTATAGCCTATGCAAGCTGTCCATGGAATTGATACTTAGCTTGTTTCTCCTCTAATTGTAACTAATGTAGATCACAAAATATGTCCACGATGTTCTTAAGAATGGGAAGTAATTAGCAGCAATTATTGACCTAGGCAAGCCATGACATGGTCATCCCAATTAATATTTCTAGAGGTCAGAAGAAGGCACAGATTGTAGTTAAAGGGGTTTGATTTGTTCACAACTAAACTCCTTCCATCAGTATCAGTAAATGCAATCATATGCCAAATCTTCACAATTTAAATACTAAAAAACCAAAAATGGCACATTGAATTTAACTTAAACAGTAAATTGTAGCACTGATTTGGATACACAATCATCCGGATAGCATAAGCAATCAGAGAACCCTGTATAACGACTGCCACCCAGCACAAATATGACCATCACCAAAAACAGATGCATACCACATCCTTCTTAACTTTCAACTTGTGCCACACCTTAATCAAAATCCATATGCAGCCTCACCTCTTAAAGTACACATAAAATCTCTTCTCAATTCTTTCTCGACCATCATTCCAAATACTTAATAATAAAGTCAAGAACAACTTATATACTTCATTCATCTGGTAATTGACATATCACTCCACAAGTAATCAGAAGTAGGAATGGTTCTGATCATCGTCAAATTATTTCCAAGTGCTCCATCAAGTTCCAAGCATCCTTTTGGATCATCAATCCTCCAGCTTGAACTATTGTCAACTCTACATTAAGGCTAGCATGTTTCGAAACATCTCATAATTACAACCATTTTAAACTAAAGAAAACTACTCCATGCAATCCGGACAGAACTGCATGCCTTCAGTTTCTAAGTTATTCTTTCGTACTAATATCAATATATTGGGTTAATCAGATAGAAATGTAGCCAATTTTAGTATAAATGGACGTGAAAACAAAATTTCAGACAATTTTCTGGGAAAACAATAAAAGATAATGGCACTTACAGTGACAGGAGATGTTTCAAGAGAACGTGCAGTATCAACATACAAATGTCTACCCAGAACATTAACTTGAACTCTTATGTATAAGGTAAGAACTGTTGTTGCCCACAGCGACACCACCATTCTTGTGAAACCTGAAGACACGATGGTATCCATAACATCCTACAACCTATAGAAATACAGTAAAATGATAGGAAAATAGCAACTTGCAGCGCTGCTTACTTAAGATTTTGAGTCTATCCCAAAGCTCAACTTTATGTAAAGGTGTCATAGTACTAGGCTGAAGCTTCCCTTTCCTTAGCTTCTCAGTGACGTCAGAAAGGTCCAAGTCTTCTGCTATCCGGTCACTCAAATATTGAATCACATGAGGCAAAGTTGTTGTATCTGCTATTCTTTGAATGTTCTCGAAATGCGTTTGCATTCTATCAAATTTCAAAATTAAAAAAAAAAACATAAGAATAAGAAAACAAAGAAGCCCTTCACCCATAAAAGAAATGCAATAAGAAGTCACTCAACTGGGCCTTAATGAGGTCTTCATGTTCTCGTTGACGAGCAAGGTTTCTCTCCAGATCAGCGAGGCTTCTTTTGTGTGCATTGTACGTGTTGTACAGTAAATACCCACCTCCTAAAAAGCCTGCTGATAAAAGAATCTTCCTCCTATGTATTCTCCAAAAATGGCTACCTAGGTCAAAAGTATACAAGTGAAAGACAATTATATAATGTGCAAAATGCACAATGGGCAAACATTGTAACTACTAGCACAAATGCAAAGGAACTAGGAGTGAGAACAAGCAATAGGTAGCTATTTCCATTAACAATCAAGTATGCAGAAGGAAACGCAACAGACAAGAAAAAGGAAATCTTCCAGACAACGGCATAACAACCATAACCCACGTGGAGAAACGACAGTGAAAGGCATAACAAAAACTGGGAAAATGGAAGACATGAAAAGAAGAATGAAAGAAGCTAAAGTAACACAAACCTTAGATAAAGCATTTTTAATGTTGAGGGAACAACCTAAGCCCTGTAAAGAAAAGGGAAAGCATTGGGGTAGTAGTGGAGAACGTGGGTTGAAGTCTTGGATTTACAGAGAGAAATCACCAAGGGATGGGAAAATAGGGAACAAAGGGCAACCCAAAACAAGGAAAGCTGATTAAGCTATTCTTTAACTAATATAACGTTGATTGATATGCATATGCTGCATATATCTCTTGTAGTTGAAGTAGACGCGAGGCAGAGTTAAGGAGGAGGAGGAGGAGGAGGAGATCTAGGACGGGGGTAACTAGGAAGGAGAAGTGAAAATCAACGACTATAGAGTATAGATTGACTGGTAAATGATAATTACTATTACATGATATTAGGATTTTTATTATCATTTCATTTGGGCTAAGACTACAGTAAGACATCCACGATTCTCATTCTAGGTCTCCTCCTCTGTTTACAGTTTACAATAACTTAACATGGTCTTCTAATTTGATGTTATAGTTTGCGGTTTATAACCCAAAGCAAAGATAAAAACGCCAAACACGATTTCTATTTTCTTCAATAAAAGGCCCAACCTTCCAAAACCCTAGTTCAGGTCTTACCATATATAAACCAAAATTTTACGCATTACCTCCCCTCTCTCTCTCTCTCGTCCAAACAGAATCAAAACTGCTAGTCCTCCTCTTACAATGGCAGAGGGACTTGTACTCAGGGGCACCATGAGGGCCCACACCGATCAGGTCACAGCCATAGCCACCCCAATTGATAACTCGGACATGATCGTCAGCTCCTCCCGCGACAAGTCCATCATCCTCTGGCAACTCACCAAGGAGGACAAGACCTTCGGTGTCCCCCGTCGCCGCCTCACCGGCCACTCCCACTTCGTCCAGGAGGTCGTCCTCTCCTCCGACGGCCAGTTCGCTCTCTCTGGTGCCTGGGACGGCGAGCTCCGCCTCTGGGACCTCGCCACCGGCGTGTCCGCCCGCCGCTTTGTCGGCCACTCCAAGGACGTCCTATCCGTTGCGTTCTCCATCGATAACCGTCAAATCGTCTCCGCCTCCCGGGACCGCACCATCAAGCTCTGGAACACTCTAGGCGAGTGCAAGTACACCATCCAGGATGGCGACGCTCATTCCGACTGGGTCAGTTGTGTCCGTTTCAGCCCCAACACTCTTCAACCCACCATTGTCTCCGCATCATGGGATCGGACCGTCAAAGTTTGGAACTTGACCAATTGCAAGCTCCGGTTCACCTTGACGGGCCACGGTGGCTATGTGAACACGGTGGCCGTGTCGCCGGATGGTTCGCTTTGCGCCAGTGGAGGCAAAGACGGGGTGATTCTGCTCTGGGATTTGGCTGAAGGGAAGAAGCTCTATAGTTTGGATGCTGGAGCTGTGATTCACGCTCTTTGTTTTAGTCCCAATAGGTATTGGCTCTGTGCTGCTACAGAGCAAAGTATAAAGATATGGGATCTTGAGAGCAAGAGCATTGTGGAGGACTTGAAGGTTGATCTTAAGGCTGAGGCTGAGAAATCCGAGGGTACTGCTGCTGCCACCGGTGCTAAGATGAAGGTATTGTTATTTGACTTTAAAAGTGTTGTATTTTCATAAATTTAACAGCTTTAGTATTTTCCTTGTTACTTCTGATCATGTCCATTTGCGGATGTTCTATGCAGAATTCTTTGTAGGTTAACCTTATTTTGTTTGCGACCAAATGCTTGATTTGTTGTATATTGTTCTTTCTTTTCTTGTGTTGAATGGTTGCTGGGACTTGATTTGTTTTTAGCTTGCCATCGAATGGCCTTTTTGCTGTTAAATTGGAGAATAATGAGCTCTTCTGTTAGTAAAGTTGCTAGTTGGATTCAAATTATGCACGTTTTCTATCCCCTGTTTTAGGGTGCATCTCAAATTACAATTTATTTGTGATAGGGTTATATTGTTTTCTATTACTATCCTCATTGGTGTACTTCCAAGTTGGATAATGGATGACGATGGAAATCCTTGACTGTTGTTTAAGGTTTGTATTTTGCAAATCAGAAGATAGCTTCGGATGTTGTGTTGACTTGCTATTGTTTACAGAACATCTACTGCACGAGCTTGAGCTGGAGCGCGGACGGAAGCACCTTGTTTAGTGGTTATACAGATGGTGTAATTAGAGTCTGGGGTATTGGTCGCTACTAAGGATCCTTGAGCAGTTGGCAATTGCTTCTTTCTTTTCCCAATTAGCAAAACAGATGCTGTTCTTTATAGTATTGTGAGATGTAAAATCAAGACTTTCTGGAATTGTTGGGTCTTTTGATTTTGGATGTAAGATTTGGCTTTTGAGGCCTTCTTTTTTTTCTTTGGACGGACATATTTAGATGCTTTGGTTTTGGATATATTGATAAACATCCAAATTCGATTGTTATAATTAGCATTGCATTGTCTCCTTTTTTTTTGTTCGTTTTAATGCATGTTGGCAACATACTGAAGGCATATTATAGATTTATCAATCATGGTCGATGTGAAAATTTTACTGGGAATCGATTTGATTCTTTTGAGTGATCAACATTGAGCTCGGCAGCTCGTGTTGCGGAATAAGAAGGTTTTTATGTAAAAATCCTTTTATCAAACGCTTTCTCCCATGTTTTTTGTTTACGCAGGTGGAAACTTTTCCATCAAATTTTGGGTGCAAGTAGGCCGAACCAGTATATTTAATCTTTGGTGGTTCCCTCCATCTTTTATGCCTTAAAGCCACCTTTTGATTCATCAATTGGCTTCCCCTGGAATTATCATCAACAAAATTGCTGTAGATGAGGGATGACTATTGGGCCTATTTGATCGGATTTTAAACTGGCTTTATGATAAAAATTTAGAAAAATAATGGAGTCAGCTTGTGGTAGCAAATTAGGGCTTTCAGAACAGTAAGAAGCAATAGAGTGTGTAAAATGATAAAACGAACACATGTAAGAGGAGGTTTGAATTGTGAGACTTGAAAATTTTTGCAAGTTACTTTTAATTCAGATAAATGACAAGCTTGTATTGTTTATTTAAGCTTTTAAGCTTGTTGCGTTGTAATTGAACCATTTGGCATGTGTAGCTTGTCAAGTTGATGTGTAAGACATAGAATTTCATTACGAAGGTTGGTTGTATCAATATAGTTGGTGAAGTATTCGACGAATTTGCTACAAAAAAAAAAACTTTTAGATTTTACTTTTCCAAACAAAATATAAGAGCATTAATGAACCTAATTAATTAATAAGTTTGTGTTCTTATATGCTTGTCAAGGAACTATACCATCAAATATAGAATTATAAGGCTATGTTAGGTTAGACATAAGGTTTTTAGTGGAATATAATAATTTATAATAGAATAAAATATAAATAATGTTGTTTAGAATAAAAGGAAGAGTTCATAATATAATATACTGAAATATTATTTAGAAGAAGAGTTTGTAATGTAATATAGTGAAAAGTTATTTATCATTTTACATTTCATCGTAAACCAGCCAAATCAAAAGTTTACATTTTTACTATTTAAGAAAAAATGTACATTCCATTTTATTATAAATCTTTCTCAATATTATATTCCATTACATTTCATTAATAAACTTTTAATCAAACATGACCTAAATATTGTCAATTACTCCAACATTTATAAGAAGAGGGACAGTTATATGGAATTTACATATATGAGCAATTATTGAAATTTTTCTATGGAAAATATTTTATAGCGATGGAGCTTGGAGCTGGAGGCAACGAGGCTGGAGCTTAAGACGACCTGTCAGGAGCTAAAGACGACGACAGACTTGGAGGCTTGGAGCGTGAGCTGGCAATGGAGAACAAATCTTGACGAACTGGCAACAGTCGGAGCGGTGACTTGGCGTGGCAGACACCATAATGGCGATGGATTTATGCTGTAACCTGTGTTTGTGAGAGAGAACCGAGGTTGAGAGCTGGGAGAGAGAAAAAGAAGGGAAAGGAGGGGCATCTGCTGGTATTTTTTGTTCAACTTAGTCCTATAATTTTCAAATTTTATAATTCGGTCCAATACTAGACCGATATTTTAAATACTCTGATATGCTACTATAGATTATCCTACCATTTCCCAGCCATTACAGTACAGTAATCTATACACTAGTTCCTACACCTATCATCAAATTTGAGTATTCATAACCCACTGGCATAAAACAAGAGTGAAATAATTAACTACTTGTTTCTTAATCCAGGGAACAATACAAAAACTCCTTCACAAAGAAACATTAAAGACAATTTTCAAGTTTTTTACCAAAAACAAACAATGAACACCACATAAATAATTGAGTTTTTATAATGAGAAATAGAGATCCCTATTTAAAATTATCCCCTTTTTTCAGTAAAGGCGTACAAAGTTGTTTCTTTTTTAGAGAGGATTTTACAGCAGCTAACATATTCTGCTTAAGCGTTGCGACTTTTCAAAACAAAAAACAAAAAACAAAAAAAATTGCTTAAGCAATAACTATGCCAACAATCTACGCAAGGTTACAAGTTCACATCTTGCACCCAAGTTTTATATCCACTTCCTCTCGATTGTAACACTAATCACACACCCAAGGTCTCAGCTTCCTCGTGCGGTGACGAAAGTAATAGAATCATCCCCCCGAGTTCATCATCTGCTTCATAAACACGTTCTGAATCAATGTCATACATAGGTTTGTTTAATACTGTTGGCAAAAACGAGAATGTATGCCTTTTGTCAACTCATAGATACCTTCTGCTGTATGTGTCAATGAGTCAAATTACCAAATCCCTTTAAGAGATGTTAAATAGGCATATTTGCTTCATTCACCCAGTCATGTCCCCCTGGCTCAATTTGCCACCGATGATACTTTTGCGAGCAATATGATTAACTTGACTCCTGTCTTACAAAATCAAAATGTGTACCTGTCAGTGTAAGAATCAGTGTCATATACGGAGGAGTGATTCTAATACTGATAATATAACAAAAATTTACTCATTCACCATTTAAGATCAACTTGCCCATCAACGCTAACTTCTAATCTTTGTTACTCAGAGGCAGCTGCCGTCCATACATTGTTAGATCTCAGTGGTGAAACCTGTCACTTCATTCCATCATTATAAGTATGCTTCAACATTAGACTGCAAATCCCATTTAGATGCTATATGGAGAGCAAGTCTAATCAATATTTGGCCAACGTCATCACTTCTTTTCACTTTACATCAAAACCAGGGGCTGCAGAATCATCTTACTCTGTTTTCAACAGAATTTTTTGCTCCTGGATTGCAAACTGGGAACAAATGCAATAAATTAATCTGTCTTTACCGGAAGGTTCTAGGTTCCCTTCTGTCATAATTCTTGAGAAACTTGATTTGCTTACTTGATGCACTACCACGTGGAGTCGATTTCTATTCTGATGGTATATGTCTTCTTTCCCCTCTGGAATACTTCTTGTCCTCCTTGCTTTGCCTTTTCAAAGCAATTCCATCAGGAGAATTCTCGATCATTTCAGCATTTATCCTTTCCAAAAACATCTCCTTTATTATGCGCATCTTAGATGTCTTCTTTTTGCTGGACGCATTGGGATGACAAAGAATGTCTCTTGCATCACCACTTGTTATTGCTAATAAACTTGAATCAACATTATCATGAACAAGTTCGGAATTGTCACAAATAGTTCCAGATGGGTTGTTATGCACTTCCTGACATGATTTATGCACTTCCTGAAATGATTTATGCTTTCTACCAATACATTGATCGGGAGATTCACTCACAGTTTCAGGGGTATCGTTCCTGACTAAACTCAGTGAACCATCATTATTTGTTACATCCAATTCCAGTCTTTCCGGGGGTTGCAAAAGAAGACTCTTACAGTTCCCATTAGTTCTCATGCACTTATTTCTCTTCGATGACAAGATGGGAACCTTTTTCCTCTTTCTTGTATTATCCTCTACACAATTTCCTGTTGCCACTGGCTCAGGAATATTACTCCCATCTAATTTCTCAAACGCAGAACCATTGTTGATTCCTACAGCTTCTTCAAGTGAACCAAATACCCGTTTCCTAGTTCTTTTGGCCGTACTCTTGTTTGGGGCTCTGTGGAATTTGACAAAGCAAGTTCAAAAGTAAGAAGAATCATAAGGCACAAACCCTAAGAATGTATATATTCCCAGAACGACAATGTTATTGTTAAAAAGGTTTAATTAATAAATAACAAATCAAAAAAGGACAAAAGATAAAGAGTAAAAAAAATGATCCATAACCTAATGCCTGTTTTGGGTTAAGCTATGGACCTCCATATACATAGACCACTCCTCTTTCCAAATAAGAAAAGTTACAAATTTCACATGAAATTAGATTGTGTTGAAGAAGCCTAATATCTCAAAAAAGATACTTGTTGAAGAAGAAGCTTAACAATAATTTCGATTGTTGTCAAACAAAGAGTTCAATTAGAAATATACCACAAGAGAGAATGGATTGTTGAGTAAAGAAACTCAATTGTAAAAATTTAATTAACGTGTTGAATGGCTTCAAAAAGTGAGAGAGGAAAAGATTATCTGGCCTAGAAGGGAAGGGTAAAAAATGTTTATTAATCCCACATTGGAAAGGGACAAAAGATAAAAGAGTGATTTATATACAAAAATTATCCATAACCTATTGAAATAATGTTTTAAGATATGGACCTCCATACATAACAAGCACTCCTCTCCCTAAATAAGAAAAGTTGCAGAAGTTCACACTTATAAACGAAGATAGAATAAGCTTTGGAAACAACAAAGAAATGACCACAAAGTTTTTGTTTCTTCTCCAGATTTTGAATCTCCTATGTACAAATGAATTGCTAGAAATCTATTATAGAGCGCTGATAAACAACTGCAAAAATTATAAGTCAATATACCTTGATTTCTGTTTATGCTTCCCAGGTTTCAGATTCTCAGGTTCTGATGCTGGTCCTATGGCTGGTAATGGAAGAAAATCATCAGCACTGAGTGCTGGCCGCTCCAACTCTCGATCTACAAAGTTGCCAATAAAAGCAGCCTTTTTTGTTCTATAAGCTTCTTGCATTTTTGGCACTTCATGTGGAGCTAACAAGCGCCATCTCCTGGTGTATACAGATGCAACCAAACCTTGATCCATCAAAAATTGCGATAAAAAGACATATATACATCATGGAAGCATAGAAATCATAAAATTCCAAATTGTAATACCTACGACAACAACTGTCGGTTCGGCCTGGGAAATGTTTAGCGATCTCAGCCCAGCCATATCCACATTCTTCAATTATTGCCTTCAATCTTAAATCCTCTTCTTCGGACCATTCACCCGTATTCAAAGAAGGATCCAAAGCATTAAACCACCTGTTGACGTGAAGTCAGTTACATAATCATCACATAAGAAAAGATGTATTGACAGTGTTATAGTTCTACACAAATACCTCTCTCTACATTGTACTTGTGTTCGGCCTGGCACAAATTGAGCAATTTTATTCCAATTCTTTGGACCAAAAAATTTCACAGCTACTTTCAGGCATTTGTCTTCATCTAAAGTCCACGTCCCTTTCCTTTGCCTATATGGGTTTAGAGATTTCCTCCACCTGTGTATTTTGGAATATTGTGATATAACTAGTCATGAGGGAACACATCTTAATTCAAATTAGCATCAGAATTTACTCCAAAGATATTTCAGAAATTGCAGAAGGAAGGAAGTGAATCATATTGCCTTTTATATACTTAAAGAACAACTATAAAACACAACAGTCACCCTGTTGCTCTGAGAACTATCCTCTTTCAAATACAAAACAGATGCTCAAAATGAGCAATAAGAGATTCAGAAACTCATGGCATAAATAGCCAAAGTTACTTGAGTTGAGCAACCCTTCTTTCCATTTGAAGGAAAAACATCTCACTAGTTATGACAAGAAAGACATATGACACAAAAAACAATCAATGTCATCAAAATCTGAAGTACAAACTCTATACACAATAAGCCAAAAAGCTTCACTAAACCTCCACATAAATTCACTTCTGACCATAAAGACTGACCTATTAGAACATTGTGCACCGGTTCTTCCTTCCAAACAGGAAGCTACATCCTGCCAATTATAGCCATAAACTTTTACGGCAGCATTAAGTTGTGCATCCTCATCCTTGGTCCACTCCTTCTTTAGTATGCGAGCATTTAAACTCCGTTGGAAACGTAACAAGCATCCAAACGGCGTCCTCTTTTTCTCCAATGATGCTGCAATATCAAACCAATTACTGATTCCTCTTTCCTGGACAACTAACAAAAGATTTTTATCATCTCGAGCTTCCCATGGACTTGAATCAATTAATGGATCTTCAAAATTCAACCACCTGCAGGATGAACATTACATCAATAAGAAGACAATAAGTGAGTAGTTAAAATATGGTAAATGTACTTGGTGGGAAATCAATAATGAAGACATCAACAGAAAGAGCCCTGCGGCAAATCAAACAAGAATTCAACTCTCAGGACTCCATTATATGAATATCGATTCCATTAATAAAAGAAGGGAGCGTAATGAGCCCATATTACTAAACTGAGAAGGCAAATCAAACAAGAAAGAATTCAACTCTCAGGACTCCATTATATAAAAATCAAATCCATTAATAAAAGAAAGGAGCTTAATGAACCATACTACTAAACTAAAAGGAAGGATCGTATCAACATCTAGGGATTGGCAACTTATAAATTCAGTGATTTGGATAATCTTTAGAATAATCTAAATATACTTAATAACTCATATATACTATTTATAGTGTTAAGTATGTCTAGATAGATTTAGTACAAAATATTTTGAGGTATTTGTGCTTCTCAGCATGTGACTTATATCAAGACTCTTTGGCCAGGGATAGTAATAGGTAACTTCTGTTCACCAAAATGTTAGATACAATTCTTTACACTATGTGATTGGATCCAACTTAAAAGATTGGATAAAACAGGGGGTATTTCCTGGGTGGACTACGCTTCAAATAGCTAAACAAAACTTCATGAAATATTTTATTAAACTTGCAACAAAAGCAAAGATGATCAAGACATTAAAAAACAATTCAAAACGGAAGCCATCTAAAACTCTTTTAAACCCTTACAATGTATTTAACAGCATGATAATGTCAGGTATTATTGCCAAAAAAAGTCACAGTGAAGCACGAGAAATAGAGCCTAACACCTGATGAAAACTATGCAGGATTGGTTGCAATGCAATAATTCAAAATAAATAGAATCAATTATCAGCCTGCTCTTCGAGGCTTGTTGATATGCAAAGAAATGTCTTCAAAAACAAATGAGGTGAATGAATCCTTACAGCTAAGAATTTAAGAACATAAAATTAATCAATTAATTCCATGGAGTAGAAGACATTTTCAAAGGGCTTACCAACCCAACCCATAAAGGAAATATGTGAGACGATTATGCATGAAAATGTTATGATAAAATGGCATGGGGTTTTTAAAAGAATTCCCAGAATCTCCAAATCCTTTTTCTTGTTTTGGAATATGGCTGAAAACATCAATTATACAGATTAAGGTCAAAACAACTTTTTCATGTGTACAAGATTCTTGAGATATTTTGCTAGCATTTACTATATTTGTTATTATCGTGAAAGAAGATCTGATCTCACACAAAATGCTAACCTTGCTGCACATTCTGCACCAGAACGACCAGTTACATACAAGGAAGCCAATTGATCCCAGTTAACCTTTGGAAGAAACTCTCTCATCAACTCCGGGGTGATTTCCAGATCTCTGATTGAAGCAAGAAGGCTATCCAAATTACTGTGATCTCCAAAATAACCTTCAGAACCACTTCAAGTTAAAATGTGTTAGAACAGGAAATTTGAAAATTAAAATGGAACTTGCAGTCTTGAAAAGAAGAAATACAACAGGCATAACTCCAGGAGCCTCAAAGGCTTAAAAGAGAACAAACACAACAAATTAAAATTTGCAAACTGCATGTCAAAGGCATCAATTTCTATCAGTTTAAGCTTCTTAACATGTATGTGACATTTCATTTCATAGTATAAACACTTCAATCAATTTCTGTGTATTCTATCGGTCTTAATGTCTAATCAGACCATTACTACAAGCTTTCTTAGAGGCACACATCTGCAGTTGAGATTTGCGCTTAGCCTATAATAAGTAATAACCCTCAACGCTAAGTACCACTGAATTCCAGCAACAGTATCACATACTGATATCCATGAGTTAGATTTGACAAATGAAAGATTTTTGTTCTGAATACTACGTTTATCTGTTACTGTAGATCAGATATTGAGATCACAAATTGCGACAAAAAATGTTCTCTAGTTTCTTGATTCATAGAAACTTCATCTTTTCTGGAGAAAAAAAGAAACAATAACTCTTCCAACCCATGACAAAATCTACATGCATGAATTCACAAAGTTGAACAAATTTTACACTCGTACTCACAAATGCATATGTAGACATAATGAAAATCCACTATAAAATTTAAATAAGATCATTGTATCATACAATCATTTAATTAATTGGTAATCAACTATTTGTAGCCTTATTATTTTTGTTAGATATGCAATGTCCTTCAAATAAAGCCACTGATTATTAAAGAAAATGCTCAAAAGCTAAAAGCCAACTTATGCACAAACTATTTCAACAAGAAACAAATCTGATCATACCTGAATTGATCCACCGATAGGTGAAGCACCATTTCTTGGAATTGTTGTCTAATTCCCATCCCAAGGTTTTTGCTTTCTGTCTTTGCCCATTTTTTTCGGTGCACTATAAGTGGAAAATTTTTCAATGCTTTTCTATAGTTAGCAGCATGAGAATTTTCTAGTGGCCCATCACGTATAGTAGAGACCCTTTTATCATTAATCTGCAATGACAGAAAAAATGCTTGGTGAAGATGACTTCTTAATAGTCAAACAAGCAATCAGCAATTTGAGCAAGTAAATGGAAGCCCGCTGACAACATTTAGGTATGAAGCACGATGAAAGCTAATCCTTCCTAAGAGCAAGGCACTTGATGAAAACTAAAAGCATATGTTCTAAACCTAAAAACTGATACACATGCAAGCACTGTGCCCGAGAAAACAATGACCACAATTTAAGAGAAACGGCATTCGAGCTTGAAGTACCCCTTCCAGTGAGAGATAAAATTTAATAGTACATATGAGAAACTAATGAACAGGAGTCAGTCAGGACTGGTAAGACTTTTCCAGGCATTATTGCTTTATATCACAACTAAAATCCTGCTTACAACTACCAAGGGAAGGGTTCATAAGATGCGAACGACTAATTCAAATTATGTAGTGCAAAGTGAAATTAGCCTATCATGACTAAACTATCACCCTCACACGAAAGAAAAAGTAAGATAAAAATTGAAGACAATCATGACAGAGAGAAGGAACTACTTGGAGACATGCAAGCATATTAATTAAGAAAGTTACCTCAGAGTCCTCAGAAGTTGGTGCCTTTCGCGCTGATATTAATTGGATGAGTGGATCCTTTCTCTGGGACAATGCCTTCCCAGTCATTTTTTTGCATGAAACCTGAAAATTTTTCAATATTTGAACACGCTCCCTCAGTTTCTTATTCTCCTCCATTCTTGCTTCAATTTCAGTCAATTTGCTTCGAAGCAACTTCTGACAGGATCTATTCTTCCTAATTGTAGCAACAAACAACTGAGCTGATTTTGGAAAGCTAGAATGGCGTAACACCAGCTCAGAACCATTTGATTGAAGCTGGGACAAGCGTCTGAAAGGCACTAATTCCATGCTACAATTCAATGCGTTTGTGGTGTCACCGGCTTCATCGGAAGGTGGCAAATTATACTCTGTCATTCCATCCACCGTGAAGTTGTTTGATTTTTCTGTTTCTGAGACAACTTCGGATATATGAAACGGGTCCACTTTTCTCTTGGAATCCCCTGCGACATTATCTGAGCATATTACATAAACATGAGCATACTTGTTAGGGGAACAAAAGCAAAAGTGAACATATTAACAACTTCCACTATTTGAAACTCACAATCGGTGTCACTATCTTTGGACATGTTTGAGATATATATATAGCTTCGTTGATAAATGAACAATATTTAATTTGTCTCTCAAAAAGTTAAGCGACTCATAAGTTTCAAAAGTTACTAAGTCATAGCTTGGCCGTAAAATCCGTACATGCAACAAGCCTCCTCCTAACCAACGCGAATATTTCGTTATGCATTATTAGTTTTATATCAAATGGCATGCGACCTACAATATGATAAAATACAAATTGAAGCATTTCCCATAAACATGGAAAAAAGAGTTTACCAGTGTCATCATAAGCAGCAAAACGGCGCCGAATTGCGGCAAGAGTTGCAAAATCATCGTCGTCGTCGTTATCAGAATCTGGTGGTAGAGTCATCAGAGGCTTCAGAGAGAGAGGTTCAGAAAAAGCAGCCGATATCGAGAAGCGATTCTGTATGCTCCGAAGCACTTCAAGATCATCCTCACTGTCCTCTTTATCGAATTCACCGGAAGCTTCGCCTGTGGCGGGCAAGGAGGGAGACGGGCGTTGAATGGAGTTGTTGAGATCGTAGGGATTTGCGCCGGTGAGCATGCAGGCCTGCCTCAGGGCCTCCATGTCCTCGTCGAGGACATCGTCGTTATCCTCTCCGGAGGAGAAGTCTCCATCGTCGGGGTCATTAAAAGACATGTTGATTAGAGAAGTTTAGGGCATTGGGCTTCTTAGGGTTTAGAGCTTAAAAAGTACACGCGCAGATAAAGGCTTAGGGGAGTAATACAGAGAAGAGGAGGCCGCGAATTTGGTTCGTGCAATACGCACGCTGGCGCCGGGAAACAATGCTGCTCTATTCTATTTATGGCCTGTTTGGTAATGATTCACACGTCAAAATAAACAATGTCTCATGTTCACTTCAAGAGGAAAGCAAGAATGCAAGGATCAGTATGTCAAACAATTAAGAAAACCAAACGATTAATGAAAAGGTCTGCATTTCTGTCCAGTACTTAGTCACATAGTGGTTAAAAGTAATAAGAGACCTTTAATTAACCCAATCAAGATACCAGATGAAACTAGTGTGGTACAAGTCTCAAGTATTAATAAATCAATTGAAAGGGGGAAAAAAAGTTCCACAATCCACCACATGTCAGAATGCCAAAAGAGCAAATATAGATGTCATGCATAATTAAATTACATTTTATAGAAGGATCAAAAAATAATAATTATGTTCAAGAGAGATATTTAATTGATTCTAGAGCATCCACTCAAATTTTGATTTTTACTTCATGCATAAACAAATTGGATGGCACTCAAATCCTTGATTTCAGTATGCTACTTGAAATTAAGAATGTTATTAGAAATGATAATTTGAACAAGAATTAAAACATGTAAACAAAATCCATGTAAACTTTCACACAAATTAAAACATGCCCGGTAACAAGTGAAACACGAAGTGTACTAGACTACCAACCTTCCTCCATTCTATCCCAATTCTCCCCTTCGTCAGGCCTGGCACCTTCTGACCTAACCACCCCATAATTCTCTTCTGCTAAGATTTAGTTTACACCTTCTGACCTAACCACCCCATAATTCTCTTCTGCTAAGATTTAGTTTACGCATTCAACAAAACAGTGTTGAAAGAAGACATAATGGCAACCCAAAAAATTGAAGGAAAAGGGAAGAAAAAGAAGCAGAGAAAACAGTGAAATAGAATCAATTTTTCACAGGCAGTTGAGTCGAACTGTTATAAGTTACCACCTGCTGAATCAAGCTGTAATGAGCGAATCTCCTCCTCGATATCTACAATCAATAAGAACGTTTAAACGAGTCAAGCTCATCAATCAGAGCATTCACATATAGCTACTAGCTAAGGCAAGTTAGAAGCTAACAGTAAAATTGGGTAAATGTAGCCACGCATCACAGCAAGCAACATCGAAATCTTAATAAAGCGTTCACACTCACCGCCTAAACCTGTAGATACCCAATCCACACAAAGCACAACTACTTATCAAGTTATAACAGTCCTAGGAACTATCGTTAGAATTCTTCAAATCTAATAAACCATCAGAAGCTAATGAGGTGAGAATATCCATATCACCAACTAAACCGGTAGATAAATCCCAGTCAACGAAACAAACTGAGAAAGAAGAAGAAATGAAATCACCGCAAAAGAAAAAAAAAACAAAATTATGGAGAGTGATAAAGGTTATAGAACAGAAGTCCCACCATCAAATAAAAAAGAGCTTCAGATGAACATATTACAATCAATCTAAGTAGAAATGAAGGAAATTAGAAAAGTAAATAAGGGAAATTAGGGACGTACCCATGGCAAGGGGATGTAGAATAAGGAAGCTAGGGTTTTTCAGAGGCAGGGAATTTGTATTTTAATTTATTAACTACTTTAAATGCTGATACTATTTATTAAAACGGCAACTGTTTAGTCTTGAGTAGCCATTCCGAACAAATGTGGTGATTATTTGCATGTGGACTGCTTACAAGTAGAGTTAGCATTTGGTCCGGACCCAGTCCAACCTAACTGTCCCGTTGACTGGTTAGTCTTCCGTAGCCCATCCATACGGATGTGGTGAATATTTGTAGATTGGAATTTGGGCCCGGCCCAGTCCAACCTGTTGATTGGTTAGTCTTGAGTAGCCCATCCGTGAGAATGTGGTGATTATTTGCACGTGGACTGCTCACAAGTACAGTTGTCATTTGGGCCTAACAAATATAAGAAAAATAATATCATTTTGATATTAAAAAATTAGTTCAAGCCGGACCGAGATGGGCTTGGGTTTCGGCTCTGGACTTACTACCTCACAAGTCACAACACTATACGAATGATGTTATGATTCTGTGAATACGTTGGGTCTATTTTCAAAGCTTCATGTTTTTTACAATCTATTTATTTTTTTATTTTTTTATTTTTTATTTTTCTATTTTCTATATTCTATATTTGTTTTTAAACTTAACAAAAATTAAATTATTAAATCAAATTTTGAATTTATATATTTTGAAGATATTTTAAATATATTAATAATTATTTAATTAAATTAATTTATTTTAATTACAAAAACCTAAATAAATTATTAAATAAATTTTAATTAATTAATGAATTATAATATTATATTATATTATTTATAAAATTTATTAATAATTAATATAATAAAATATATTTAAAATAAATATTTATTTTAATAAAACAAGATAATTTTATCGATAATTTATTGGTAAATATTATATAAGAGATTAAAATAAATTTAATTAATTAAAAAATTATCTTTAAGTTTTATCTAATATTTAATTGTCATTATTAATAAAAATATAATTATATTAACATTAACAACCAAATAGATTTTTATTTTTATTTAAAAGAAAAACATAAACTAAAAAAATTAAAACTAAAATTAAAACCAGAATCTAAATAGAAAAATAAAAGTAGAACTAAATAACCCCTTAGTTTTTTAACTATGATTCGTTTTCCTTTTTTTCTTTTTGGTGTGCCTTAATGGAAAGTTGAAAAATATAATAGCAATTTTGCATGAGAACGAGATAACAATAAATATCAATACAAAAGTTTCTCAATCCCAAATTGAATTATGAGAGAGAAACTCAAGCTTCTCTCTAACCTCCTTTCCACACACCCAACCCGAACCCTAAATATGAACTTTTACCATCTAAGTACCTTAACCCTCTATTTTTCTTCTTTCTTCTTGCTTTGGTGAACTGCAACACAAAGCCAAACAAAACAATAACAGACCTGAACTCTTACCATCCTCAATTTGAATACTCTAGCCCTCTATTCCTTTCCAAATTCTTTTTCCTTTGATAACCTACAAAACAAACATCAAGAGATTAAATTGGTTTCCATAATTTAATATGGAGACTGATTTTTCACCATTACCTTCTACTTTTAAAACAACCACTTCCCCAAACCTTCATACTAAACCCTCCTATCCTTCCCAATCTTCTGCAGGCCATCCTTCTTCCCCATCCCCCTCTACAACTACCCCTCCCTCTTCCTCGACCATTCCTTCCAAACTTTCAGTCCCAATCGACAGCGACATTGTTAGAGGATCTAGGAAGACATGGAAACAATTCGTGGGAGACAGCTCTGACTCTTCCTTAGTTTCCAACCCTCCTATAGAGATTGAAGGAAAGTTAATGGGGGCTCCTAGTCTAGACATTCTACAAGAAAGAGCTAGGTGTTAGCCCCAAAAATTTTTTATTATTATTAAACATGATTAGAATAATTGAGTGAGTTAATGTTAGATAAAATTTAGTTGACATTATTAAGTATAGTAGCATTAATTAAGTTAGGTAGCATGAATTAAAAAGGAATAAATGAGTTAGGTGTTAAGAGTTAATGGAATTTATTGTGTTAGTTGGGCTTTAATGAGGTAGGGAAAGAAAAGAGAATAAGTTGGGCCTTAAGAGACAAGTGGGCTTGAGTAGGTTAAAGAAGATAAGAAGGAAGAAGAAGAAGGGAATTGGGCTTAGGGGCCTATGGGCTTTAGTGATTTTAAAGAAGAGTATAAAAGGGAGGAGATAAGTGATTTTTAGTAGGAAAAGAAGAGAATTTCGAAAATTAGAGGGAGAGAGGAGAGAAGTGTCGTGAAA
>JANJEY010000006.1:51325789-51337324 GCA_024703695.1 Erythroxylum cataractarum
CGTACATCCTTGGTATTTTCGATTATACATCATGTTGTTGTATGGTCTTTTCCGCAGTGTATTGTGAATACTCGGACTGTACGTGATCCAACATATGTATATTTGAACTTTTGGCTTGTACATGATCATACCCTCGAATTTTACAACTCATATCTTTCAACTTCGATATCAAACAATTACAAACATAATACCAATTGAAAGCTAAGAGAATAAACTACAACCTCTATGAAGACACCTTTGTCTATTTCGGCCTCTATCAATACAGTTTATTTAATAACAACAGGACATAATTTCTATCTCAGGTAGTACTACAGCCTCAGTCAAGACTCAATTTCAAGCCAGATTTTGAAATTCTTAAAGATAGAATTAAAAGTCGACTTCTTCAAGAAAGTTGTAAAAATATGTCTCTACTTTAATATAAATCAATAATCAACTCATTTAAAAATCTACAGACCAAGATATTATCAAACTATTGAAACATGTTTCAATTTATTAAACCTCTTCAACTTCATAATATCATTCATGAAGCGTATCAAATTTCCATATTTTTATGTTAAGTAGATTTCGGGTCAGATTTGTATAACCATTTTGACCTAGACAATGAGGTATTTAGGCAATACCTTTTACTAAAAAAATGTTCCACAATGTCTTAAGTGATCAATGACATCAATTTCATGCATTTTGGTTCATATCATTCAAGTTATAATCAAAATCTGCAGACTGTTTTCATACCTCAACAAAATACAATTCTCAATTTCAAGCCAAATTTCAAGACTCTTTAGGACATATTTTAGTTTTGATTTCTTCATGAAAAATTTAGCTCTATGTCTCTAGTTTACTCTAAATCAAACTCCATCCAATTTGGATATTCATAGATCAAGTTATGTTCTAAATATAGATGTATATTCAGTAAAACACTGTATGTAACACTCCAGCACACACCAAATTTAATTTTCAAGACAATTAATCGATAATTCACCAAAAATTCTGAACTAATAACTATTATTACCAAATAAATTTTGTAACATAATTAATCCAAAATTCATATTTTAATCACATTAAAAATCACTTATACTTGAAAAAATGTCAATGAATGCATGTATAATTATTTCATTAATGACAACATTTTTCACGTGCATGTGTATGTCATATAATGCACGAAATGCATTTCTAAATTATCTATAAATTCTTATATAAAGCATCCTGGGGTTCTAACCCTAAACATGGGATAATGGAATGTTACAATTACAATGGTGCTGATTCACTAAAGAGTTCAATTCCCTTTGATGTGACGGTTGCTACAACCTCACAAAGTAAAGATATGGTGAGGAGATCATCAATTCCCACCTCCTTACCTTACCTGATGAAATTTGTCACTCTTATTGCAACATTGAACTAGATAAATATCCTTGGAGACATACGGTTAATGGCAGATTTTCAAACTCCTCTTATAAGGAATTATTCTTCAAACAACTTCCCAAGCTGGTATGGACTAAATACATATGGTCTAATCATCTTTAACCTCGAGCATCAATCACCTTGTGGCTTGCGATGAAGGGCAGATTAAAAAAAGTTGATAATTAGCCAAATACACAAAACTCACTAATTGGTGTTGTTTATGCAGAAAAGCAGAAGAAACAAGCAAACACTTAATCTTATTGTTACATGTAGCAACATATAGAGGAAGCTTTACAACAAATGCCTGCTAAATGATGTAATTGATAGCCTAGATTGTATCCATACCCTATGGATGACCTATAGAAACAACAAAGCGTATAAGTGTTTTTGGATAGCTTTATCCTCGAAAACCCACTGTTATATGGGATGAGAGAAAAATCTAAAACATTTCAAGACAAAACCACCACTCAAGAACTGTTTTACAACCAATTGTTACATCATATCCAACTCCAAATATGTTTACAAAAATAGAAGCTTCAACATGGACCCTATCTACTTAGATACTAGAATGTGTGATATATCTTAAGCAGCGGTGACTTCGATAACCATTAAATGCATATGTTCTAGGCAGTTTTCGTAGGTGTGTTTCTCATTCGTCAGCTACTGCTTTTACGATGCAATAGTATCAGCTCAGTTATGCTTTACAATATTGGCCAGCAGGTTTAATTGCTTATGGATTAACTGATGGTGGTTTGTAGTTGAGCAAACAAGGCATGGTTGGGAGGTTTTTGGCTGCTGGATTTTCAATCACAATAGATCTTCGAGTGTTTCAGATGTAGTGAAATTCTCTATTTTGCTTTATTAAGTTGAATTGTAAGACATTTTTATTCGCCTTCAAGGCTTAATACATTCAAGTTTTTCCAAAAAAAGGTCTACTAGTAGAACAATTGAGTAGCAAAATCATCATGCAAATTAGGTGATACATGAACTTACACAGGTCCATACTATAATGTGGAATGTATAAGCCTATTAACTTCTTAGTATTTTGTCTTTAGGCTTGTAAGCTTCTAATGCTTGGTTTTCAATACATGTAACTCTTTGTAGCTACTTTGTAACCTTTGCTTGTCATTAATGGCCTAATTCATTATTATTATTTCCTAGCCCACTTCTATGTAAAAAAAAATGTGCTAGTACAAAGTATATATATAATGAGACTGAGATTATTATTAATATTATAAATGATCTAGGGTATAACATATTAAATCTACTTAAGAATCAATTTATTAGTTAATTAGCCCTGACATATATATATATATATATATATATAGCAATGTGCTATCATTGTATGATGGTCACATAGGTTATTAGGCAAAAATGAGGGTGTAGAATTCTATTCATTTAATTCTATCATTTGTGAGTAGGAGATAAAAAATATGAACACTTGTGATGGTCCTTATCTAATATATAATTATAAAAGAAAATTATATTATTATTATTATTATTCTTGTTGTTGTCGTCGTTGTTGTGGCCGTGGTCGTTGTTGTTGTTGCTGCTTAAAAAAGTTAAGAGTCGTTCATTTATTATGTTATATTTATGTTCTTGTTGTTTTAGAAACAGGGTAACAACAATTAATTAAGACAATAACATAAATAGGAGAAATTATGACTAAAGAATTATAAATCAGGTTCCTTAACTGGTAGATAAAGTTCTTAGGCGTTTTTGTTTTAATACCAGTGATGCAATTATCTATTGATTCTATTCTGTATTTAAATTGGTCGTGTTAGATATTTTTATTTTTATTTTTCGAAATAATACATAAGAACTTGTTACTTTGCATTTAAGTATCGGAAATTAAAAAAGAGGGAAAATCGAATAGCCGGATAGGTTCTGCATAAGTTTTACAGAGGTTCTGAATATTTAAATGCAATTCCTTAAACCCAACGCTGATCAGACAAGAAACTCTTGATTAATGAAGTTTGATAATTTTCGGACAGATAGCAAAGAGTCTACAGGAGTCCATATAATCTTATCAAAAGAATTAACAGAAGAAATTGAAATTAAAACCAATGCTTCAATATTTTAATTTGTAGGGTGTAGATCTTCTGAAACGTTACAAAGCCTTGATGCAACACAAATTGCTTCAGAATTACGTATCCAATATCAACCCGCACTCTTTTAGAGAAGCAACAAGAACAGTAGTTAATTCATGAACAGAAATACATCACAAGCAACATAGCACACTCGCGTGCTTTTCATGATCAACCCGTAAATCATCAACATGACAAACGAGCTACAGTCAGAGTTTGTTTACTTTTTTAAGGAAGTTCTAGTTGAGATGATTTTTGGGTACGTGATTCTAGTTGATATCGAAATTTATCCAAACCATTTGTCCGAAAACACGCATGCATTCTGCAATTAATAGCTCTTATATCATTTTCAGATACGTGCATAATACTACCAGTATCTTCCGCACAGCAAGCACCTTACGTGCCCTAAAACTATATCCCTTTCCTTCTTTGATTTTAATATTGGTTCTGTCTAATTTTAATGAGACTGGGCGCTACTGTTGAGATCCATGAGACTAGTTTACTTTGACTTAGAGTAGAGATACCTGCAAAATAGTAAAGACACGCCGGGAGTTGACGACCGGTAAGCCCCTTTGACGTTCCAGTTAGTCTCTTAGGAGAGTTTTGGTGGCTGGTAAAATAAAAAAAATAGGGTTCTTAAAAATCGTACATTTTTCATGATGTGGTAATAAATTTATATGGCTAATACCAATAAGAATTAGGTCAATCATCGAGGAATGGGTCGATTGACCCATGCGTCATTTTAAGTCTGAGCTTAGATCTAACACGACCGATCCAACCAAATATCAAATTCAAATTCAAATATTAGTAATCCTCAACCCATCTTGCGGGAAACCAACAGACTCCATTATTGTTTAATTAGTTCAATCACTAAAGTGGCATAGTTGTAACTACGCATTCATTGCCTATTAATGTGGGCAGAAATGTGTAGGTATACGTTGCTCTCAACTTGTACGTGCCCATTACTACGTTTTAGTAATTTGCTAAATATATACAAGGTACCAAACCAACATAGTTGCTTTTGGGATGGAGACACCACCGAACATGAATGGGCAATAATAATATTTCCCCTTCTGACTTCTGATAAACATTACCCAACGTCGCCTCTGTCGAGCCCATTTATGAAGGCGGGTCTCGTTGCCTCCCAATTCATCAAATATATCTTGCACTTGAAACTCCATATAGACTCCAATTCTATATAATTTTGTGATGTCGTAAAGGATAACCCATAATGGTCCCAGGTTCTAAATATGCTGACGTAATGCGAAGTTACATAAATGATATTCTATGAGATGCAGATATAATATCAATGAGAAGTTACATGGATAAAAAATTTCTACTGACAAAAGTTCTACTGATATAAGCTCATTCACTCTTCTGTCACTCTTCTGAAGTAAAATAAAATCACAAGGTATCATGTTTTATTAATATCTTGTGTCAGTTGAAACAGTTATAAGAACTTGTGTTTTAGGTTTGAAGGAAAACAGTAACAGTTTCGACTCCTATTTTTGCGTTAAATGAAAGAATATATCATAAGGTATTTAAAGGATTTCATAAACAGTCCTCACAGAAAATTCAAATTTTTGGTATTTAATGCTCTCGAATATTCCATAACTAGATTAATTAAGAAAGTATTTATGAAATAAGCCAAAAGTTGAAAGGATTTTATGCATTTAACCCAGTACTATGGTTTTTAGACAAACTGGTCCATGTAGATTCTGCCCTTATTGATAGATATTGATATGAAATATCTATGGTTATTGATAGATATTTGATATGTACAAATTTTAAAATCACTAAAAAAGAATTAAAAAAAATTATCTTGCGAATTATTAAGGTATATTTTTATTATTAATATAATAAAATAATTTTAACAACTCGGGTTATTTTTACCAAAATTTATTACATGCTAGGTCATCTTTATTTAAAAAATATATGTGTTTTGTAAAGTAATATCTAATATTAAAAATTTTAAAATGATTAAAGTATTTTCAACAATTAATAATGTTTTGTTATATGTAAAATTTATATTCACATATAATACATATAGATATGTATACACATTATTTTTACATAATATTTTAATTATTAAATTTATGTAGAATGATAATGTGCAAATTTTCAAAATGATTAAAAATTTCTCTTTAAGATAGAATATAACAAGATTCTATATACTTTAAATACTTCTTTTATACTTCTGTTAAAAACAACGAAGAAGTTCTCGTGGCATGAACAACATACTTCGATTAATCCAATTTTATTGATTTGAAAATTCAATTCAATTTTTAAGTCTAATTCAAATTAATAAGCTTGACTTAAACTAATAATTTAGGATAATTACGAGTTAGATTTAATTAGTTTGAGCAAGTTTGAGAGTTGGGTTGAGCTGTCATGTTAACAATATTTGATTATTTTACATGTAATATTCATCTACATGTATTTTTTTGTTTTTAAAAACAAAATTTTAAAAAATATTTTAAAAATATAAAAATTGAAAAATATTTAAAACATTTTAGATCACAAGCCAATGTTGTATCTTTTACCTTTTCCTTAAAACTTTAAACTGCATCTATGGGTTTAAGTGCACGAATTAAATGTACCGTTTAAATTCTAGTGAACTCACCTAAAAATTATGCAATTTTTCTCATTAATGTTTAAGGCTTAAAGGGTATATCTAATCATAACTTACAAATTTATTTTTTATTTAATTAAAATTAAAGTTTAAGGTCTTAGTGTGTTTTTAATAAAAGTACAAATATTAAATTGAATCCCTTTTCAAAATATATAATTAATAAATATTAGATACTTATGTCAATATGAATATTAATGTAGAGCCATTAGTACAATATCACATAGATATACATAAAGAAAATTAAATTGTGTATGTATGTATAAATCCTTATAAAGGCTTTTGCAACTTTATTACAAAAACTACCAAAACCAAATCGTTAATGTCGTAGCGCTAAAATGCAGTACTCTAATCTAAGAGTACAGAAAATATAGATATAGTCCTAGATCTACACAAAAAAAAAAAAAAAAAACTCAAAAGGTAGACGAAAACTTTAAGAGAAATAGAGTATTTTGACTGAAAAATGGGCAAAGGTTCTTCCGCAATATAATAAAGAAGTATTTATATAAGTTATAATGACCTAGAACCTAATAATTAGGATAAAAACATACTTGAAGTCTTAATAAAAATAAAACATAATAGATAAATATATTTTTCTAATTTAAAGCTCTGTGTCAGTCCCCTCCACTTGTGTTTTACTTTTATTAGGACTTCGGTAACCTAACTTGCATTTCGGTAAGTAAGGGTAAATATCTGCAACATTAAAGGTTGGGTTGATATTACTCATCCATGAAGGTAACTGAATGACATATGCATTGTCATTAATTTTCTTCACGATCTTGAATGGACCATACTTCTTGCCTCTTGGCCTTCAACTTGTGGTGATGTTCAATAATACGCTTCTTGTTCATAAACACCATTACTTCATCTCCCACTTCAAACACTTAATTCTTCCTATGTGGTTCTACATTAGCCTTATACTTCGCATTAGCGTTTTCAAGTCGTTCCTTCACCTCAACTTGTACTTCTTGGGTTTCTTTAGCAAACTTGGTTGCACTCGCATTGATGTTAACATTTTTAGGTAACTGAATAAGGTCTAGTGCATGATTTGGTATCTTAGTATAAACCACAAAGAATGGAGATCGACCAATAGAGTTATAGATAGTATTGTTGTAGGCAAACTCAGCTTATGTGATAAGAAAATCCTAATTCTTCGGCTTATCACGACAAATACATCATAGTAAATTACCTAGAGTCGTATTCACCACTTCAATCTGTTCATCAATTTGTGGGTTAGCTATGTTATATACTTCAAGGATGAATCAAACATAACCCACAAAGTTCTCCAGAAATGACTCGGAAATATAGTGTCTCTATTAGAGTTGATTGATTTTGGAATCTCATGGAGCCTCACCACCTCTTGGAAGAACAGTTTAGCAATGACTATCGCATCTATTGTATTTTTACATGGTGAAAAGTGCACCATCTTAGAGAATCTGTCGACCACCACGAAAACAAAATCCACACCCCTTTGCATTCTTGGAAAACCTAATACCAAATTCATGGAAAGGGCTTCCTAAATATTGTTAGGCACAGGTAATGGCATGTATAAACTCGCATTTGATGCATGACCTTTATAAGTTTGACAAATTTGGCACCTAGAAAGAATAAAAGCATCTCTCCTCAATTTAGGCCAAAAATACCTTTTACGCACCTCTTCAAGTGTCTTGTCTCTGCCTAAGTGTCCAACTAACCCTTCTCCGTGTAAGTCTCTAATTACCTTCTCCCTTATTGATGTCGGCGAGAGGCATAGTTAGTTACCTCTCATAAGGAATCTTTTTATGGCTTCTCTCCTTGACAAGTTTTTTATATTCCTTTGAAGTCTTCATCGTCAACATATAATTCTTTCAAGTATTCAAAACCTTCAATCTCAACTGCTAGCGTTATGATCATGGCTACTCGTCGACTCAGCGCGTCTTCCACTACATTGTTTCACCCGGTTTTAAGGACAAGTTTATAGGGGAACTTGTCAGTATAAGTTAACCATCTAGCAAGCATCTTGGTCCTCAACTGCTTCTGACTTTCCAAATACTTCAATGCTTGGTGATTGGTATAAAGAATAAAATCATTTTCAATTAAGTACTGCTCTCATATCTTCAAAGCCCTCACAATAGCGTAGAACTCCTTATCATAAGTAGCTCATTTTTGCCTTGTCTTGCTTAGTTTCTCACTAAAGTATGTCACAGGACTTTTCTTTTAGGATTATACTACCCCGATACCTATCCCACTCGCATCACACTCCACTTCAAATAACTTTTCAAAATTTTGTAAAGCTAGGATTGATATTGTACGCAGTTTCTCCTTAATAAGGGCAAAGTTTTGTTCTTGCTCTTCTTCCCATCTAAACTTTCCTTTCTTCAGACAGTCCGTAATAGGAGCCACAATGTTACTGAACTTCTTCATAAACGTCCTACAGAACATCACCAAACCATGAAAACTCCTCACATCTCCATCGGTTCTCAGTGTAGGTCAATTTCTAATGGCCTTTATCTTATCTTTATCCAATAGATTCCATCTTTTCCTACAACATATTCGAGGAATAACAAATTCGCCAACATAAATAGGCATTTCTTCAAGTTAGCATATAATTGATTTTCTCTTAAGGCCTCAAATACATGCCTTAAATGTCTCACATGCTCTACAATAAATCTGCTATAGATAAGAATATCATCAAAATAAACAACCATAAACTTATTGATGAAAGGTCGCAACACCTGGTTCATAAGACACATAAAAGTGCTAAATGCATTGGATAATCCGAAAGGCATAGCTAACCACTCATATAAGTCATCCCTTGTCTTGAAGACTATCTTCCACTCATCTCCAGGCCTTATTCTTTATTGATGGTATCTACTTTGAAGATTAATTTTAGAGAAAATAATGGCTTTACTCAGTTGATCCAACATATCATCAAGTCTCAAAATGGGAATTTTATAGCCAATAGTAATTTTGTTTATCGCTCTACTATTAACACACACCTCCAACTCTCATCCTTCTTCGACATAACTAATGTTGGCAATGCACATAGACTCATACTCTCTCAAATATGTCATTTACTTATCAACTCCTCTACTTTCTCTCATAAAATATCATTCTCTTTTGGGCTTATCCTGTAATGAGGCAGATTAGGCAAGCTAGCTCCTAAAACCAAGTCAATATAGTGTTGGATATCGCGCATAGGCGATGATCCCTCTGGTAAGTCCTTTGGAATCATATCTTGAAACTCCTTTAATATAGATTGGACTTTAATTAAGGCACCACAGACTCGGGTTTGCTTCATATTAGCTCTTCCCCTTTAACCATTAACAGATGCACCTCTTTTGTTTCCTTCATGTTATCAATAAATTTTCCTCGATTATTCTCTACCTATAATAAAGGCTTCTGGATCTTTCCTTGAGACTTCACATCACTAATAGGTATTAAAGTATACTTTACATCATCTTTTACAAAATGATATGTATTTTTCCTTCCCGAATGCATCACATCTACATCAAACTGTCATGATCTTCCCAACAAGATTTGACATGCATCCATCTCTACTACGTCACAGTAGTGCTCATCCTGATACTGTTTAATAGAGAAAGTCACTTTACACCTTTCTTTAACCAGAATCTATCCAACCTCCTTGATTCACCTAATGCTATAAGGATCTGGATGTGGCTCGGTGATCAACTTTAACTTCTTCACAGTAGCTGCACTTATAATATTTTCCTGGCTCTTTTCATCAATGATCAACTCACACAAATTCCCTGGCACTAAACACCTGGTATGAAAGAGCTTATATCTTTGCAAATCACCATGCTCCTTGCGGGAGATCATCAGTCTTCTAATGACACACACATACGTCACCTCATCCTCTTCTCCCTATTGTTCCCAACTATCACCTTTAGGTCCGCACACTTCCTCTTCATCTTCTTCTTGTTGTTCCACCATGTTTACTGCTCTTCTTTTTAGACACTCGTTAGATTTGTGTCTTAGCTAACCACAACTGTAACACTTTGATGGAGCTGGTTTAGTATACGGATTGGCGGGTTTGGAAGTTGTTTGAGTCCTTTGCCAACACTACTCCTCATAAGGGTTGTAATAACCAGCACGTTTCTTATATCGTCTAGACTCTTCTCACCTGTATAGCGCTTAAACTCTCGTTGCTTCCCATTCAGCATAGATTCAACTTTTATAGCTAAATTTCTCTCAACTTTCACTATAAACATCATTTGGATTCTTATATTTTCTCTTATATTCGATCTCAACCCTCTCAAATAACGTGAGACTTATTGAGGTTGAGATTCAGACAACTAGTTACAAGCTGCCAACCTTAAAAACTCTGTTGTATATTCATGGATGCTATGACCGCCTTGATGACATTGTTGATACGCATCAAAAATATATTGCTCATAATCTAGCGGTAAGAATCCCCCTTTAGGCAACTGTTTCATCCTCCATGAAGAAAATGGATTCCGCTCTTCTCTCTTTCTTGACTCCCACACTACTCGTACCATACAGAAGCTCCCTCTTTAGACGATAGGCCATCAACTTCACTTTTCTATCCTCCAAAATCTCCTTATAATTGAAGAATCTCTCTATCTCTACTAACCAATCAAGAAAGCCTTCAATATCCAGATCTCCACTAAAAGATGAGATATCTACCTTAAGTTTATATTCATATTCTCCTCTTCATCTTGGCTGGATGACTTCTTCCTCATCACTGGAATTATTTTCATGATTTCATGACACGAGATTTTGAATTTGAGAATGCCTCGCAGGGTTATCTTCCCTAACAATTGGTTCTTTAATTCTTCTTGTATTGTCTCATGGCAACAACGCTTGCAATTGGTCCTGAATCAACGCCAACTATCATTCCATATTACGAATTGACTCTCAAACTTCAGTTAAGCCACGAATGTCGTCGTTGGTGTTGGATGTTGTCAGACGAACAAGCCTTGGGTTTTCAAGATTTTGATACTACCTGATGCAGCGTGGAAACACAGTACTCTAATCTAAAAGTACAGAAAATACAAATATAATCTAAGATCTACAAAGAACTCAAAAGCTATACGAAAACCATAATAGAAAAAAGTATTTTGATTGAAAAATAGGCAGAGGTTCTTCCGCAATATAATAAAGAAGTATTTATATGAGTTATAATGGCCTAAAACCTAATAACAAGGATAAAAACGTCTTTGTAGTCCTAATAAAAGTAAAACACAATAAATAAATTTTCTAATATAAAGCTCTACGTCAATTAACCTCAAAATATTCATACGTACTTGGTTCTGCCGGATTCAGGCTGAACGGTGCGTTGCCGTTTGGATCCATGAGTTGGCAACCTTCTGCGTTGTTCTTCGACGTGAATATACCTGCAAAACAAGGAAGGCTCGTCGGGGGTGGTGTCCCGATTAGCCCCTCCGACGCTCAAGTAAG
>JANJEY010000006.1:51352489-51369908 GCA_024703695.1 Erythroxylum cataractarum
TTACAAATAATATTTTAAATAATTTTTGTAGAAAAGTAATATTTTTGACTAAGCCAATAAATTAAAAGAAAGTAAATAGTTTGATATTTAGTATGACAAAAATATTGAGCTTGTAAATTAATAGGCATGATATTTTACACTAACTATACTCTTCATACCAAGACATTTTAAAAATTTCAATAAAAATAAATAAAGAAAAATCTATGATATAAAATGAAAATTATTTTAAATTATATCAAAAACAATCTTTAAAACAAATTTACTTTGAAAAAAATAATATCCAAAGAGATTAAAAGGCATAAGATTTCAATGTTCAAAAGAAGTAATTTAAAATTTAAATATTCTACAAAAACAAATAATTACTTTATCATTGGCCCAAGTGTAGTTTAATAAATAAAAGTAAAATACAATTTTTATTAAAGAGAAAATTAATAGTAATTAATCAAAAGGAAAATTTTGAATGAATTATTTAATAGATAACTGATAGGATATTATTTGATTATATTAATTGGAATTATTTATTTTGTTGTGACTATATTTTGGTGCTTAAATAGGAAAATTAATATTTTTTTGTTTTAAGAGTGGAGATTACATCAAATTGAAACAGTATTGGTCAAAATCACGAATTTTGGAAAAGTGGACACATTACTGTAATTCATGCTTAATGTTTTATTCATTCCAAGAGTTTGAATTCAAAGAAACTTCTTTCCATTCCTGTTATGAAGAATTTAGATTTATTTTAGATATGAATCTTTGCAATATATAAGGAGGCCAAGTTTTAAGTAGGAAATAAGACAAAACACAACCAACATTTCTACATATTTTAATTCAAGTATTTTTGGTTTTGTTTTCTTATATTTTATGAATAATTAATATTGATTAATCTAATAAATTAATTTAATGTTGGTTATTCTATAGCTATTCGTAAATTTAGTAATCCGTAATTGTCATGAAAGATTGATACAAGTAGCAAATATGTTAGTTATAAATTTGCATATTTAACTTATGAGAAATAAGAAAACTAAATGTAACTATCTCAATTATTTAATTGAGTTTAGTATTTTTTATTAAGTTTATTGCTATCATTTAATTGATATGTAATGTTATTATACTCAACCAATTGATGGTAATTTTTAGTATGAATGTTGAGTTTGAATTAATGAATTTAGTAAAATTTGAGACTTATTATAGTTGTCCTAATATGTTTTCAACTAATAGCTTGAATTGTGAAAATTATTCTTTTTAAACCAATGATTAATGTTATAATTAGATGAGATATTTCCTTTGAATCGAAGTTAAATACTCTTCAATTTTTCACTTTTATATTTAGTTAATTATTTTAATTCCTTGCTAAATTGAGTTTATTAGTTAATTAATCTTAAATCCCCGCCTTGTTTTGTCAATTGAAATTAAGAAATTAGTTTTTAGTTCTCTTAGGATTGGACATAGTTCTACGACTAAAGTTATGAATCCCATAACAGTACCAATATCGAATTTGGTTATGGTACAATATTGTATAAGTATCAATCAATACTGGGTACTATTTCTGGTAATTTTAAGATTTATAAAATAGTCCCTAAATTTTTTTAAATTACAGAATAGTCCATCAATGTTGTATTATATAATTTATAATTTACATCAACCATGTCTCCAAAAATCATAATAATATAAATTTGAAATAAAAATAATCTATTTTTTATTAGTATTACTTTTCAAATATTTCATATATAAATAATAATCATAAGTAATATAAAAAAGATCATTTAATTATCATACAAATATAAAATTAAGGACAATACAAAGTATTTAAAATTTTTCAATTTCATTGTATAATAAATAATATTTACATGAAATTATCAAATAAAAATAATAATAATAATTCATAGCTCTCTAATTATTACAATTTACAACAAGAGCTTGTGCCAAAGAAACAACCAACTAGAAGTAAAACCTTAACCAAGAACTTTTATAATTATATTTATATTGCATATATAGAGTTTAACATATACGTCAAATATAAGTGAAATTAAAAGAATGAGAGAAATGAAAACCTAAAACTTCATTCAATCAAATGCTTACTCAAATCACATTGAGCCTAATTCTCATTTAGTACAAAATCTTCATTATTGAGAGGAGTCTCATCATCACCGTCATTCAAATTTATTGTTCCAAATAACATGTTAATACTTTCTTATCCAAGATCATCTTTCAAGTCACTTTCATCTATCAAACTCAGTTTCTTATAAGCTCGATCCACCAAAAAATTGATATGGTCAAGGTAAGTTGAATCTACATAACTACTTGTTATATTAAGAGTCATAATAAACAAATTAAATTAAATTACTAAGAAATTATATACAACTTAATAATGATAATATCAAACCTTTCCCAAAGCTTTAAATTGTATTAAACAAAGATCAAGTTGTTCAATCTTTTGTACACCAATCTGTTCTTTGTTTTGGAATTGATGAATTTAAATATGTTCTAATTCCTTTCACACCATGTTGTACTTACACATTGACTCGAAATTTGAATTACAATAGTTTTCAATTTTGGAACACTGCTTTCAAATTAGTCCCACTAAGAAATTATAAGACAATAAAAGTAGCATTATAAAGAAAATAAAGTGATGATTAATTTTCAAGAAGTAACAAAAGTGAAAAAAAATACCTGGATTAAGTTTGTCTCATTGGCGAATAGTAATTAGCATCCCAAAATCACTAGAAATATCCTTATAAATCTCCATTTGTGAGCTCACGAGTCTTGCATCATCTCATGGGCAACAATTATTATAATAGTTAATAGCATTCTCCTATTAACTTTAGCTTTGTTTGTAAAACTTGGTCTGAAATAGATACTAAGATTAAAAAATGCCCCATGAGTAAACAATGGAGAGTAAAGTTGCCTTTCTCATATCTCATTGATGACTACAAGATAAGGTTTGTATAAAGAAGGTCTATTTTTTTAGATTGGCCTCAATTGTTTCCTACACCCTCTCTATTGTATCATAACACTAACCTATTGCTACCTTCTCATTACTTTCAGTCAGATGAAGTACCCTCACTAAAGGCTTGCAAACTTGAATGACAAATTGACATTGAAACTAAAATTTGTTATCTTCAAGTATAATTTTAGAAACCTCCAATCCAACATTAGACTTAGAATGCTGAGATGCAACTCACTTGGAAATATTTGTCTCAACCCCTTCTTTATCAGAATAAAACACTAAAGTGATAAGAAAATAGTTACAAATCTTGTAATAGTAAGACGATACAAATTCTTACAATTAGTGAAATCCTTTTTTTTTATTAAATTCAGGACCCATATACAATTGTATATGAACTTTGTCACCTTTTTTGCTTTCCGTATAGTCTCATCAATAATAGAAAAATACCTAACGTCTCATATATTTTTCAACATCAAGTTAATGTAGTGTGCAACATATGGAATCCATTAAAAAGAATTATAATTGCTTACAATGATATTCTAGCTATTTTATAAGTTGAATCATTATCAGTAATAAACTGAACAATATTTTCAGGCCCAACTTCATCAAATATTTAAAATAGAATATTAACACTTAAAAAAGCTGGATGCATCAATAGACTTTAAAAATATTGCCCCCTTTACAGAAAACACTAAAAAATTAATAATAGACTCATGTTTTCTATTTATCCAACCATCACACACGATTGAACATTCAAAAGTAGACCAAGCATTCTTTTTTCATTCAAATAACTTTTTTTCCTTAAACAAAGTTGATTAAAAGTTTACCTCTTTAGATATCAATTGAGGGAGTTTTGTATCCTATACTGTAAGAGGCAATAGCATCGACCATAGACTGAAAATAATAAGATTGGGTATCACTGAATGTTATACTTGAATCATACTACCATCTAGTCATTGTCGTGTCCACATTATGAGTCACTTCTTAAGATTGTAAGGCATTACAGATTGAAGGTTAAGTTTCAAGAGTTGTTCATAGCTAAAAAAAATTGATAGTTTTCTTCTTCTTTTCCTAACATCAGGTGCAATAATTCCTTCTTATTGGGTAGGAATACTACCACCTTTATCATCCCTACTATCATCCTGAATACTAATAAAATAACTTCCATTACCAATTTCGTAGTTCAATATATGTCTTCTATCTTTCTCATACAGATACTCTTCAAGCAAAGTCTTCATTTGTCATTTCACATCATGACTCATTTTTTTTCAAGGATTCACTTAACTTTTTATCCTAGCTAAATGCTTTTTTAATTTGGCGATTCCCCCACCTCAAATTCTTGTTACAATACAAACAAATAGTATGGTTTGTCATTCCAGAAACCAATCTAGCATGAGCCCAAGTTGGATCATTGAATCTCCCTATACCTGAAGTAACGAAATTATCAGGTGTACTTAAACTTTCCTCTATTTATCTGTAAAAATAAGTGAAGACACGTATTAAAATTAACATAATAACTTCTTATCAAAATCAAGTTATGTATAATAACAGGGAAAAATAAAGCAACAACAGTTTCTTAACAATCGTATGATATATACATGCAAGTAACCTTTATAAACTTATATGAATCATTCCTTTAGAAACTTTGATGATTAAGCACATTAGATGCAAGTCCATTTATGAGCTTAAACAAACGTCTGTCTAGATGTTGGTTTTAGAAATTTTCAAGTTTGACAACCTTCTGTTTAGTTAGATGATTTGGTTCTTGTCAGGAATAATCCACCGATAAAACATTAGGTTAAACTTCATCTTAATTTAGCGTTTCTCATTAAATACTTAGGTAATGTGAAGTTTTTCCTTGTTATTTAAGTGGCTCATAGTAAAGAAGGAATAGTTGTCAATCAACAAAAAATATACCCTCAATCTTTTGGAAGATACATTACTTTTAGACACTCAATATGCTAGTTTTCTCATTGAATCACGATGTAATTTAGTAGCGAGTATAGGTGATCCATTTTTTTAAATGTAAATCAACGTTATCATCTTATTAGTAGATTACTCTATTAGACAATCTGTGAGATCCCACATCAGTTGAAGAGGAAAACAATGTACGTTTTATAAGGGTACGGATACCTCTTCCCCATAGATGCATTTTCTCAGATATGAGAATAGCAAAACTGCAAGATCTTAACTCGATGGATAATTCAAAGCGGACAATATCTATGAGCGGGTAATCTGGGTTATTACATAATTACTAATCTAATATCACTTTTCCAATATAAGCCTCGAGTCTTATACGGGATCCTCAAAGTCCACATATGAATCCATCATATTGAGTTCTTCAATATCACAAAATAACGCAGGATTAAAGTACTTTTCTTTCATTGTAGTAAAGTATACTAAATTATATATTGTGATTCAAATCAGGCAAATTATCCAAGTAGACATTCCAACACTGGTTATATAGTTTTTTGTTTTTGGTATATAATCCAATTTCTTAAAAATTTAAGAAGCATAATACAGTTTTGTGTTCTTCAATTGAGGTCAAACATAAGGCCATGGGCCATGGGCAATGTTACTAGTGAACTGTTGTGGCTTTATTCTGTACTGTTAGACCTTAAGATTTTAGTGGCATGTATCATATTCATCTTTTGAGATAAGCAAGTAATCTTGCAAATTGAAATTTGTGATATGTGAAATCCTAAAATTGAGCTTGTGATTTTAACAGCTTGATGAAATTTAACACCTTGGAAAAATTAGACAATATTTGTGAATTAAGTTATTAGATGCCTAAAAATTGAAAGATTAATTTATAAACTTGAAGGAAAAAAAAAACTCTGGTGAAGAAACATATGGTTTAATGTACTGTTAAAATAAACACTTCACAAGTATTAACTTTTGATAGGAATATTGGATTGAGGTGATTTTGTAAGGCTTATGAATACATCCTGTGTATTAGGACGACCGAGTTGCAAATACAGCCATTGGGTGATCGATCTGTGGTGTTTATGGATTGTAAAGGGGATTTGGAATAGAAAGTCATGAGAAATTGCAACAAGGAGAACCTAAGCTATATATATGCATATAATTCCATCATCTAATTGGAGCAAATATCATTTTGTTGGTTAAGATATATCATCCGAGGGTTAAATAGGGACGGCCAGATGAGTTATATGGAAAGTTGGAAACAATGAAGATGGATTGAGGAACGTGAGGACGGTGAAATCAACGTATTGAATTCCGTTTCGTATTGGTTCAAAATTGACAAGAAATTTTTAATTTTAGTACCAGTTTTAAATACCGGCCGGTATCAAAAATTTTAAAAATTTGAAGAGTTTTTTGTAAAATTTTTAAAATCTCCCTCCTTCTCTCCTACCTCTCATTTCCCATTTTTTTTCAAAGTTTTTAAAATAATAATAAATTTTTTATTACTAATAATAATTATAAATTAAATAAAACTTAAAAATAAAATATTCTAATTTTAATTACTAATAAATTATTTTAATTTTAATTTATTTTAATATTTTATATAATAAAGTATTAATAAAAATATTTATTTTTTAAAATAAATAATTTAAAAGTATTATTTATAAACTAATATTTATTTTTATATTTTTAATTATTAAATAAAAATTTATTTGAAAGTTATATATTTTAAAAATATATTTTAAATTTAATTATTATTATTAATATTTATTAAATTAATTTTATATATTAAATTAAAATTGTGATTATGTCTAATTAAATATAAAATGAAATAGAATGTGAAAAAATAACAATTCTAAAAAATAATTCAAAATTTTGATAAAATACAAAAATTTGAATTATTTTTATTATTTTACAAGAAATTATTATATTTAGATAATTGTTATATATATTATATATAGATAATTATTATATTTAGAAACAATTAAAATATAATAAAAATATATATAAACTAAAATAGATAATATATATAAAAAAGCTAAATTAAATAAACTACAATTATACAATATGATAATTTTTTAAAAATTTAAGAATTATTTTATATATTTAAAAGATTATTTGAAATAATATCCGGTACCGATCGATATCAATATATGTCTGTTCTCGAATCCAATTCGGCACCGGAGTATTCATAACTTTGGTTGAAATTGTAATATGTATATGTTTTGTGATGCCGCCATATTTTTGACAGTTGCCACTCTTCCCGCGTTTTTCTCTTAAGGCTTTAAACACATTATATGAATTCCTAAAATTCCAAGACTAAACAATGGGTATCAAAGATCTTCTCAAGTTCATGAAACCTTACATTGAACCAATTCACATCAAGAAATATGCTGGCAAGCGCGTACTTATTCTTACCTTTTCTTTCTTTCTTTTTGTTTTCTTCCCATACACACGTATATTGTTTCAAGTTTACGTCTTTTTATTTCTTCAGGTGGGTATAGATGCGTATTCGTGGCTTCACAAAGGAGGTATTTCAGCATTCATGAAATTAGTGTTTTCGATGATTTTAGTTTTAGCTTTGTGTGTGGAAGGGAGTTAATGGTTTCGT
This sequence comes from Erythroxylum cataractarum, assembly GCA_024703695.1. NCBI lineage: Eukaryota > Viridiplantae > Streptophyta > Magnoliopsida > Malpighiales > Erythroxylaceae > Erythroxylum > Erythroxylum cataractarum. The sequence goes on from JANJEY010000006.1 coordinate 51,359,974, forward strand.
TTGGGTTCTTTTTCTAACATTTTGAACACGGTCAGCTTATTCATGTAGTATGGAGATTTGTCTCGATGCAAACAGCGAAAAAAAGTTACGATACTTGGACTATTTTATGCACCGAATCAATCTCCTTAGACATTACAACATAACCCCAGTTGTTGTCTTCGATGGTGGGAGTATCCCCTGTAAAGCTGCAACACAATATGAAAGATACAGGTAAGTTACTGTTCCCAGGCCTGACAGCATCTGAAAGTTGAGCAGGGCCCTTTTTTCAACAATTTCCATTTCGTCATCACTGTCGTTTCTGATTCAGGAAGAGACAAACAAATCGTGAATTGGCAATGGAGAAGCTCAAAGAAGGCGATGTTAATGCTGCTTCTGAGCTCTTCCAGGTAAGGGAAACTCGTTTCCTATTCTTTCTGTATCAAGTCTAATTGGACTTAATTTCACATTTCCTAGTTTAAACTTTGTGTAGAGAGCTGTAAATATAACCCCATTCATGGCATATCAATTGATACAGGTACAGACCTTCGATGCCTTTCATTCAATTTTCTGTTTCAGATTTTATATTTTTTTTTTACTATACTCCCTTTTATGACTAATTGCTTATAGTCCTGTGGTTAAATTTTAGATTTTGAGGTCAGAGAGCATTGAATTTGTAGTAGCTCCCTATGAGGCTGATGCACAGTTAGCATATTTGTCCGGTCTTGAAACAGAAAAAGATGGCATAGCAGCAGTTATCACAGAGGACAGTGACCTATTAGCATATGGTTGCCAAGCTGTAAGAACTTCCACGAAGTTTTGGTTTGTTGAAGGAGGTCCAGTACTCTCCTGACCACTTGCTTGATTTCACCTCATTATTAAGACTACTGTGTTCTTGTTTTGTTTCACATCCTTTGCTACCAGACAATATTTAAAATGGACCGATATGGCAATGGTGAAGAGATAATTTTAGACAAGGTTTTTGATACTGTAGATCGCAGACCTTCTTTCCAAAACTTCAGTAAGGAATTATTCACAGGTGAGTACAGAGTCTGTGAAGTTCATAATAGACCTTTCGGCTTAAATTTTGTAAATACATGTAGAAGTAAAGTCCAAATCAGCACAAACAAAATATGACTGAGGATTAAAAAAACAACAATGCCTTGTGATTGACGCCAGCAAAGTTCTTATGCATATCCAAGAATTTCTTGTTCTAGTTGTTGCTTAAGTTGGCCCAGAAACTTATCCAAGGATCAATTGTCATGTAACATATGACTTAGCTGTAATCTTGTTGATTACTATTTTGCATTGGAAAATGGTTAAATCTTCGGGTATTTGCAGGAATGTGTGTGTTAGCTGGTTGTGATTTTCTTCCCTCCATACCCGGAATTGGCATTGTGAAGGCTCATTCTTTTGTTTCCAAGTATAGAAATAATGAGCGAGTAAGTATTCCTATTAAAACACATGTTATTCTGTCAGAAGTAGAACTTGTGATGCCATGCTGTTTGTTGTTTATCATAGTTGGATAATGGAAAAGGTTGAAGTGTCGTGGAAGCAAACCCTCGTACAAAGAACAGAGAGTGAACTTGACATGAATGGATTTAAATATATACAAGCTGCTGGGTCGTGATGTGAATTACAGCTTAACATCTAATTCGTTGAAAAGTGATGGAGCTAAATAACTGCTTACATATTTCAACAAAATGTAGCCATACGGCTGAAGTATTATGAACTTGTGCTTTCCGACATCAGATAAAGTAAAACACAATGTCACTGACACTGTGGATTGATCTGAATGAGTACGTAAAATTTGTGTCATGTAGTTCATGTACGGTTACACTGGTGAATTGCATATAGTTGGAGTTTGCTGTGTTTCATTAGTGAATATTCCATAGCCGTAATGTATGGTTCATTCTGCCAATCATGAAGTTAGTGGGTGCGCTTGCTTACAGGTTTTATCGGTGCTGAAGTTAGAGAAGGGCAGTCAAATGCCTGAAGATTACTGCAACTCATTCAGAGAAGCATTTGCGGTTTTCCAGTATGCTCGAATGTATTTATCTCAATGATTGGTTGCTCAAGCCTTCTTATATCGTTGACTGTAATTTATGACATGCTCATTTGCTATGCAGATATGATACCAATACTAAGTCGCTAAAACACATGAAACCTCTTTCCCAAACACTTCTAGGATCATCAGATAAGGACCTTGATTTCCTTGGCCCGTATCCTGTCTTGTCAGTGAATTCAGTTTCTATTAATTATCTATGAGTATAACATTTTGCATAATTGAGGGCATTTGACCTCACGTCAATATGCTTGAGATGTTTTATTTCTTGTTCTGTGTCCGGTTTTGGTATTACGCAAATGTATCTATCTTGACTGTATACAATTGAACTGGAGGGAAATTCCTTCTTCCATTGCTAGCGCAATTGCTGAAGGAAACTTGAATCCGGCAAACATGGAGGCTTTTGATCGTTTTTCAAGTTCTGGACTTGATTTAAAGCCTCTGATTAAAGATCCCTGTACACCCAAGAAAGTTGTTGCCATTGTTCAAGCAAAACATCCGAGCAGCTGCTTCGTGGGCCCTTTCTCCAACGAAACCAGAGGTGAAGATCATAAAAGCAAGTGCTTTATTATCTTCCTTCATACACATTTCTTAACTTGAAGATTTGCACCTGGATTTATTTGCACGTTCCGCATATTTGTTTCAAAGCATAAATAGGTATGTTATACAAAAGTACTAAGAAATGTCACTGAATTGTCATATTTGATTTAGACATGGGTTGATTGTGGCAGGAGTGGTAATGAAACAAAATCCAGTCTTAGGCGTAAGTAAGTATATCCACGAGGCCCTAGCACTTCAGAAATTAGTTTCCTCACCAGAAGTTCGTGAAGAAGCCAAAGAGGCTATAGTTTGGAGTGACATTCCAGTGAAGATTTCAAAAAATCCATTCAAGATAGAGGCAAAAGGCATGGCCGAAGAAATTTCGAGTTCAGTAGAGGATGAAAATTCTATCATGTCATTGGAGTTTCCTGACAATGGTATTTCCAAGAAGAGGAAGCATCAGGAAATTAACTTGGATCAAGGGGTGACTGAGGTGGAAAAATTCCAGGAAAGTGTGTACAAAAGGACTTCCTCTGGGAAACGTAGAGGTAAACTAAATAAACCTAAGATGTCTAATCAGAATACTATTTTTAAGTTCTTCTCCCGTGTGCAAGTGTAACCATTCAAAATTTTGATGAAACTTATCATTCGTATTTTAATGATTACGTTATAAACTCTGTTGCTTATCAAAGTTGTAATAAGAGTAGAGTTTTCAACAATTGATTTAGTGTTGCGTTGAGCAGACAATAAAATCCAAATGTGTAACACTGTAACTGCAATAACGAGACACAGCAACTATGATAAATAATAATATCCTTGCAACTTTTACGGCTTTTATTACTCGACTGACTGTTTATGCCAAACACCTGCTAGCATGCCTAAGCTCAATCTTTGTTCCGCTTTAGCAGTTGCTTGTACCAATAGGCAGACATTTTGGGATACCTCTTGAGGTTGGAGAAATCAACATAGACAATACCAAACCGGGAAGTGTAGCCTAGTCTCCATTCGAAGTTGTCAAGCAATGACCAAGCAAAGTAGCCAACAACATTTGCTCCATCATCAACTGCCTTCTTCAATTGTGTCAAATAGCCCTTGTAGAAGTTGATCCTAGTGGTGTCGTGCAACGCCTTTGGAAGTGTCACATTACCAGGATCATCCATACCTGAACCAGTTTTTACAGAAGGGTTAAAATATGCTAAAACCTAAGTAGACAGAAAGGGGTATTCATACCATTTTCTGACAGTATCACTGTGGGGTTCCCGTAACGTTCTTTTATGTACATTAACGCCTTGTACATTCCCCATGGCACATTGTAAAGCCAATAAGAATTTGCCTGTACATGTTCAATCATTCACAAAGTTATTAAAGAAGACCGTACCAAAAGCAAGAATAATAGACCGAATGAATAGGAAAAGAAACTTGCTCTTGGACCAATTGGAATCCCATTCTTTGCATCTGCAAAGTTAACCAAGAACCTAAATTAGCACCCCAAGGAGATTATATGTCGAATATGAACAGAAGAATGAAGTTTGAAAGTTGAAGCTTTTACAAGCAAATCCAGCGTTCCAGTCCTGCTGGTAGCCCAAGTCCTTCGGCTTTGCTAGATGTGGATCGAACATGTAGTATGTCGTGTACTGATTTATGCCCAAAAAATCAATTGATCCCTTCACCATCTTAACTTCTTCAGTTGTGAATTTGGGTAGCCTATTTCCAACAATATTTTGTATTGTTTTTGGATACTCGCCATAGACAATGGGATGTAGGAACCTGGACAAGGCCAGACATGAAGCTCCATAAACTAATAGCTTAAATCATGGAGTGACAACAATCACTATTATGTTTGAACATATTGAGGTGAAGCAACATTAGTTTCCCTAAGACCCAAATATGACAGATTAGTACGTCCATATTTTCTTGTGCAAGTCCTTGGCCATTCTTCATCTCATCAGCATGACTCTAGTCTAAATTAGATTGCAGCAATTATGATATGCAGATTTATCCAAAGTGAGTCCGAACAAGTCTAAGTCACCCTGAAAGGCTTGGGAGTTATATTGCTATATGTTTAAAGATTATAAATTATTATGGGCATTGAAGCATAAAAACCCGTACCATCCAACATGGAAGTCCCTTGCTCTTTGAGCTGCGTAGTTGTCAGCTTTAGATCTGGTAAGAGGTTCATACCAAACAAAATCCAAAAGAATTCCAATCCTTCCCTTCTGTTTATCCTGCATTCAGGGTGGTGATTCATGGTTAGCCTAGCAGGTCCTGCTTAATTGAAAGTCTTAACCCAATTCATAACGAAAGTCTAAGTGCTAACTTGATATTTTTGGCGGTATCTCTGGACAGCAGCTGCATGAGATAGGATAAGATTATGAGCAACGATGTAAGGCTCGGTTGCTGAATTGCCTGCTGTACAATTTCCAAACGCCTTGGAGCACCTTCCCGGAGCAAAGAACCCGTTATCATACCCAAGAGCAGCTACAACTCTAGGCTCATTGAAGGTCATCCAATTCTTCACTCGATCACCAAAGGTCTTGAAACAAAAATCTGCATAATCAGCAAAATCTTTCCTGCAAAATGACTGTTACCTTCAATCCAAAATCAGAATGAGAACAGTGATATACCTAAACAAAGAATCCTTGAAATTCATCTGAAAAAAGTTAAATTGAGTGACATTGCAATGATCCTTACACTACTTGGTGACTCAACAATCCCATGTACTTCTTCTCAAGTGCCAAGGGAAGATCATAGTGATAAAGATTGGCATATGGAGTTATGCCTGCAAGTTACAGTAAATCTAGTTTTATCACATTGGTGGAGAACAGAATACAATGAAAATGCAAATGCAAATTCTAGTTCTTATTAATTCTTGATTTCTAACCTCTTTCGAGCAAGTAGTTGATTAACCTGTTGTAGTATGCAACTCCCTTCCAGTTCACTTTTCCTGTTCCATCTACGCACCAATGGACCATAAGACGGTTGGACAATGCCAGCAACTTCGTACAAGCGGTTGATAGATGAAGGATGAAGTATTTACCTGGGAAAATTCTTGACCAAGAAATCGAGAACCGATATGCGTCAAAGTTCATCCTTGCCATGATGTCTACATCTTCCTGTAACATTGGACAAGAAAGTGTGGTAGACTGACGGCAATCCGTTTTCATGAGAGGAGTAACGAGATGATTCAGCCAAAATGACTGCTCTTTCTGAGCAGAAAGTGGCAGGTAATGGTTCTTACCCCGCAAGGTAAGTAGAATAGAAAGATCTTTTCCTGACCTCGTACAAATATTTGATTGTAACCATAACTAATATGTATTTGGCAAAAGACTATGATAAGATGGTTTACGTTTTTGTTTTTGTTTTGGTTTAAAGTTATAAAGTCCAAAGTGGATAGATTTCATTTCATTATAAAAATCAGCACGCACGTCGGGTTTTAGAAGTGAATATGAAAACGTTTGTGCCTTGTAGTACAAAACAAATTACAACTAAGATGACATACCTTGTAACGGTGATACTGGTCCACCGACACCTCCCCCGTGGCATTATTGGCAACAATTCCTGTTCCCATGTCACCATTCAATTACTCATTCTCAAGCCTCACGCACATTTTATATTTACTCATAAAAAGAAGAGAATGTAACATACCAACGTAAAGATTGGTTATTTTGCACTTTAATTTTAGAACATAAGGTTACTAAACCCACCACACAGACACAGTTACTGCTAGTAGTGGGCACTGTTGGTTATTACAGTTCAAGGATAGTGCGGTTACCAGGAATTTTGACGAACTCATCCCAAATGCTTGGCCCACGACCGTCCTTGTCGGCCATGCCTTCAACTTGGTAAGCAGATGTTGCCGTTCCGAACAGGAAGCCCTTGGGAAACTTGGCTCTGCTAAGCCCTCCGGTGTCCAAACTTACGCTCTCCGAAGAGCTTCCTCTTTCGATGGCCACATCTGCTGCAGCATATGCAGAACGGTAGTTAATTCGTAGCAGGAATGTCAATACCACTAGTAACAGTGATAATGGCAACTGGGAATTTCCTCTCATCTTCAAGAGAGAGAGAAGGAATAGTGTTGTTGAAGCTTTCAGATTGAGCGAGGCACGGACAGGGCTTACTTGTACATATATAGAGAAGGATAGAAAGACAGGAGACAGACAGAGAAAGAAAGGGTAAGGGACATTGGCGATTTCATCGTTATTTTAAATAAAATTAGATAAAACAGAATCTGAGACACGTTCGGTGGATTAATTAAAATCATAAAATGACGTTCAAGGATAAACGAGTAGAATAGAATATCTTTTAGGATCCGATCCCTAAATATTTGAAATAATGTACTTCTTTAAACCGCAAGGTAAATATTTCTAAATGTTTATGAATAAATTTCAATTTACGAAATTAATATTATCATTAGAATTGATAGTTTTTTGAAAGTAGTTTCTTTATTTTGCTGTTTGATGCAAAAGAGAAATTTTCATTTTTAATCCAAACTTGTTTTTATTTCAAAAAGCCATATTTTCTAGTCTCTTAATTTAATATTTTTATTTTAATCCTTTAATTATTAAGAAGTTATTTAATATACTAACAGAATCCTAATTATTATGAGAAAGCAGATTGTATTTGCTCTTCAACTAAAAAGTAGTGTTGCATTTAAGTTAATCTGCTTCCTCGCATAAAATAAACAAATGTAACGTACTACTACTAACCTCTCGCATAATGTGCTAGACTGCTAGTAGACGACAACAAACTGTCCCGCGCAAGCACGTGACTTGTCGTATTTGCCGGTGCCTGCGTCGGCTTTGCTATTCAGGGTTGAGAGATTCCTTGTGGAATAGTATGTTACTAGGGTCCAGTCCAGACCAGAGGTGTAATGATTTTAGTTATTGCTTCTTAATAATGATGCAAATTAATCAATTAAAGTTTTGAATTTGATTCCTTGTCTTTCTTCTTTCTTCGTTCAGCCACTACAGACAACAGATAAAGCGCAGGAATATTTGACCAAAGATTTGCTCCCCGGCTGAGCCAATTGCTTTCAACAAATTATTTTAATTAATCTTTTTTACTTACGTCAATTTTTCAAATTTTATTCCATAATAATCAAATATCCTTTTTCTTTTTTCAAAAGAGTTTTTAAGACTAATCCGATGTATTTTAGTACTCAAATCGATAAACTAATGGATACATTAAGTTACATACCAACCGAAATTAAAAATAACAAAAATGTGTAGGAAATTCTCATACAATTTTTTATATGAATTTTAATATATTTACAGATAAATGATATTGATATATATATACAACCACAGAGTTACATGGGATCCAGTGGAGCACCGAGCCTCTAAGGTTTTTTAAAAAAATTATTTTAAATATATATATATATTTTTTAAAAATTGAGCTATTTAAGAGTTAGTGATGTACTGAACCTCTCAAAATTTAAAACAAATTAATATTCGAACCCTTTTATATTAAATTTCTGACTCCATCAGTATATATACATATATATTGGGAACTTCTTCCTTATATTTATATATATATAGTCCTGGTACTACTCATACACCGTGAATTATGTGGATCCAAGGAAGAAGTCCCCAATTTGAAAGTAGAATGAAGGCGGCCACGTAAACAATCACCGAAAAATGTTAAAGTTGTGTCCATCTCTAATGTTCTCTTGGAAATGGTGCTTCAGACGATGGTTTTGTTGAGATATTCAAATGAGATTTGATCCCTCGCAAAATAAATTACTTACGAAGCTTATCTAGTTCATTCTCAAAAATAGGTCTTCAAATTTTTGTCAATTTTTTAATTATAGCATAAATTTTACACAATAGTAATAAAATATTTAAATATTTTAATTTTTTAAATTAGAACTCAAATTTAAAAAAGTGATAACAAATGTTCAAATTTTCAATTATCTTCAATTCTAAAATTGTTCTCTCGATGCCTTTAGCATTTTATTTTCTATTTGTTCTGCGCTCAAAACTACTTTAGCATTATAGCGTATTGCACTAGTAAATTTTTCATTTTTAATTCGTTCTCTTTATGTCCTTAATGTGAGGACGTCGGGGTTGTGCAATATGAAAATCGAAGAATGAGAGCATCGAGAGAACAACTAAAAATGAAGGAAAAAACTAAAATCAAAATGTAAGGTCGTCGAGGTTACGTAATTTAATTTAGGTCATTTTTAAATAACAATGCCGTTTTTTAATTATGTGATTAAATGACGTCGTTTTATTAATCTTCATTTGTTGTGTTAATTTTGGCTGACATGTATTAATAATTAAGGTTTTTGAAATCAAACTTAACGAAAATACTAATGTTAGGATAGAAATAAAAAAAATTTGAAAATTTGAGCATTTTATTTTCACTTTTTGAAGTTCGGCCTAGAATTTAAAAAATTAAAAGTTTGGGTATTTTATTGCCACTTTTTAAAGTTTTGGTGAGAATTAAAAAATTTAAAACTTTGGATATTTTATTGCTACTTTTAAAAGTTCGGGTTATAATTGAAAATTTGATAAAAGTTTGGACTTTTGTTTAACCAAAACTTATTTATATGATTTTTCAAAAGTTGAGATCAATTAAAATTCTATAATAAGGTTAATGAATAAAACGTGAATTTTAATTTGTATCTTATTATGGACCTTAATTCTTATCTTATCGTTTCCCTCGCACTATTTTTAAAATCAACTCATCCCAATTACTGTAATTGCACAAGTTTTCAACTCTTAACAATATCCACCAAAGTTGCGAATACCACATCGACCCTGATACCGAATTGGATTTTAGAACGGTACTATACTGATACCAGTCAATAACGGGTACTGTTTTAAGTATTTTTTTAAATTTATAAAATAATCCTTAATTTTTTAAATTGCAAAATAGTTCATTATTATATTTTACGATTGTCACATTGTCATATCTTTGTTTTAAGTTGAAACTTTCAACTTTCTAACTATTAATTCATTCATGACGTGCATTTCATTCACCAGCTTCATCGAAAAAACTTAAAATAAAAAAACACAAAATCGTGCGTCATTTCATTTAACTCTAATCTAGTATCCAACCCAACACAAATCACAAATCCAAATCATAATTTAATTCTAAGTTCCAACTTCCAAATTCTAACTCATTTACAATCACAAATGCAATTAAGCAAAAACAAAAGAATTGAAAACACACCTAAAAAAGTTCACAGGGCCTGTTTGGAATGTAGGGAATTGAATTCAATCTTGTAATTGAATTCAATTCCCTTGTTTGGAACCAAAAAAGATGGTTGAATTGAATTCATAATGGGTTTAAAACCCATCTTTTTTGTAACTTCAATTCACGTTGTATTTCACGTGAATTGAAATCATTC
>JANJEY010000006.1:51514196-51524227 GCA_024703695.1 Erythroxylum cataractarum
AACATTTGTGGTATCAAAGCAAAGAGTAAATGGTAAGTTATATGCAGTTGGGTCTCGGATCCAACAGTTGGGGTCCGATCTACGGATCGGGTTCCGACAATTTCACTCAATGCATTCAAGTTTTTAAGTTGAAAATCATCAAAACTCTCAATCAATGTATAGTAGAATTCTTACCATATGCTTTCAATAAAATTACATCTCCACCATTTATGTATAAACTAGAAACAAAAATCCAAAAGTCTTTCTAAAGGTTGTAATAGGGCTTAGGTACGATATGATTGGGATAATAAAAAGTTTAAATGGAAGGAAATTTACTCAAAGAAATAATACAAGACTTGTCTACAAAATACATAGGTCCTGTCAATGAAACTCTATTGGTACCATAAACTTATTCTTTTTTTCTTTGATTTTTTCGTTCTTTATTTCTTTATTTTTTTCTTTTTCACAAAATTCCAATCAATACCATAATTCAATAAATATTGAACCTTTCACAGATTTCAAGTCTCAAATAAGTAAATAATGTAAATAACCTTTAGGGTTCAAAAAAATAAAAAGATCTTCAAAGAAAAATAGGATAAAGGTATATAATTTGGGTTTAATCAATGAAAAAGGCTAAGGCTCAACTTGGTTATTCCTAAAGGTACATTTTAAGGGTATAGTAATATCAAAGAAATAGGTTGAAACAAGTTGGTGAATCTAAGTGTCTTTATCATGTTAATGCTTCTAACTTAACAAATCTGGTCTCAATATGCATAATAAAAACAAGTTCTAGAATTATCCTGCTATGCAGTGATATCACACACATGAAAGAATAAAAAGAGCATAAAAAATTTTGATAAAATTTTCTCTTTATTCTTAAAAGATCACAAAAAAGTATGGGTATATTTGTGTGAAAATAATATGCAATTTCATTCAACTTGAATATTTGAATGATTACAAAAAATACGACTTAAAAAACCAATTTTATTCTAACCATCATCCTTTTTCATATCAATTCAGACAATATTTAACAATAAAGTAGATCATTAATGGACAGATTCAATTAATTCAAGACATCAGTTAAAAAAATTTATAATCAGGATTATAATAAGCTTGAACAAATCAGTTAAAAATTTTTTAATAAACTCATCCCCATACTTAAAGTTGTACATTGTCCTCAATGTACACAATATAAACATTTATGAAAAAGTGAGAGGGTTTACTAATACTTTCTTGATTATGATGATTTCTCTGATTCTAATCCATCCAATATGAAAGTAACGTCTTTGCAAAATATAAAAGAAAAGGATAAAAAGAATCAAAAGAAATAACATAATAGAAAATAAAATATTATACTAAAATGAAAACAAAAACAAAATAATATAAAAATTAAAATAAAACTGAAACTAACTAATGGGTTGCCTCCAAAGCAGTGCTTGTTTAACATTGGTAGCTCGATGTAACCTTTAAGCTCAACTTCATCCTGGATCAATAATCAACAACTTGCTTCCACCCTTTTCTCCACAAAGCGGTTTCATAGCCTATAATCATTGGGTTGATCAATAATTAAATAAATGATTGTGAATTCTTACCCATGTTGGTAAGTACTTCATCTTGACTCCTTTTAAATACAATTTAGTTCTCCATTTGACTAATAATAATTTTTTATAAATGTGTGAAGGTCCCTCTTCAATGATTTTCTAGACTTCTGAAAGATTAAAAACAAACACCCAATCCTTATTGATTAACACATCTTTTAAACCATATTTTCCCAATTTATTTAAGGTATGAAGGTTTATATCTTATTTATCATTCCATATCTACTTTTAGTTTATTTTAAAGTTGTTTATTTATATTTTTTTAAGTTCATTCATTGTGGATCAATTGCTAATGGGTTTTAGACTCTAAGAACTATATAGGTGAGTTACAAAAAATATTTAGGGTAAAGGACAATTTTCCTATATTCTTATGTATTTTTTCATTGGCTACAGATTTATCCCTTTTCAATTTATGTACCTTTCAAGTTTTGTTGATTCTTTGTTTCTTTGTTTTCATTTTTCATCAGAGGAAACATTGACTAATGTGGTTGAATTTTTGAAGGCTTCACTTTTATCTTGAAGTAATGTTACTACTTTTATTTTGGTGCTTCAAATTTAAGGTTTTACTCTTAAAACATTTCATGTTCTTAATATTTCATCCTAAAATTTTTCTTTTAAATTAGAGAATGTCTTGTTTCAAATAGATCTTACTTCTAAATTTTGTTTTCATGGATTTCATCTTTTTTTTTCAAATTTTTTTCAACATTTGACAATTTTTTTCTTTCATTTTTGTTTTCTCTGGTTAAATGATGTCTATAAAAATTTTAATTCTCATAAAATAAAGCATTTATACCTAACAATTAAAAATTGAGTGGTTTAAGGTTTAACAATACCCTTTGGCTTCTCATTAAGGTTTCTATTTAATTATATTATAATAGGCATAGGCAATTAATTTTTCTTGGATTGTGTAAAATTGTTTCTTTAGGTGTTTCATGATGAAACCTTTGGTTATAGAAGAAAAACATTTTTAACATGATTTCTCTATCTTTATTATTTGAGAATTCATAACATGCTAATTATTGTCTTTGCATGTGCTTAAAAATGTTCTAATATTGATTAAAAATAAATTAACCATATCATCTTTGTAATGATTTCATTATTAGTTATAGTTTGAAATAAGGCTCTGTGTTATGAACTTTTTCTTGTTTTATTTTCCAAACAAAAAAACTTTATGATGTTCACCTAAATACTAATTATTGACATTAAACTTTGGGCATATCTTATTAATTTTTTATTTTACCAAATAAGTTTAACATTTTCATTTTTCTCAAAGAAAGTTATTCAAATTTAGTGTGATCCTTTAAGGTTTATGTTTCATGTTTAAGCAATTATGTAGTTCCCTGTCCTTTTTCATATGCAACATGTTGGGATTTAGACTTAAATTAGAGAAATAGATTTTTAATATAATTTGATCAATTTCATTAGTAAAATGTTTTCCAGTTTGATGTTATTAGATGTAGCACCCCACCTTCACAAGACACATACCCGACATCCTGAGTAATATCTAAGTCTGTGTTCCGCGAGGGTGGCATGCTAACGTACTCATTTAGATACTCAGACACTCAAAACTAAGTACAATTTTATTGTTTTAAAATATCACACACGTACGCAGAAATTAGTATTCAAATTCGGGCCCATACTTTATAAATATTTTCATTTACAAGACTTACTAACATTTTTAAAATCATCAGAATTACATTAATCACTAAGGCCCATTTCAGATATAAAATACTCACAATCATAATGTCATTATAATAAAAATGCATTCGTATACACAACGTACAATAATTTCAAAATACATTCCTTAATACAAAAATTAATGAAAAATTTTATGCAGACGCGAACTGATCCTGATCTTTATCTTTTACCTGAATGCTGTAAGTATACTTCCGTTTGCCTAATGGGGTACTCTTTCGAGCTTGAAAAATATTCCAAATTTTGGGTGAGTTTTGCGAACTCAGTGAGTGACCATCTTCGATGGCTTACTCAATCACATAACACATATCGTCACTTATAAACACATAATTCACATCTTTTCATTACAATCATTTAATCATTCGAACACTTATCACATTCAAAAATCAATCAAACTATTTAAATCATACATATCATATGTATATGCAATGCTTATAAGACTTACTTTCAATTTGTTACGTTGTTGTGATCAAGTGACTTTAAATGTCCCCTATCCATTGTGGATACCGACCTCATTAATAACTGTCTCGTATTCATTGGGGATACCGGGCTCATTTTACATAGTGAGCCTTTAGCTTTTAATCACTTTCTGAGCTCGAGGCTCTTTTTCACATTTTAAGCTCTTTTTCAGTGGCTACTTTGGTCACAACTGCCTTTATATTTCATACATTCATGTAATGGAATGTATCAATCATATATGATCAATTACTCACTTTCACAAGTCATCGGAATTTAGTCCGACATTCAACATTTGCGTTGAGAATCACTTTTTCATTTATATGCATATTCACATTTAAAACACATTCCTCATCAGACCGTGGTTCGACATTTAGCAATAAAATTGTGTACACTTATTTCATTCAAATTTCCATACAGGGAGCACTTCAATATTCTTACATTTATCAAACTCCTCGAACATATATTATCTGGTACCAACACATTCACATTGCATAACCATTCAATTCATAATATAAACAAAACAATAATAAAATAAGGTCATCTAGGCCTACTCACAGTATGCTCCAGATTTGCATTTGCTTCCAAGATTTGGAAACGTCTGGATGATGGTGCTTTATATGTTCCTCTATATCATGCAAAACATACACATATCAAAAGTTTGCACAATTGTATAAGTGTCTATTAATGCACACATATGTATATTAAATATGTACAATGCATGTTCAATGGCAATCCCGGGTATCTATCCATTATTCTCATTACATAAACATTTGTATTACCAACTCACATAAGTACCATGTATACTTATGGTCTATATCCCAATAAAACCATTAAAATCACAATTCATAACTCATTGATCAAAATTCCAGATTTTTCCAAAAAAATTGACTTTCAGGTCTACTATTCTTGATCATTTAGACATTGAAAATGAAGTAATTTAGAAACACTTTCTATATGATAATTGTCCTTCTATCTCATAAGTTTCTAATGACACTAAAATCATTCAATTTGGTTCAATAGTGTGAAAGTTATACTCCAAATATTTTCGAACTACTTTTATTCTAAGACAATGCCCTATACTCAACTTCCACCCAGAAATTGAAATTCTTAGATTCCGATTCAGAATTTTATTTCGTCATATAATTTGTATTCCTATGTCTCTAGTTTACTCAAAATTAAGAATCAGTTCATTTGGATAATCACAAAAGAAGATATGCCCAAGATACCAAAATATATTCAGTGCAGAAAAAAGGTCACTACTGCGAACTCCTCCTGAAAGGAATTCTCATGAAATTTTCACAAGTTCACCACGGTGAAACCTAGATTTGGCTGTGGCAAACTTTACCCAAAAGAAATCCTAGCTAAACCTTTTAGTACGCCCACTTTTTCAACTTCTGGTCAGATTTTGAGAATCTTCTAAATAGAATTTGAATTCAACTTCTTTATGAAAAATGTATCTATACGTATCTAGTTTAATCTAAATTAAAAATAATCTCATTTGGGTAACTAGAGAAAAATTTATGGTTAAAATATTGAGGCAAACTCAATAAACATTTTCCAATCAATCATCCTCAAACTTTCCCGATTTTACACCTACATAACTTGTACAAAGATCACCATTTTCTACTTCATTTACTCCCCATTTTCAACTCCATTCCATCTTAAAATCATTTACAACAAAGCATGTTCTAAATTTGATAATTAACCCAAAAACAAGATATATTCATATACCTATTCGTTAACTTCCAATTCTCATTAAAACATCCTTTTTACAACAATCCATCTTACAAACATGTGTAGCACAACTCGTATTTTCTTACTCATCATATACAACATCAATCATCCATAAAACAACTCCTAACCCATTATTATTATTATTATTATTATTATTATTATTATTATTATTATTATTATTATTATTATCATTATATATTCTTCACCAACATTCTAGCATATACAAAACTCCTTGTCATGATCATTCAACCTCCAAAACATTTCTATAAATCATTACTCATCAATAAAAGAAAGAAATTTACACACTCTTCACCATTCACGACACCCATATACTCAAAACACCATTTCGTGAGATTAACCTCTAACTATTATCACAAATGTTTCATTTATCAAAACCCATAAAATTAAAACATGACTTACTTGATTTGGCTTCTAAATCTTCAAAATTACCATTAAACCCTAACTTTTTCCTCTCCTTGATCATCATCTTTAATGGAGGAATAGGTTGGGTCTTTTAGTAGCAAGGTGGAGATAGTAAAGTATTTAAATGGCTAGTGATGGAGGGAAGAAAGATTCAGCCTTATGGCTTGGAGAAGAAAATGTAGTGAGTGAAGAAGAAGAATAGAGAAGATAAAGAAATGAAGAAGATGGAGAGCAAACATATGTCGTTTTTGAAAAGTGGAAGACCAAAATATGTTCTTTCACTTTACGAAAACATGGTTCAACAAGTGGTGTGGCAAGTGACACATGACGCTTGCCAAATGTCACTTTCCCATTGTTCCATTTGGTCCATTTTAATATCTAATCCATTTAACTCCAATGTCTCCCAATTTTTAATGACACTAGTCATTAAATTTGAATGTCACATATAAAAATTTCCATTGTCATTGGACAGTAATTTCTACTACCATTTAACAATTGTTTTGCCACTTGACAATTTTCTTAGTTCAAAAATACCTAACAATTTTTAGAAATTTCTCCAAAAATCTCAAAAATTCTAAATCAACATATACACTCTCCAAATCAATTTTCAACATATAAAAAACCACACTTGTATACATATATAAACAATTATACCCGAAAATTGTCAATGAATGCATGTATAATTATTTTTATGTGCAAAAATTCAAATTCATGTGCGTATATGCTAACATTATGCATGAGCATGAAATACATTTTCTTAATCTCTCTTTGAGCTTACATGTACCGAATTTTAGGGTTCTAACCCTTAGTGTGGGAACAGGAAGCTACATTAGAAGTAACTTACAATATTTTTAGAAGATTCGAAGTTAGATTCACCATTTAGTTGAAAGATGGCCTACCTTAGGGTTTTTAAATCTCTAATTTTATGAATTTTTGAAATTTTTATTATTGATCACTTAACTCCTTTATCTTTTTTAACCTTTCATGTGGGTGGATTGGGCTTACTACCTTGATAGGCTCAAAAAGAAATCTTAAGAAAACAATAAAATATTTAAGAAGAAAGAGCAAGGTCAAAAGGGCATGCCCAAGTTTGGGTACTAATTATGTAATGATTTATGTTATAATAAGTTGTTTGTCTTTTTCTTTTTTTTAATTTGGACTTAGATAAATAACACCACTACTGTTAATAACTAAAAAATGTTTAGGTGTCAACTTCTAAAAGCCCAAACTTAAGCTTTGATTTTGATAAAATTAGGGTGATGGACCCAACTTTTGAAGAACCTAATCCGAAACCCTATACTTAAATTATAATTTTTTTGAAAAAATTGATATAATTAAATGATAACTAAAATCATTGTGATCCACACTTTTGATTTTGATACTTGAATGCCTCATATGCATTTGATGTTTTACCTATTGCAATAGAGAGGAGAAAAAGATATGACATTTTAGAAGCCCATAAAATCTTAATAATAATGGTAAGTATATAAAATAAAGGCTTGTATTAATTAACAAATTAGGGTTTCATTTGGTTCTATTTATATTTTTGTTGTAATTTTAAGCTTTTGTTTTTGGTTAAAAAACAACCTGTTTGGTTGAGAACTGTAATAAAAATATAAAAAAAGAACATATTTTATTTTATTGTCCTTTTTTGTTTTCAATTACACTATTAGATATTAATATTAAATTTAATTTAATTATTTTTATTATATCAAATCGTATTCTTAAATTAATCAATTCCCATTATGATTAGAAACAAAATGTATGAATATTTATATAATTAAACAAATTTACATATCAATTTTATATAATAAAACACTATAAAATATAAAAATTATATTAGGTCAATCTAATAAATAAATATTAGGTCATTCTCATTAATAAAATATGTCCATTATACTATAACGCTTCAAAATATAATAGTAATATTACTTACAAAAAAAATGTAAATCAATTGAAAATAATATAGTCATTCCACATTTATCTAACAATTACATCTCACTTTCTAGGCATACATCGAAGTTACGTTGGAGTAATATTATACTCCACTTGTGAACTTGCATCTTCATTTAGACTTTTCCTAATTTGCTCATCATTTCCAACACAACTATTGAATAACTCATCACTTTGTCCATCTATTCCAATATAATTATGTATATCACAAGACGATGTATTTTTTTATTCATATCTTAACTTGGTATGTTCGAAACTATAGGGAATCTTACTTTTAGAACACCAGAACATCTTTCAATAACATTTCTTAGTGAAGAGTGCCTGTAGTTAAACAATTTATGTAGGCCTTGAGGTCTTCCTCTTCCTCTATAATCTTGCAAACGATATTTCTCATCTCAATATGGTGACAGAAATTAATGCATATTTGTATAGCGTAAATCAACAAAATAAAACTTACCTAACATATAAAGAATATAATATTAACAAAAAATTTCTTAAAAATTAATCGTAATTATAATATTTATTTAAAATAGTGTAATACCTTATGGAGGTATAAGAAATTGGTTCACTAGATTTATTATTATTTTTGAAAGAACTCGAGAATTCCTATCCAACCATTACATATGTTAACATTTTGGGTTAGGTCAATTATTTTACCCATATATGGTACTTATTTGTTGACTAGAATATATGCATCAATATGTACCAACTATTGCTCCCATGCAATCCTAAAAAATAAAATTACACTATTGAAATAAATTATTAATCATAAAACATAATGAACATAAGCATTAAGTTTATGAATATACCTTAAAATATGGAAAGAATTTTGAATTATGTTAAATCTCAGGACATGTATTGGTAAAGGATTGTGAAGTAATGACTATTTTCGTAAGATGATTAACAACATATAGGACTTTGCGAAAACTCTTCAAAATTCTTTAAGTTGAATGTTGAAAGCATTCTGTATTAACTATAGCCATCTTGCTACGCCCTATAATCATTAAAAATTTGCTACTTGTTCCTCTATAATTAAATGATTTGTTGGCTTTAAGCTTCATAAATTCTTTAACTCATGACATAAGGTCAAGAAGATTGTCTCGCTCATTTTCAAGTTCTCATAAATCCTTTTAAGATTCTTATTCAAAAGTTCCAATATTCAATTTTAACTTGATAGAGTAAAAGTTTTGCATGGTTGCTTATGCAAATAAAAATATTCATTCTCTTCCCTAGTTAAAGAAATAATAAATACCTTCATCAATTCATCATTGAAATCTGATAAGGAAGCCATGTGTCTAAAATACTAGCATTAAATAATGAATAAAAATATTTACATATAAATTTTAAAACGATTATAAAAAAATGATGGCATTCAACATAAATTTAAAAAGTTTATATCCAATATTTAATTAGAAGGTTTAAATCAAATATTCATATAAAAATACATTTAAAATGTTTAAAACATGGAATAGTTCTTATTATAAAAGTGTTTAATCTAATAAGAGTTCAATATGTAATAACTTTAAAATATTACTAAAGAGACATAATCCAATCTAGATTCCTTGCATCTTTCATCTTCATAAAAATCTCCCTATAAAGTGAAGAATCATGTAGAGCTTCATTATTCTTCCATATACCCTCAACACCTAATTCATCTAAAGAATCTAAGCATTCCATCATTATATTAGTCTCTTGATTAAATAATAAAGCTCCAATTCATTCTCCGCAAATGAATGATGTTTCAACCAATTTTTTCTTAAGGAACTCATTCTTTCTTTTCAATTGTTCACCAATTATAATCAGGACCTCTTCCAAACGTTATAGTGCATCTTCTTAGCCTTTTCTTTTTCTTTTTAGGAGATTTATTTATCTTATAAGGGGAACTTGCAACTTGATATCCTATTTTTTATTATATGATCAATCTTCATCAACATCAATTATATGTTCTTATTTTCCATTATTGGATGGAGATTTAATTGATTGATATATATGCAAACCAATTGCAATAATATCTCAAAAAATATGACACAAATATGAAAACTCCATACATCATTTTTGTTAGACCCCGAACTTTTCTTGGAGGCTAGAACTGTTAAATGAGGAATTGTTGGCAATTATTCATGCAAAGAAAAGGAGAATTCTTGAATTTGAAATGAATCAAGAAAGATGGTTTAGATACAAGATGAGTTA
>JANJEY010000006.1:51581387-51592461 GCA_024703695.1 Erythroxylum cataractarum
ACCCCCCAAATCGGAGGTTTCTTATTTTCACTGTTTAGGATGGAATGGAACGTAACATGAAAACCTCCGCTTCCATCTCATTCCATTCCATTCCATTATGAAACCTTCAAACAAACGATGGAACTTTGTTACGTTCCATTCCATTCCATTAATAACCCTCCAAACAAACAGAGCCTAAAGGAACAAAACCGAATTACAGGTACTTTATTTTTTAGTACATTATATCCCCTTTTATTTTAAAAATAAATTTACTATTTGAAAACATTTTTTAATTTACTTTTGTATTATGACGACATCATATAATTATATACGTTGTATTTTTTTAACAAAAATACTCTTCTAATTTTTTATTGACTAAGATACATTAAATTCTAGTCGAGTCGGTCATGCTAAGCCCAGGTCCAGCCCCAGGATGGTGTGTGGGCCGATCGGCCCATACCCATGAGGTTGAGTCAAATATGATAGAGACGTTGAATTAAATACGTCAGGTATTTACTATATAAGATCATCTAATTAGTTGTTCTTAGATGATAACGTCTTATGTTGGCTACGGTTATTGATGGTATGAGATGCAATCGATTGTGAGTGGGTGTTGCATTTTCTTTAGTGTGTTGTTATTGATTGGATGTTCTTGCAACTATGATTTCTCTAGGTAACCTTGGATCATATCGGTAGCTGATTTTGTGGGGATATTATCCTTATGTGTTGCTGAAAAATTGTTGATTTCGTATGACTTTGTACTATGTTCTCCGCTACCTTTTTGAACAACCAATGAGAGCTTCTTTGGTGTCTAGTGTGTAGATTTTAGCAACGGGTTTTTCTATGGTGTTTACATGATTTTATTGGAATGTTCATTGTCGATGGAGTGTTAAAGTTTGTGGTTTCCATTTTTGGTGTTGGTGTGCAAAAATTTCAGAAGTTTTTGTGACTTTATAGCTGCTATTTTTATTGTTGGTTTGGTGCGAAAAACTTCAGTAGTTGTCTTAGTTGTTGCAGCTATATTAAGTTAATATTTCGGTGTTGAAACTTTTATTGATTTAAGACGTTTTGTGGCTGCTATGTGTGGGATGTTTCAGTGATTATATCAAAGATTCATAGCATCGTTCTTAGTAGACAACTTCCCATTCTTTCGTTGATGAAAGGGTATATTTAGAGGAGTTGTTTTTTATCTCAAATGTTGTCTTTATTTATATTATTTATTGTTTAATCATTTGATTTGCTTATTTTATTTCATTTTCATTAAATATTGCTTGAGAAAATCTTCTGTTGAGGTTAGTACAAGGCGTGATTTTTTTCACGGGTAGTGAGGATGAGGGATAGTGTTAAAGGTTGAGCAGTGTCCGCTCAGTAAAGTCTTGTATAAACTATTGTCATTAGTGAAAGAATTAAGCTGAATAAGGGCCCTACAGATGTAGGCAAAGAGTGTCAAACTGCGTTATCAAATTTCGGTGTTGATCTATTTAATTTCGTATTTATTTTTCTATTTTCGTTTGTGCTGAAAAATTAATGATTGCTGATATAGTTAACTTTATATCTAGTAACCGACAGATACAATTACAAGTAATTGCAGCAGAACCTTACAAGTAACTAAGATCAAATCGAAGTTTTTGCAAAACTACACCCCTACGGTTTTCTTCAATTGGTATCAGAGCAGGTCATTGAATCAAAACTTGGTACATCAAATCGATGTGGATCCTTGTTTAACAATTATGGCTACAAGAGAATGGAGCTTATCAAATAGTGATTTCAAACAACAAGGGAAAACTCAAAAGGGTGAAAGAAAAGTGAAGAAAATTCAATGTCACGAGTGTCAAGGCTTCAGATTTGTGCAAGTGGAATGTACTAACACCTTGAAGAAGAGAAAAGGGAAGCCTTATACAAGTACTTGGAGTGAGAATGAATCCAAAAGTGAGTAGGGTAGTAAAGAAGAAGTTGTTAATAGTGCTATATTAGTTGCTTTATACAATAAAATTCGAGTTACTTGCTTTACAATGACCAAGAAGAAAGTAAATGTTGGACACCAAACTTTTCTTGGAAGTTAGAAATATTAAATGAGAAATTTTGGCGATTATTCATGTGTAAAGAAAAGAAGAATTCTTGAATTTGAAATGAAGTGGAAAGGATAGTTAAGATAAGATGGCTTATATGTGAAATATTGAAAGTTATAAGTTGAAACATGTTCATTGAGTATTCCTCGGTGTTTTAGCCATAACTTTTTCTCTAGTTATTTAGATTCTTGAATTGGACTAAACTAGAGAAATAGGGCTACAACTTATATGATGAAATTGAGTTCTAATTTGTTCTCGAAGAATTTCAATTTTTTATGGAATTTGAGTACAGAATATTGTTTCAATATAAGAATAGTTCGGAAATGTTTGTGATATAACTTTCGGATTTTCAAACCTAATTGAATGATTTTGGTGTCATTGGAAAATTTAGACAATGAGAAACATTTTTCTAGAAGGAAGTGTTATCAAATTCCTTCAATTACCTGATTAGAAAACGTCTAGACTTTTGGAAGGAGTTAGGCATGATTTAAATAATTTTGAGGTGTTGATAGATTAATTTTGTTATTTTGTGAAGTTAATTAGCATGTTAATGTGAATAAGGCTTTATGACATGGGTTAATTGAATTGAGGTAGTAAGATGATATCAAGGACAAAGTTAGCAAGTCACTTAAGTATTTAAGTTACAAGGCATATAAGGAAGGGTAGAAGGGTCTTTGCACACTCATTAATGGAAAAATTGAAATAAAAAGGTATGGTCTTGCTTTGTAAGAAGAGGAAAACGTGGGTTGAAGAGAAAAAGGAGAGAAGAAACGAAAATTTAGAGAGAAAGTAAGGGGAGGGTTCGGTTTTAATAGAAAGGAAGAAGGAAAAGGTAGGGTTTCTTCATTTCTTGGTTTTCAAGAGGGATTTTGAAGTTTATTCAAGAAGGAAAAAAGAAAGAGGAGGATGAGAGCTTCCATTGGAGCCAACAAACTCTTCATTTGGTGAAGAATCAAGGTAAGAGAATTTTTAATTTGTTGAATTTTTGAAAGAGTTTTGGTTCATATAGCTTAAGAAATGTATGGGTTTAAGAATTCTAGGATCAATTTTATGAATATATGTATTGTGGGTTCTCAATTGGAATTCCTATTGAATGAAATTTTTGGCTTATGTTAAAGGAAATCAAGGAAGGCAAGAGGAGTAAGGGGAGAGACATCTTTGTGAAAGTTTATGAGCAAGGAAATAAGGTAGGTTTCATGTTTATAATTAGGTAATGAGCCATTAAGGTTTTCTTTTTTCAAAAAGGATTTCAATTAAATGTTGCTTTTATTGTTGTTGATTGATTTGAGAAATGGCTGCATGTTTGGTGTATGAAATTTTTGATGATGAATTGTAAATTGCTAAATGAAAGGGTTTTTCAAAAAAAAATTGCATGTTCATGAAAAACAAGTTTCCAAAATGTTGCCATTTGGGCAATCTGTTTTCAAGTCATGAATATGTGTTATGTGGGTTTGTGGTAGTCCCTCAAGAATGTCACATGCACATTGACCAAGTTAAAGGCTTCTCTCGCCTGCTCGCTAGTGGTACGGAGCTCCTTCATAAATTCTTTTAAGTTTACGACTACAAAGGACCATTATGTGGAAATGTGTAGTGCGTCGTGTTTATGGATCTAGCCAAACCATTTTGATGTGTTTGTGTGTTTATGATTTGTGAACAAGTTAAAGGACGCATAATTTGTGTTGTTTGTGAATTTGATTTCATGACGAAGATTTTGAGAAAACATGTGTTTTATGAACTTTTTGAATGGTTTGCTTATTATTTGTTATAAACTGTTACCCACAAGTTTTCAAGCTCACCCCCTTTCTGTCCCATCTTTTGGTGAAAAGAATGATATCGAGAAATTAAGAGTCAAGGCATCATTTCGATTATGAATATTATGTATTTGAAGTTAGATTTTGTAAAAGCAAGACTTTGGACACATTTTTTAGAATTATTTGGTTTTGCATTTTTTGTATTTTCGATTTTGATATTGATGATGTATTGTGGCATGAGATGCCATTAAAGCTTTGTAAACACTTATCCTATGATATTAATGAAATACGAATTGTGTATGGATGAAATGAGTTGAGTTGGATTTAAATATATTTGAAGAAGTTTTCCACTTGAGTTGATGAACTTTGAACATGAATTGTCGTTATATATATATACATAAGTGAGATTTTAAGGAAAAGAAAGATAGGAATTATGAATGATGAGATGTAGTTGAAAATGAAGAGTCAAATGAATTAAATTTGAGATTTTGATGTATTCCAATTGGTATTTGACATCGTTATAAATGATATTGCAATAGAGGAAGTGAAGTTGGGATAATTCTCAAGTTTTTCATGAGGGAAAAGTGTGTATTCTGACTTTAGGAGAAACTCTGTATTAATATATGATGAATTAAACAAAGTTTTCTTTATAAAAGTCATAGATTATCCTCTCAGCTTTCAAACGGTATAAATTATGTGATTTTTGGATATTGGAGTTGAGAGCTATGATCATTACAAGTTAGGATGTCGTAGAGATTGTGTACCCCAAACAACTAGCGTTTATGAAGTGGTTTTGCTCTAGAAGGTGGAATTAGAGGAGATTATGACAAAAGAGGATGTTAGAATGGATTTAGGATCCATTAGAGGGGTCTTGGAGGGTGAAAATTTTTGCCAAACCCAAAGGTTATATGGTCTGCCCGTGTGAAATCACACAGCCCTTGTATTCCTGATGCTGAAAAACTATCAGACCAGAAAGTTACACGATCTGCCCGTGTGATTTTTACACTGTCTGTGATTTGTCAAAATGATAGAATTTCACTTTGAGATATGCATTAAATTTGTAGATCTAGAAGTTCTCTTCCAAACAGTGAGAAAATGACATCAATCCGACATCTGTAGTGCAAGTTATGCCAATTGTCCCAAGATAGGTTCAACATGATTGAGGACATGAGCATGGTTGATTCTTTTGGCCATAACTTCATGACCCGACCTCCAAATTAAGTAATTCTTAAAGCAATAGATTTCTAAGACGTTTAGCTATCTTTACATAAAGATTAGTAGCCTTTGGTGTTGAGTTCTAAAAGATTTTTGGAAAGATAGTGAGGGATCGGTTGGAAGGTTAAGACTTTGTTGCGAACACACTTTGGATTATTTAACTTATCTTGATCTATAGAGCTCCGATTGAGTTGCTTCTTGCTCCAAAATAAACTATAGATTAAAAGATAAAATTTTGAAGAAGTCAATTATGATTATTGTGATTCCGTTGTGTGGGCTCACCTTTGTGGCTTGAGATGTTATGAAAATGATGATGAACCGATGATGGCTAAAAAGATTCCATGGAAATAACCCTACAGGTTAATACGCTCACGTTTATGAATGGTTTCTGGATGTTGGGTTCCGAAAACAGGATCCTACATGTTTGGTATCAAAGCAAGAGTTGGATTTCGAAAACGGTGCCCAACATTGTGTGGTATCAAATCAAGAAGAGGAATCGATGATGGTTAAAAAGACTTCATTGGATTACGCTCACGTTTTATGATTTAAGAGTTGAGTTTCGAAAATGGTGCCCAACATCCTATACTCCTAAGTATCTCCACTTATAAGGACCATAACTGTTGACTATGATATCCAAAAATTTCACACTTTATAGCGTTGGAAAGCTAGAAAGACAAACTACAACTTCCATAAAGACAACTTGTCAAATTCATCCTAGATTAATCCAGATTTTGCCCTAAAGTCAGAACACGAATTTTTCCTTATGAAAGACTTAAAATTTTGCACTTTGCAAATTTGGAATGTTCTCAACATAACCATTTAGCTTCCAAAATGATTTCGTTAAACTCTCAAATCTCAACTCATTTGTCTCATCACCTTCAACTACATATGATCAGTTATAATTCCTATCTTCCTTTCCATAGTATCTCGCTTATGCATACATATATATATATATATGTCAACGATTTATGTTTCAAAATCATCAACTCAAGTTGATTGCTTCTTCATGTATATCTAATTTTAACTCACATCATCCATAGACCATTCACACTTCATTAACATCAAAAGAATAAAGTTTTTAAAATGCTTTAGTGGGCATTTCGAGCCACCTTACATCATAGTCCAAAAATACCAACTTTACAAGAACAATAATTTCTCAAAATGAGACTAAAAACTTGTTTTACATGATCTAACTTCAAAAGAACAAAATATGCAAATTGGAGTGATTCCTTGACTCTCGACTCGATCACTTGATATCTTATTTATCACTTGTAGATGGGGAGGAATGGGGTGAGTTTAAAGCTCGTGGGTAACAGTTTTTATAATCGATAACCTTTGGAAATCCTCATGATTATAACAAAGTTTCATGAAAATCCATATAACATAAATTTCTAGACTTGCATAAGTCAAACAATCATCAAACTTGCCAACACATGTAAACATATAAGCACATCATAATGGTTTGGGTGGACCCAAAATAGAACATACTACACAATTCCCATAAGGGTCTTTTGTAGACATGAACTGAAGGGAGTCCATGAAAGAATTCCATGCCACTAGCGGGCAGGCGGGAGAAGCCTTTGGTCAAAGTGCACTTGACTTACTTAGGGGACCACCACAAACCCACATAATCATGCCTCTCACATCTTGGAAACTTATTGCCCAAATGCCACATTTTTAAAACATAAATTCATAAACTTGACATCCTTTCAAAAACATTTCCATTTTGTTTCATAATTCATCCAAAAACTTCATACACACATATATAGAACTTTCTCAAAGCATTTAGAGAACAATGAATGCACATTTTAAAAGTAGTTGAAAACATTTATTTCTCTTTTTTTGAAAGAAACATTAATGGCTTATTATTCAATTATAAAAATGTAACCCACCTTAGTCTCCTTACTTGAAAACTTGCTCAAGGATGTCTCTCCTCTTGCTCCTCTTGCCTCTCTTGCCTCCCTTCAATATTAGCAAGAATCCCCATTCAAAAATGAACTCCAATTGAAAAACCCAAAGAAACCTATGCATGAAATTGATCCTAGAATACTTATGCCCATGCATTTTCTAAACTCTTTAAACTAAATCCCTTCCAAAAATATGAATCCTTAAAATGCTCTTACCTTAAATCTTCACCAAAAGAAGAGATGTTTAGTTCCAGCGAAAGCTCTTGTCTTCCTCTACCTTTTTCCCTAAAATCTCTCTAGAAAACTAAGAAAAATTGAAACCTAGATGACTTCCCTTCTTTTCTCTTCTTTCTCTCTTTTTTTGTGCTTCTCTCTCTTCTCTCTTTTCACATTTACATTTCTAGCTTCTTCCAAATGCAAGACAACAAAATTTTTTCTCCCCTTTTATACCCTTCCTTCAATTCCTTCCTTCTCATTTTGCTTCCATCTCATTTTTCTTTTGCTTCCGTCTCATTTTCACTCTTCCGTCTCATTTTGCTTCCGTCTTATTTTCCTTCCGTCTCATTTTGTTTTCGCTTCTGTCTTATTTTCCTTCCGTCTTATTTTGCTTTCGCTTCCATCTCATCTTCCTTCCGTCTAATTTTGCTTTCGCTTCCATCTTATTTTCCTTCCGTCTTATTTTTCTTTTGCTTCCGTCTTATCATTTTCACTCTTCCGTAAGATTTTGCTTCCGTCTCATTTTCACTCTTCCGTCTCATTTTGCTTCCGTCTTATTTTCCTTCTGTCTTATTTTGCTTTTGCTTCCGTCTCACTTTTCTTTAGTTTCATCATTATTTGGTTTTCATCAAAATTAATCGTAAAGTCATTTTGACTTAACAATCTTCCCCTTTTTGATGATAACAAATAATCATAGAAAAAAAATTTATCTCCCATCTTCTGTTCTGTTCTCCTTTTCTTTTCTTTTTCTCCCCCTATCTTTTTCATTTCTTCTTCTTCTCCTCCTTTCTCCCCCTATTTGTTATTGATCAAAAAGATCATGATTGCAGATGCTTCATAACTTCAGAAAACATTGTTCTCATCTTAATGCGAAGTGACTTGATATCTTGTCGAATATCCGCTACTTCTTTATGCAAGTCACCCACAGAAGCACACAAATAATTAACTTTCTCTTCAATATCTTCATCAGGCTTCTGTTGTACAACTTCAACACTAACAGTCGTAGTATATGCATCTGAAGATATAACATCTGGTTCAATTATTGTAATGGTAGGAGGTTGAACAAATAGGTTAGGTTTTGGAAGATCAAGATCATCAGGGTCAGTTAGTCTTAGAACTTGTCTTCCTAATAGGTGTAGAACTTCACCAAATGAAGACACAGTTGATAAAGGTCTAATGTGCATAATGAAATGCACAAGGACTTTATTGAGTAGCTTCGATCTCCAACCTTAATGGATCTGTATGGTCCTTCTGAAAGTCTTCCACCTACTTGAAAAGAATCTTTAGTGGTTTGTTTACCACAATTACTTCTTGACGCTGTTGAAATAAAGTGGAAAACATAAGTTCCAATCTGCTGGACTGCATGGCATGCTTCATCAATGTTTCTTACTTCAGCTTCAATACGTTCATCTGTCAGATCACTTATCCTTTCAGGATACATTTTCTTCTTCCCTTTATCCTCATTGAGAACAATGAAAGGTCGAGGTTGAATATCAGGCACAGCCCTGATCATAGCTTTCCTTGTGATTGGAAAAATAGTGTACTTCTGATTTGTCATTAGTGTGGGGTATGTTCTGGTTCCTTCATCCTTCAGAACATTATACATAATTTTCTCGACCTCACCCAATAGATGCATGGTACTACTATTTACCAGTATAGGTTGAAGATGTACCTTGATTGACTTTTTAGGATTTCTCTGATTATTATTGAATTGCTACTCCTGACAGGTTGAATTTCTTCAAAAATCTTGACTCTCAAGTCTTCTTTTCTTATCATTCGGGAAGTATTGACCTGTGCTAGATTGCGTTCCACTATCTTCTTCTTCTTCTGAACAGCAATAGGAGTGCTATTCTCAGTACTAATTTTCTGCTTTTTATTCTCCTTAATCAGTCTAAAAGTCTGTTGAGGTTTAGGTTTTACTTTCTCAAACTCCAATTTCTTCCTAATTTCAGTCACTTTAGCCAATTTTGGTGATTCTTCTCTCATAATTGAGACTAAGGACCTGGTTGCCTAAGATGTTGTCTTCTCAGAGTTTCTAACATGGATCAACTCTTTCTTTTTCTTTTCTTCTTGTTGACGCAGGGTTCGAACTCTAGGCAACCTTTTTGTTTGCTTTGGCTTCTCTGAAAGTAACATATCCCCATTTCTTTTCAGGGTCACTGTCTCCTTTTGTTACACCTGGCTTCCTTCTTTAAAAGACATCTTCTTTCCCATTGATTGTCTTGACGATTCATTTTCTCCTTTTGCAGGTATCCTCTCAACAGATTGAGATTTTGATTTTGTTAAGGGAGATTTTTTTAGCACGCTTCCCCTTAATCCTGGTTTTCTTCTTAGAATCTGCTTCTACTCTCTCCAAATTCTTCAAGCCCATTTTACCAATTGTTGTAGAATTGATGACACTTTTGATATTCATCTTCATCCTGTTTTCCCTTTCTAGACGTACTCCAGAGTCCCTTAATATCCTTGTTAGTATCATTACGTATGGTAGAGCAGTCGAGTCTTTCATAGACTTTACCATATAATGAAAGATAAGAAATGGTAGGTTGATAGGCTAACAATTTAGTAGATGAAATAAGCATTGTTCATCTAGCGTTGTTACCAAATGCCTTGATCCTATTCTCGGTAGTACACAATGAAAAAGAAGCGAGTGTAATACCCTAACCTTTGGAACAAGATTGGATTCCTTCTTTTCCTTTGGATCATTGCCTCCATATAACTGCAAATTGTTCTGGGTTTCATTTACGCTAGCTTCTGTCATCCATCTAGCTTTACTTGTGAGCTTCTCTCCTTCAAATGGACACTCCGTGGCCTTCTCAATCATCTTCATAGTCACAATAATCGACAATCTATCCACCGAAGATACAAGAGTATCGGCTACCACTTCCATATTCGTCCAGAAATCATAAACTTCATTCATGTTGATTATCTCTCGAATTTGAAAGAAATTCTTCCATCTGACTGCTACAATCTTGGTTCAATATCCATGTTGTCCTGCTTCAAAGATTCAAAATTAACAAGTCTTCCACTTGTCATGGCTATCTCCATTTCTTGTAGTTAACAATGAACTAAAAACAAAGAAGTTTTTCAAAGAAGTGAAGTCGGTTTATGAGGTTGAGAGTGTGAGCAAGGAAAGTTTGAAATCCAAACAGAGTAATGAAAGGTTTTTGTTGAGTTGATTGTCAGAGTATATCATGAGTGTTCTAGAATAGGTGGTGTTCTCAAGGCTATGAGAAAATTTCCCTCCAAAACTTTCTTCTAACGGACGTTATCAGTTGTAACTCACGGTTACGGTTACCATTAACTCTTTCAACCTTTTTATCTGGGTCATGACGTGTCAGACGGTTGATTACTTAGCATCACCATGTTAAAGTTTTGTCTGATTTCTCTGAATCTTTCTTCACTTAATGGCTTAGTGAAGATGTCCGCCCACTGATGGTTCATCTCAACAAACTGAAGACTCACGATCTTCCTCTGAGCGTAGTCTCATAGAAAATAGTGTCTGACTTTGATATGTTTAACTCTCGAATGTTGTATGGGATTCTTCGATAGATTGATGGCACTTGTGTTGTCACAGTAGATTGGAATTTCTTCTTCTTGTACTGCGTAATCCTCTAGCTGGTACTTAATCCACAACGTCTGTGAACAGCAACTTGCAGCTGACATATACTCGGCTTATGCAGTTGATAGAGCAATTGAGCTTTGCCTCTTACTTGACCACGAGACTAGGTTATGTAGGTGTAAGTCGACTTATACCAATTCGGTACTAATAAGTCGAATTGTATACCCTTGTAAGTCGACTTATGCGTGTACAGTACCGTGAGATTGTTAGAGTAGTGCCTTAAAGGCAATCCCCTTTAGCACTTTTTGTTCATAGTCATGTACAGACTTTATGAATAAATAAAGAAAGGCATGTTTCATTTATTTGATGTTCTTTATG
>JANJEY010000006.1:51592561-51606755 GCA_024703695.1 Erythroxylum cataractarum
TGGATGATATGAGTTGAGTTGGATTTAGATATATTTGAAGAAGTTTTCCACTTGGGTTGATGAACTTTGAACATGAATTGTTGTTTTATATATATATATATATATATATACACATAAGTGAGATGTTATGGAAGAGAAAGATAGGAATTATGAATGATAAGACTTAGTTGAATATGAAGAGTCAAATGAATTGAGGTTGAGAGTTTGATGAATTCCAATTGGTAGTTGAAATTGTTATGAATGATCTTGCAATAGAGGAAGTGAAGTTAGGATAATTCTAAAGTTTTTCATGAAGGGAAAGTGTGTGTTATGACTTCAGGAGAAAATCTGTATTAATCTATGATGAATTAGACAAAGTTGTCTTCATGAAAGTTGTAGCTTGTCTTTTTAGCTTTCTAACAATATAAAGTGTATGAAATTTTTGGATATCTTTATTAAGAGATATGATCGTTTAAGTAGGTGATGTTGCATAGGACATATATCCCGAATAATTAGAGTATAAGAAGTGATACCGCACTAGGATTGTTCGATTTAGAAAGATTATGAATAAAAGGGACATTAGGATGGGTTTAGGATCCATTGAAGGGGTCTTCAAGAGTGGAAAATTTCATTTCACTTGAAAGTTACACGGTCTGCCCGTGTGAAATTCACACAGGCCGTGTGTTTCCAGCACAGAAGCACAATTACACCCGAAACACGGTCTACCAGTGTGGGATCACACAGCCCATGTTTTGACCCTCCAAATAACAAAATATTGCTTCAATTTCTTCACAAAAATTGTATATCTAGAAGTTCTCTTTCAAACAGTCTAAGAATGAACTAAATCTGATATCTCTGATGAAAGTTATACCCATTGTCCCAAGATAGGTTCAACATGATTGAGAACATGAGCATGGTTAATTCTTTTGGCCATAACTTCATGACCTGACTTCCAAATTAAGAGATTATTGAAGCAATAGATTCCTAAGATGTTTATCTATCTTTCCATAAAGATTAGTAGCCTTTGGTGTTGAGTTCAGAAAGATTGATGGAAAGATAGTGAGGGATCAGTTGGAAGGGCAAGACTTGGTTGTGAACACACTTTGGATTATTTAGCATATCTTGATCTATAGAGCTCCGATTGAGTTGGTTCTTGCTCCAAAATAAACTAGAGATTAAGAGATAAAATTTTGAAGAAGTCAATTATGATTCCATTGTGTGGTCTCACCTTTTTGGATTGAGATGTTATGAGAATGATGATGAATCGATGATGGCTAAAAAAATTCCATAGAAATAACCCTACAGGTTAATACGCTCACGTTTTTTAATGGTCTTCAAATGTTGGACTCTGAAAACAGGATCCAACATTGTATGGTATCAGAGCAAGAGTTGGACTCCAAAAACGATGCCCAACAGTAACTGATGACAAAAACGTGAGTAAATTAGAAATTTCTGGAAAAAAACACAAATGAATCAGCCCAAAGCTCAATCTTTGCTTATGACAGTGATGGCAGTACTTCATTTGATAAAAAGGAAAGTATTTATGAAGCCTATGAGTTAATATATTCTAAATGAGTCCAAACATATAAGAAAAATGAGACGTTGAAGGAGGAAAACTCTACCATGAAGAACAACATTCAAGACCTTGAGAAGAAGTTGTTATCTATAATAGATGAGCTTAATGAAACAAAGTTGAAGCTGGTCAGTACGGAAAAGGGAATAAGAATGTTAAATGGAGGTATCAAAAAGTTATAAAAGTTATTGGAAATTAGTCAGACTAAAGCAGCCCATCAAGGTATTGGCTATAGAGGTGAATGTTCTAAGTCGAATGATGAGAAAATTGGTACGACTAGATCTATCTAAAGAGAAATCTCAAAGAAAAATCAGAGATTCATACCTACATGCTACTTTTATGGAGTAACTGGGCACATAAGACCAAAATGTTACAAGTTATTACAATTGATGTTTCATAGGGGTCAAAACTGAAAATCTAGATACTCTCTATTAAATTTCCAACAGCAACTTATGTTACCGAAGCACTCTTGAGTTAAAAAGGGTTCAGTACAAGCACAAAAACGTAGTGAAGGAAAACAAGAAATTATCCAGATTCACAGTTATTTACTGCTTTTGAAGAAAATGTTCAGACTAAGGATAAGTCAGTTGCTTCAGGCGAAGAAATTAACCAGACAGTTGATGATCGGGATAATGTGACGAGGAATAAACCCAAGTTTGAATTTCTTCGAGGGGCACAGGGACAGTGTGCTTTACATTTTTTAACTATAGTTTGATGTTATTTATTTAAAAAAAAAAAGAGGTTGAAGGAGTTATTGTTTAGGCTTTTTGAGTTTTTATTTATGGATTTTCTAAGGTTCAGTTGATTAATGTGTACATGAGGCTATGCTTGATGATGGGGTTTATGAATTTGATCAATCCTATGAAGATGTAATTAAAGTGAGTAATGATATGTTGGCATATGAATTAACTAGTAGTAAATTGTTATCATGGCTTTCTGCTATTGCACTACGTGCTTATGATTCTTCCACTACATCTACTACTAATTTTTATGCTTCTTTATTTGTTGAGATTAATCTCATTGAATACATTCTTCATTTTGGCATTGTTTTGTCATAAGAGGGAAACATCAGATTGTTTTTGGTGACTGTTCAATTTTAGAGAAAATTTTAAGGTATCTTTGTGACTATTAGTCTTGCTTTTTAGCATCTTTTTGTCCCAAACAGGAGAAATTTTGATGATTGGATATTTGTTCATTATTGTTTCTTTGGATTTTTCTTGAACTTGAAGAATTTAATGGATGCTCTTTAAAACTTGATGTTGGATTAAGGGGGAGTTCTTTTCTCATATGGATTATATGTCCAATTATTTTATCTGAGGGGAGTTTCAAATATGTGACAAATAATGTCAAAAGGGGGGATGATTATATTTTATTATTTAATTTTGGATATTATTTGATAATTGGACTTAGTTGTGTTAATATGGGACTCTTTCAAGATAAGGTGATTGAAATTAAAATCTTAATCAAGATTGGATTTAATGAATAATCTATTTGAGGATAATGACTATCCAAGGTATCATATTTTGTGGAAATATGACATGACAATTGCAGCTAGATAATTGGTGTGCTTAAATAACAATTCTTGTTTGACTTAGATAAAGAGTCAATCTTGTAAAAGATATAGATATGTATCACGTGACTATAGCGTGTGTTGAATGAAGAATTCCACTAAGTGAAGACTTTTTTAATGATAAGATAATCGTGGTTTTGCATGTGCCAACGATTGTGTACTATTGAGGTTCTTTTGGTTAGTTGTCAAAAACGTGGGTGAGTGGCCATCTTTTAATTGAGTTCTTTATGCAACCTAAGTAGTTGTTCTTGGATGGTAACGTCTTATGTTGGCTACGGTTATTGATGGTATGAGATGCAGTTGATTATGAGTGGGTGCTATGTTTTCTTTGGTGTATTGTCATTGATTGGGTGTTCTTATAACTGTGATTTCTCTAAGTAATCTTGGATCATACTGGTAGCTGATTTTATGGGGATATTATCCTTATATGTTACTGAAAAATTGTTGATTTCGTGTGACTTTGTGCTATATTCTCTGCTACCTTTTTGAACAACCATCGAGAGCTTCTTTGGTGTCTAGTGTGTGGATTTTCGCAGCTAGTTTTTGTATGTCGTCTGTAACATTTTATTGGGTTGTTCATTGTTGATATAGTGTTAATTTTGTGGTTGTCATTTTTGGTATTGGTGTGCGAAAATTCTAGAAGTTTTCCACCTTTGTAGTTGCTATTTTTATTGTTGATTTGGTATGAAAAACTTCAGTAGTTGTCTTGATTGTTGCAGCTCTATTGGGTTAATATTTTGGTGATGAGACATTTGTCGATTTAAGACATTTTGTGGCTGCTGTGTGTGGGATGTTTCAATGACTATATCGAAGATTCATAGCATCGTTCTTGGTAGACAACTTCCAGTGCTTTTGTTAATGAAGTGGCATATTTAGGGCAGTTGCTTTTTATCTTAAGTGTTGTCTTTGTTTATGTTAGTTACGATTTAATCACTTGAGTTGTTTATTTTATTTCATTTTCATTAAACATTGCTTGATAAAATCCTCTGTTAAGGTTAGTACGAGGAGGTCATACTATTGGATGAGAAATTCTTTCATAGGTAGTGAAGATGAGGAATAGTGTCAAGGGTTGAGGGTGTCGACTCAGTAAAACCTTATATAAAACTATTTTCGTTAGTAAAAGAATTAAGCTAGATAAGAGCCCTGCAGACGTAAGTAAGGAATATCGTACTACATTACCAAATTTTGGTGTTATCTATTTAATTTTGTATTTATTTTTCTATATTCGTTTGTGCTAAATAATTAACAATTGCTGATATAGTTACTTTATATCTAATAATCGACAAATACAATTATAAATAACTGCGGCAGAACCTTATAAGTAACTACAGTTAAATCAAAGTTTTTGCGAAACTACACCCTATGGTTTTCTTCACAACCAAAACGTAAGCTTAAAAAAGAAGCCCATAAATATTAATGACTATTGTGGTGTTGCTGCTCTCGATGATGATGCTGATGACTTTAATGAGTATACAAAATGTTCCGCTATTAAATAAGATAAGTCAAGGAATGGTGCCAAAGCACTAGGAGTCAACGATCATAGACTCATTTGAATAAACTATACTATAAATCAAGACAAAATGCAAACGTAAGCAAGAAGAAAAAGGATGTGAATTATCTTTACTCATTTATATAGTTTATAACAAATTCTGTCTTTAGCTTTCATTATCCTTTATGCTTTTCTCTATTTATTTTTACAATTTCGTTCTCCGATATATAAATACCCATCTATATCCTTTGGTTTTCAAGCATTTCCTCTCTTGTTTGAGATTTTGTTTGTGTGCAGGTGAAGGATATTAGTAAAGGGGAGACTGGAGGAGAGATAGGGAAAGACAACATGGATTTTGACGAAGTTATAAAGCATAAGAATGGCATAGTTGTTGAATTTTCCTCGCTAGATCTATAAATAATTATTTAAACGATGAATGGATAATCGTTTAACAACAACAATAACAATCAATAGAAATCAAAGCATAAGAATGGCATAGTTGTTGAATTTCCCCCGCTAGATTTATAAATAATTATTTAAACGATGAATGGATAATCGTTTAACAACAACAATAACAATCAATAGAAATCTTACCGAGGTGCAGGATTAGAAGAAGTCTAATAGTATGCAACTTTATCTCTAACTAGTAAAGGTGTTTCCAAATTGACCCAATGAAGGAGAGAGAAAAAGAAAAGAAAAGAATATATATAAAATAATAAATAAATAATAAATAATAGTAATGAAAAATATTAATTAAAAATGACAATATAAATAAAAATATATAATAAAATGGTTTTTTAAATATAATAAATAAAATAAAGAAATATATAATAAATAATAAATACAAATTGTATGTATTTGCATAAAAATAATATAAAACTATTATCTTCTTTTGGGCATTTTTCGGTTTATGGAGCAAAGGGAAACATAAAATGGTAATATTTTATTTTATTATTGTTAATTATTTCCTTTTTTAATTTTGTTTTAAAAATAAATTTCTTTTTTAATTTTTCATAAATTAATGGTCATGAAGTATAATTGTGAAGACAATAGTATTTTTAGTAATTTTTCCTTTTTTTATAAATGGTCAAATTTTATTCCATGCTTAAATTATTTTTATTTTTGAAATAGAGGGCATAATCAAATACAGCAAAAAATATAGGGTTTAATGTATTTTAGTCAATAAAAGACTAAAAAGGTATTTTTGTCCAAAAAATACAACATGTATAGTTGTGGTGATGTCATCATAATACAGTTTTTGAATTTTGAGCTCCTTTGACTGGTGGTCAAAGGAGTTAATAAATTCATTTTTAAAATAAAGGGGAGCATAACTTACCAAAGGATAAAACAAAAAAGGTTAAATGTATTTTATTCATTATTTTATCTTACATATTTCCGTTTATAGATTATGATAGCAAATATAGGAAAAGGATTTTGAATAATAGCTCTAAGTATTTTATATTTATAATTATGAAAAGATGACTAATTACAATTAGACCTTTTATAACAGCCCAGATTACCCATTTGCAGATATTATCTACTTTGCGCCTTGGCCCAATCAAGTCCTCACGGTTTTGTTTTTCCCGAGAACTTCCCAAGAGGTCACTCATCCTAGAACTACTCTTGCCCTAGCACGTTTAACTTCAAAGTTCTGATGGGAGCCGATATGTTAAGGCATGGAAAACACGTATGTAAGGGAAAGGTATCTGTATCCTTATAAGGCGTACTTCGCTCCCCTGTCCAAACAATGTGGGATCTCACACTCTCCACCCCCCTTAGGGCCTAGCCCTCTTTGGGGTCCAGTCTAGCTGGCACAACAGTTCGGGTACCGGATCTGATACCACTTGTAACAGCCCAGATAACCCGCTCACAGATATTGTCCTCTTTGGGCTTTGACTCAGCCAAGCCCTCGCGATTTTGCTTTTTCCAAGGCCTTCTTAAGAGGTTACCCATCCTGATACTACTCTTACCCTAGCATATTTAACCTTGAAGTTCTAATGGGATCTGGCGCGTTAGGGCATGGAAAATGTCTGTAAGAGAGAGGTATTCATACCCTTATAAGGCGTACTTCGTTCCCCTCTCTAACCGATGTGATATCTCACACTCTCCATCCCCTTAGAGCCCAACCATTTTTGGGGTCCAATCTAGCTAGCACAACGGTTCGGGTACCGGCTCTGATACCACCTGTAACAGCCCAGATTACCCGCTCACAGATATTGTTCGCTTTGGGCCTTAGCCCAGACAAGCCCTCACTGTTTTGCTTTTCCCGAGAACTTCCCAGAAGGTAACCCATCCTGGAACTACTCTTGCCCTAACACGTTTAACTTCAGAGTTCTGATGGGATCTGGTATGTTAGGGCATGAAAAACGCATCTGTAAGGGAGAGGTATTCGTATCCTTATAAGGAGTAATTCGTTCCCCTCTCCAACCGATGTGGGATCTCATACTCTAAGTGGTATTAGAGTCAGCACCCGAACTGTTGTGCCAGCTAGGCTGGACCTTGAAGAGGGTCGAGCTCTAAGGGGGTGGAAAGTGTGAGATCCCACATCGGTTGGAGAGGGAAACGAAATATGTCTTATAAGGGTACGAATACCTCTCCCTTACAGACGCGTTTTTCATGTCCTAACATGTCGGATCCCATCAGAACTCTGAGGTTAAATGTGCTAGGGCAAGAGTAGTTCCAAGATGGGTGACCTCCTGGGAAATTCTCGGGAAAAGCAAAACCGTGAGGGCTTGGCTAGGTCAAGGCCCAAAACGGACAATATCTGTAAGCGGGTGATCTGGCCTGTTATTGGTGGTATCAGAACCGGTACTCGAACCGCTGTACCAGTTAGGTTGGACCCCAAAGAAGGCTGGGTCTTAAAGGGGTGGAAAGTGTGAGATCCCACATCGGTTGGAGAGGAGAACGAAGTACGCCTTATAAGGGTATGGATACCTCTCCCTTACAGACGCGTTTTTCATGCCCTAACGTAACAAATCTCATTAGAACTTTGAGGTTAAATGTGCTACGGCAAGAGTTGTACCAGGATGGGTGACCTCCTGCAACGTTCTTGGGAAAAGCAAAACAGTGAGGGCTTGACTGGGCCAAGGTCCAAAACGGACAATATTTGTAAGCAGGTGATCTGAGATGTTACATAAGTAGTATCAGAGCAAGTTCTCAGGCCAGTTAGACCAACAGGAGGCTAGGCTTCCCTTACAGACACGTTTTTCATGGCCCAACGCACAGAATCCCATCAGAACTCTAAGGGTTAAATGTGCTTGGGCGAGAGTAGTACTAGGATGGGTGACCTCCTGGGAAGGTCTTGAGAAAAACAAAACCGTGAGGGCTTGGTTGGGTCAAGGCTCAAAGCGGACAATATCTATGTGCGGGTAATCTGAGTTGTTACAAGTGGTATCAGAACCAGACCTGATTCGATAGGACCGGCTGGAGAGTTAGACTCTCCCTCAAGACACATTTTCCATGGCCTAATGCATCGGATCCCATCAGAACTCCGAGGTTAAATGTGTTTGGGTGAGAATAGTACTAGGATGAGCGATCTCCTAGGAAAGCTTTGGGAAAAACAAAAACAGTGAGGGCTTGGCTGGGCCAAGGCCCAAAACAGACAATGTCTGTCAGCAGGTGATATGCGCTGTTACAGTGGTACCAGAGTTGGTACCCGAACTGTTGTGCCAACTAGGCTGGACCTCAAAAAAGGGCTAGGCCCTAAGGGGGTGGAGAGTGTGAGATCCCACATCGGTTGGAGAGGGGAACAAAGTACGCCTTATAAGGGTATGAATACCTCTCACTTAAAGACGCGTTTTCCATGGCCTAATGCATCGGATTCCATCAGAACTACAAGGTTAAATGTACTGGGGCAAGAGCAGTTCCAGGATGGGTGACGTGCTGGGAAGTTCTTGGGAAAAGAAAAACCGTGAGGGCTTGGCTGGGCCAAGGCCCAAAGTAGATAATATATGTGAGCGGATGATCTGGGCTATTACAGACAATATCTGTGAGCAGGTGATCTGGGTTGTCGCACATTTTCTTTTTCTTTTCCTTGTGTTATGGTACCTGGAAACAAAATATGGGAGTTTTGAAAAATCCAATTTGTAAAGATAACAAGGTTATCTTATATATTACTTTTAAACTGATTTGTTTCATATTTTGATGTGATAAATTAAAAGGGATGATTTTGGAATTTTATAAAATTTAAGAATTATTTTATAATTTTTAAAAAATATACGAAACAATACCTAACATTTATCGATACTAGTACCATACTATTCTAAAACTAAATTTGGTACTGAGTCTATTACGGTATTTGTAACATTGATTCTTTTTCTTTTTAAGTGGTATAAATAAAACAACCAAAGCTATTCCAAGTAAAGTGTACTCCCGTTTATAGTTTAATTAAATTACATAATAGGTTGTGCTTATAGAACCAATATGAAGAACAGTATTGAAGATTGAAAAAACAAGTGATTATAATACTTAGTAGTTTGATACAAAGCACATAAGTAGGCTCATCTAGACATGCAAAAGGAATGTTATCCTTTGTCCATAATTTGAGTTTGATTACAAGCTAAAAGGAAAAAAAACTTTTAAATATAATAAAACTAACTTCTTCTAATTGACTGTTAGGTTGCTTAGCATAAATAGCTCAAGGATGTGAAACACATCACATAAGAAAATGGCTAATTCCAAGAGTTACTTTTCATGATTATTGAAATTTTTAGTGCTTTGGAATTTTAAAGGACGGATCTAATGTTTATATGGTTTTGACAAGATCCTAGAGGATGTTAGTTGTCATGCTATATCCATGTTCTTTTACCATTTCATATTGTCACTTCTAGCTCAAACCTTATACTCCCTCTTAACTTAAGAATATTTTTAATAATCTAAGAGGATTGAGAGTTAAGTTTAACCATCTATAAGTTTCTACCTCTTAAAAAATATGAATATATTCATTGTACCGAATGTGATTCAGAATACATAAAATGCTTCTAAATTCTCTTAACAAAAGCACTTTATTCTTTATTCTAATAAATTGGAACATCAAATCACCAATCACCATTCTCTTTTAGAAAGTAATCCTCATTCCATTTGATCTTTGCTTTAGTAAACATCATTTTTATCCTTTGTGCATAAGAAATTCTCAAAGATTCTCTTAATAAATGTGAAAAATGATGTTTGCTAAAGCAAAGATCAAATGGAATGAGGTTTAATTTTTGATCAAATTTAATGAAAGTGACAGATAAGATCTTCAACATAC
This sequence comes from Erythroxylum cataractarum, assembly GCA_024703695.1. Lineage (NCBI taxonomy): Eukaryota > Viridiplantae > Streptophyta > Magnoliopsida > Malpighiales > Erythroxylaceae > Erythroxylum > Erythroxylum cataractarum. The sequence goes on from JANJEY010000006.1 coordinate 51,602,421, forward strand.
ATGCAAATTCCACAACATAAAGAAGATTAGTTGTTGTCTTTTAGTAAAAGACAAATTCATATTTTTCCAATGGGATGCTAAAGTATTTTATAAAATTTTATTCAATCTTAAAAATTACTGGTTAAGTGATCATATTAACCACCTTAAGGTTACCTATAGACACGTAGCAACAACTTTTACTTAAGTTGATAACTAGACCTAATAACTTGGAAGAATTCTTGCAAGCCATTCATAAACACCTTAATAGTTTCAATGTTGGTTTTGCTAAAAAGAAGCAATTAATCTATGAAAGAGATGTTGACAAGCTTGAAATTGCTACATTTATAGGATAACTTGAATCTCTTTTGCTTCTTTATAAAGTTGGCTTTATGTTAAATGAGAGCTTATATGTAAATAGTAAATAAGTAAGGTGAGACAGTGTCAACTTGTTTAAGCCTTTTTTTCCTTTTAAACAGATGATTAAGCTCGCCCTCAATCAAAATTCTGAATGTAGTTATAGTGGTGTATTATCCTAGCCACTGACAAAAATTGGAAGAAATCTAAAACAAGCTCATTCATAATGTTTTATAGGCCCCGGGCAAAGTAAAAAGAAGAACCCTAATGAATTAACAGTATATAAATATGTAAATTTTAAAAACATATTTTTATTATTAAAATTTAATATTTATACTTAAGTGACTCAAGTCATAAGTCCACATAATCAACAAAATACTAAATGATTATAACAAGAGCTAATGTCTTGTAAATGTCAACAATAATAAAAATCACTAAAATTAGTAGTAAGAACAACAAAATAGTAGCAGCAACAACTAAACAACAATATCAGATTGCAAAACACAAGACAATTACACTAATAAGAGTATAAATGATCATGAAAAACAATTTCTCTGTACATTTCTAGATGCAAAATTATTAATAATAGTATCAAAATCAATATATCATTGTTAATATAAATAAAATATTATATTAATAAAATATATGATTAATATTTAAAATATTTTATTAATAGAAATAAATAATAATTTATTTTGTTTTTTATTAATAAAATATCTCGTTGTTAACAAAATATTAACATATATCTTTAACAAATTGATCTCAAATTTTCCTTTTTTTTAGGTCTAATGTGCATTTGTGTATATCTATCATCCTTTAATTTGCGTAAATGTACACATCCGAAATAAATGCAAATACAAAATATAAAATGGAAATATAAAAAGATATGTTGCTGTTAATAAAATATTAACAAATATCTTTAACAAATTGATCTCAAATTTTTCTTTTTTTAGGTCTAATGTGCATTCGTGTATATCTATCATCCTTTAATTTGCGTAAATGTACACATATGAAATAAATGCAAATATAAAATCAAAAATAGAAATATAAAAAAAAACTTCTTCTTTTCTTTTCTTATTGACATAGAATCGTTAAACCTCTAATTGATGGTTGCAATCGAACTCTTCTTTAGCTCTATTCAATAAAGCTTGAAACTTATAACAAGAAATACAGCCACAAATTTTTATTCTTTTTAGTTTTCACAAGATAAAGTCCTAGGAAACTTTTTGGTTTATATAAACATCTTAAAGAAAATTTATTAACTTTTCAATTTCTACCCTTTTTAATGTATAGATTTATTAACTAAAATTTTAACTTTTTTAATAAATTAATTTTTAATTTAACTTTTTTAATAAACGAGCCCTTATAAATCTAGGCCTTAGGCAATTTCCCTTCTTGCCCTTGCCCAGGGTCAGCATTAATCTAAAGGTTACTAAGCTACTGAATAGAAAATTATTACCTATGTAATCAAAATCTTTGCAAAATTTGATTTTCAAAATGTAAAAGCTGATCTTACTATGATAATTCTTATAGATAATTCTTATTGAGTTCCTGAGTCAATAAGATGTTGTTGCAATGTTATGAACCTAAATAAATGCTCGTGAAGAAGGATTGAAGAATGTATTTAAAACAATCTTAAGTATATTGGCTAATATTTTGAGAAAATTAATCATATTATAAGAAGAGATAAATCTATAGTCTTTGAATATGGTTAGATTTGAAACCTTCAAAAATTCTTATTAATCTATTGGAGCATGATTCTTTAAAAAATGAATTCAAGTATAGTATAGGAAAGTGTTGCTAGTCATATTCCAAGTTTTTGAAAAGAATCAGCATTCAATATATTAAGGCAATGTGTTCAATTGACATTGGGTTGAATAACGCTTCTTTAATATATATTTTTTTAGAAATTGATTAGAGACAAAAGATGCTTAATCTTGAGAGATGTAAGGAGATAAAGGATGTAAGATTGGATAGTAAATCATAGCAATTACTTGAAATAGATAAGGGCTCTTAAAGTATATGTCTAAGTGTTTGAAGATTCCTTCATTAGTGTAAGTAGAGGGACAAGCATCTAAGATTCAAATGTTTTTATTAGTATCTCTTCAAATTAGTATTGCAATAAGAAAAACTTAGTGTTAAGGTCCCCACATCTTAGGCATTGAATTATTGATTCCTACACAACGTAAAGTTTTTAGTTGTTAAGGTTGAAACCAATTTGGTCATTATTGACTTTTTAGTTGGTTTAAATGATCACTTTTAAGAGTATCATTGAGAATATCTTGCACTGAATTTAAGTCTTATCTAGCCTCTGTGATAACAATACCTAAGTTACTTATAAAATCACTATTGAGTTTTTTTAAAGTTCCTCTATAATTTGTTAGAGTTTTCCCATGAACTTAAAAGCTTCTAACCCTTTTAACTTAGTAATTTAGATTTCTCAATACAACCTCTTCAAAATCAGGGCCATCCAACAAATAATTATTAAACATAAATGGAGTGTGTCTTTTGTTAGTTGCTAAGTTAGGGATGACTTTTATAGATGAGTCATAAAAACATATAGAGTTATCAAAATTCGAATAAGCAAGAGGAAAACGTAAGAGCCACAAATAATTATCCATAGATATTTCTAGTTTCTTTATAATGAATCATATGTATTTTTGCTTATAATTCCAGGTGAATTGATGGCCCTATATTGTAGATCAAAAAGTCTTGAATGGTTAATGCATTTGTTAAAGTTATCATAATAAGATAATTGGTGGTTTATATAGCCTTTTATTCCACTATTGGAATTGGTTCAATTGAAATCCCCTAAGACAAGTTATGGCATAAAGTTGTTCAAGCTAGTTTTAAAGATATTTGTCCACAACTACTTCCTTATATTTATATTGTTGGATATATAAATAGGAGTGAGAGCTATATTAGACAAAGAATGGGAGAGATGAAGAGAATTCTAAATGTAAAAACTGGTCTGAATGAGAAAAGGACTCAATCATTAATAAGTTAGGGTCATAATCAAATCTTGCAATTGAAGTGAGATTGCAAGTCACTAATCAGGCTCTAATTCTTGTCAAAACTTGAGAGACATCAAACACATTGTTGGATTTTATTTTAGCCTCAAGTAGACCAACTATAAAAGCTTTCTTTAAGTAGAAAAAAATTTATAATTTGTTATTTGGAGAGATAATCCATCCCTTTCACATTCTAATATGAACCTTACGTTCAAAACCACTTAAATTCCAAATCACGAGGAATTATAACCCTATGATTGTCTTTAAATCAAGTAAGAAAACTCATTCTCAAGTAAAACTATTGATTATAATCAAAGCTATAGGAATTTTGATTATTAAATGTTTCCTTGATAAGATTATATTAAGTTTGTATTAAATAACAAAGATAAAATTCTCACAAAATAAAGAGAACTCTTAATTTGATGATTATCTTGAATTACAACAATAGAGTGCCTTTTATAAGCATAAAAGGCCTAAAAACTATATTCTAAAAAGGAAAGAGCATTCATGTCATAATCTAATTAAAAAACATCTAATTAACTTTGAAAATTCATGCTTCATTTAAAAAAAATCTAGAGTTTAACAAAACCAAAACATTTAATCCTATATATTTGGCACTTGTCCAGGAAGTACCCTAGCACTTATTAGCTTCTAAAACATTACAAATAGTCATAAAGATGATTTTGATTTCAGTTATAAGTTTTAAGTACCACACTAGCGCCAATCTAATATCGTTTCTCAATTCTAGTACAAAATCGATGCCCAATACTAACATGATACCTATATTAGTTACATTTTGTTTTTTTCCCTCTAATTTCTTCCTACCGTTATTCTTTATATGTTAAGCATATTTCATCCTTAACAATATGTAGAAAAGTGATTAATCTTAGCTATGTATTTGGTTCATCTTAAACAACCTCCTTTTTTACATTTCCATTATTAATCCTTACAGTGCTACCTTTATGCCTTTAGTTTTTTCCCTAGTCACTGG
>JANJEY010000006.1:51606855-51620623 GCA_024703695.1 Erythroxylum cataractarum
ATGATTTCTTAAAAAAGTTTTGAAATCTATCGTTTCTCCAAACTAAGCATGCTTTCTTTTTCCGATCCAACATTCATCCACTAGTAGTTTAACCTTCTTTTCATTAGAATAATTATGATAATGAAATATATGTTCTACCTTCCTCTCCTACTAAGTATAATTAAAAATCATTCTTCCTTTAAAAGGTAGGGATCTTTTTGTTAATATTACCACATTGTTATCTTATTATGAGATAACCCTTCCTACAACTAGTCTCATCATAATCAGAATCCTCCTCTTCCTTCTCCTCAAACATGTGTTTCTTAGAAGACTTGAATGTGGGTAGGGACTATAAATAGTCCAAACTCATGTTTAGAACCTTGTATTGGTCTTGAATATCCTTCATAAACATTTTCTGATCAATTTTTTGCATTATCTCCACCACTGCTCATATTTAAACATCATTATCAGCATCATCACACCTAGTTCGAAGTCTCGCAGTGAAGCGAGGTTTGGAGAGGTCTAATAGTATACAACCTTATCCCTACATAGTAGAGAGGTTGTTTCCAGTAGATCCGCATGCAGATGTGACAAACAAAAAAAAGAGATGCAGATATTTTAAAAATGTGATATGAAGATATTTTAAAATATATATATATAGAAAAAAGAAGAAAAATAAATAAAAATTTAAAAAACAAAACTTTAAAAAAAGTTACATAGATGCAAGTCTATAAGATAAAGCTTTTAAGAAATTTAGAGGATAAATATACTTGATATAATGCAAAGTACTACTTATACCTGATATGTTGCAAAATTCTGCTCACCGTTTATCGAATTGTAGGTGCCCTCCTTGCGCAGGGCCATCGTTGGACTCAAAAATTTAGATAGCTGGCGGCTGAGGTGGTGGCAGAAACAAAAAAAAAGGGTGGGAGAATCCAAAAAGCAAAAGTAGAAGAACATAAGATTTGAGAAGAGAGCAGAGATTTGGAAAAAAAGAGACCATCTCCGTCCTTGTTGCAATTTCAAATCCCTAATTAACTAATCAAGTTGAAGCAACTCCACATTCACATAGCTGCAAAAGTCAACTAACTACACATCATCCTTTGTTTTCTGTGACTCCTCCAATACAATGATGGAGTTGTTTGAGCATAAAATCTTCCATTACCCTCGCCTACATCCCTCTCAAATACCTCTAAGCTCCGTATGGAAAGCACAACCTTTTAAGTTGGGGACCCACAATCTTGCCGCTGGTGGTGAGGGTTCTAATGGAGGACCTAACTCTATTTCTACCCCTTCTCCTCCTACCTTTCGGCTGACATTCAAAAAACCCAAAATCTCTAATTATCTTAATCCCATACATAACTCACTACTTCCATTAAACCTGCATCTACCACTTAAACTTTGTAACAACTTTGATCTATTGATAAAGGACATAAATTGGACAACGCAAAACACAATACTAAAGAACAAAAGCAACGACATTCATGTGGATCACAAAAGATAATAAAGCTGACAAAAGAGCCACCACAAAATTAAGAAAAGAAAAAAAATGAGCTATCTTGAAAGGCTAAGAACCCCCGACTCACAATCGGAGAACATAACCAATATGGGAAACAAAACTCAAACATATCAAAGAAGTAGACAATAAATGATAGATCTAGAAGTCAATCAGATCAACATAACAGAACAACATTACCAAAGAATGTCAAGATCTAATAATTGAAATCAAAAGTACCAATCTCTTAAGCCAAACGAAGAAAACAAATGTACTTGAAGAAACACCGTATAGCCATTCATCATGAAAACAAAAATATTATTCTCACATGGGTTTGTTGCTATCGAATGTTGAGTTTTCACTCAACTAGCATTCCGTTGGCTTCAGCTGTGTGCACTAGAAGAAAAAGAATGCATAACAAAGAAACACGTATAGAAAATGGATAGATCTATAGATCCATCAAAATCAAAGCTTTCTAGGGGAAAAAATTCTATTTTCCTCTTTACTTGGCTTCTTGGTAGTTCTCTGCCTCAAAACACAGACAAGTTCCCCTTTCCCTTTTACATTTTCTTGGGTTGCTAATTCAAAATAGAAGGAAGCAGACCTTCTCATCACAAGTACGACAAACATTATGTAGTAAATATAGGTCATAAACACTATGCAGTAACAGATCTAACCACAACAAGATTTGAGAGAAAACTTCCAAAACAACCAAATCGTGAAAAAAGAAAGAAAAAACAAAACTTCACATGACATATCAAAACATGAATATCATCTCAGAAAAGCACAAGCTATAAGGAAAATGAAAGTAAGTTTAGACTTTTCATTGCCATTTTACGTATATCAAAGAGCATATCAAAAGAAAATGGAGAAAACTATGAACAGATCTAGCAGACCAGAAATGGATTTGACAAAGCTAAGAGTGAAACAAAGAGATGCAAAGAGAAGACTCAAATCAAGGAAACCCACCAAAATCGAAGTTAAGATCGAAGACAAAGAAGAGCTCGAAGAAGCCTGCAAATGCGCCGCCACCGCAACAACATCCTATGTCGTCCAACTCCTCAACTGAAATCAAGCAAATCCCTCCTCCAAATATGAACCAAAAAAAGAAGAAAGCAAGGTGTAAATAAGATTGAAGTCCAAAAGTAAATACTCATGGTCTGAAACAGCAAGGACTCAATATCACGATCAGAGCCTTCCTCTGAGACTCCGTCATCTTATGCAGAAAATGTTAGCGATAAACATATTGGTTTTTTTTCCTCACACAATCCCTTACATGTTTACATTCAAGATTAGGTTACTAAATCACTTGTGTTTTCCTTAATTTTAGTTTTTCTCAATGATATTCTTACCATTCTTGCCTTTTACCACTCAACTTTCCCTTATAAGTCCTTTAGGAAGAACTTTATCAATGGTCCTACCAGAACAATAAATGATAAATTTAGGTTAATGAAATCAATAAGGAAGAATTAAGGAAGTGAACAAAATCAATAAGAAAGAACAATGGAAGTGAATAAAATCTTCAATAAAGAACAAATGAAGTGAACAAAATCTACAAGAAAAAAATAAAGGATATAAAATCAATAAGCAAGAATAAAGGAAGTGAAATCAATAAGAAATATTGAAGGAAGAAAAATTAATGAGAAGTATTAAAAGATTAGACAAAAATAAGAATAATTTTATGAAAGGAAAAAGATTAGAGCAATTTATAGCACACTAAAAAAATTTATAACTAGATTATACAATATATGATATTTAGGTTTTTAGTGCACTTTTCATTTTGAATTTGTTTCTTTTTCTTTACTTTATGTATATATGATGTGCACTAACTAAACATAAGAGAACAATGAATGAAACAACTTTGATTGAAGAATAATGGATAAATGAATATTGAATTAAAAGGAACCACTAAAAGATAGAATCAGATAGGATGGATGATGAACAACACAATCACAATAAGAAGAAAATGTTTCAACATGTCAAGAAAGAAGGAAGAAAAATTAATGAGAAGGTATTAAAAGATTAAACGAAAATAAGAATAATTTTATGATAGGAAAAAGATTAGAGCAATTTATAGCACACTAAAAACATTTATAACCAGATTGTACAATATATGATATTTAGGTTTTTAATGCACTTTTCATTTTGAATTTGTTTCTTTTCTTTACTTTATGTATATATGATGTGCACTAACTCAACATAAGAGAACAATGAATGAAACAACTTTGATTGAAGAATAATGGATATATGAATATTGACTTAAAAGGAACCACTAAAAGATAGAATTGGATAGGATGGACGATAAAAACACAATCACAATAAGAAGAAGAAAGACAAATACTTAAAAGATATATAACACCTGATTTTAAAAGCCAAAGTTCTGATACTACATATTATGAATATTAGGCTTAAAATCACCTAAACCTTGAAGTACAAGGAATTAGAACCCTATGATCATCTTTAAATCAAGTAAGAGAACTCAATCCTAACCAAACCTACTAATGAAATATATATATATATATATATATTGATTGTCATAAGTTGCGTTTATAAGATCATATTTAGTTTTTATTAAAGAACAAAGAGGAAATTATGACAAAATGAAGAAAGCTCTTAATTTGATTTATATTATGATGACTCTCCTAAATTACATCAATAATATGTCTTTTATAAGCATAAAGCACCTAACAACTAAAGTCATAAAAGGAAATAATATATGTATCATAATATAATTAGGAAACAATTAATTAATTTTGAAAAGTTAATCCTTATCTAAACAAAAATTTAGAGTTTAATAAAACTAAAATACTTAACTCCATATGTTTTGTGCTTGTCTAGGAAGCACTACGATGTTGATTAGCTTTTAAAACTTTCTAGATACTTAATAAAAATGAATATGAGGCAAATTATAAGTACCAAACTAACGTATGGTTGATTTTGTTTCAAACCTCTTAATCCAATGTAAAATTAGCACCAAACATTAACATGACATCAATTCCAGTTACATTGTGTTTCCTTATTATCCAATTTCCTTTAAGCTTATTCATCATGTGTTAAAGCATATCCCATCTTAAATAACATGTAGAATAGTGATCAATCTTGGAATACATCTTATTCATCTTAAATGGCCTCCTTTTCTTGCATCTCCATTATTAGTCCTTGCAAAGCCACTTTTTATGTGTTTGGTCTCTTCCCTATTTATTAGACTTCTATGTCATTGAAAAGGATCACTAGAATATTTGGAAATAGATGATGGTACAAGCTTATCCCCATCATATTTTAGGTTATAATAAACGTAATTAATAGTGTGAGAGGGAGCTATTTTGGACTTACTTTTTAGGCTTTCTTTCATCTTTCTTCTTAAACATCAAGGTTGAAAATTTTGCAATAAGTATAGATTCAAAAGGTAAAGCCACATTAGTATGGATCTAATATGGTTAATTTTAGTGACAACACTAGAATTTGGTGTTATAGATTATTGCCATAATAATGGCTTATAAAGGATAAATTTGAGACATTTCGAGGAGAGAAGGAGCTTGACTTATTCCCTACCTACTTAAACTGGGGTTCAAGATTGAGAGCTTAAGGTGAGGAAATATTCTTATTATCAACCGTTGGGTAGTAATAACCATCTATTTCTATTCTTAAGTCTGACTAGGAAATTGGTGAGATGTTTCCAATGAACTCATTATTTTCATACCTTACTTTGATTAACTTTAGTCAATATTAATTAACTTTATTCAACCTCACTTTAAATTTAGGTTACTATAAAAGACACTATAATCTTCTTCTTTTTTTGACTTTTGATAATGATATGATGATAATTTATATCCTATAGATCTCATAAACAATTACACCTATTGAACTATACTATAGTATCAGTTAATATCGAGTAGCGATCCCACAATGACTACAAGTACTAGTAGTAACCTTCTTTTTATTATCTAATTGACAAATGGGATGATGATTTAATTAAACTAAACTAAAGTTCATCATAAATAATAAATCGGAGCATATATAACAATAAGATTATTCAATATCAAATAACTAGTACCTAAGTGATGAATCCCCCTAAGATTTCTTAAGTATTAACCTTTATCATGAAATCTAATTATTAATCATTAGACTGTGGAAATTCCTATCTTATGTTAAGATCTTTCTCAATACTCATCATCATTATCATCATCATCACACCCAGTCTGAAGTTCTGCATTGAAGCGGGGTCTGGAGAGGTCTGATAGTACGCAACCTTACCCCTATATAGTAGAGATGTTGTTTCCGGTAGACCAACATGCAGTTGTGACAGAAAAATAATGATGCAGGTTAACAAAAAAATAAGTAAAAGAAAATAAGAATAATAAAACAATAATAATAATAATAATAATAATAATATAAAAAAAACTTAATACAAATAATAAAGATACAAATACAAAATACTAATAATCAAATAATAATAATGATGATGATGATGATAAAACTGAAACTAATAAGATACTCAATAAAAGGAAATTAATAAGAATAATAATAATAAATACTAATAATAATAAACGTGAAGGATGCCTCTACTGGTGAAAACCCCTAAGATTGAATTATTAAATTTGTGAATTTTACTATTAAATCTAAACTAATCCAAAGGATTTATGTCATCCTTTCTCTAAGTTTATATGCAACTCCTTCCAATTATGGTAGCTTTTGTCACATAATTGACTCACACTTAACAAGTTATACTCAATCCACTAAGAGTACATTTTCAATAATTGTATGGTATTTCTTACCAATTTTGCAAATGCCAATTATCTTACTCTTGGCATTATCTCCAAAGGTAATAAATCTTCCATCTTTTTCTCCAAGATTTAAAAATTAGGATGCATCACTAGTCGTAAGCTTTGAGCATCTACTATCTATATGCCATTTATTCATATACAAATTAATGTATTTTAGGTGCCAAATGAGCTTAGATCCTTGATTGTTAGTCTCCTCTTCTTTTCGACCCATTTTTAAGAAGGTTTATTTATCATCCTTTGTTTTGAAAAGCATAAATTATCAATATGTCTATATTTACCACAAAATAACATGCCATGTCATATGATTTAATAGTAAGATGGTTACCATTATAACTTTGATGCATGAATGCATTACTTATTCTTATATTTACATATGAGTCATGAGAACTTCTTTTTTATATAAGTTATTTGATTGTTTTCTTTGGAAAGTTATAACATAATTGTATGTTTGAAACATATTTCTTTCATTATAATGATGTTTGTGTGGAGTGTGAATATGTGTAATATAACTATGCCTGGTGTAAGGCCTAGTACGGTATGAGTATGATTGTATGTTATAATGTGTTTTTTATAGAAGTTTTACCTATTTTTTCCTTAAGAGTGTTGAATTCTCTGTCTAGATCATGAATGATACAAGAAAGCATGAAGTTTGCTCTTAATGTGACTTATAGTGGTTGTGTTGTGTGTGTTTAGGTGTAGATGCTTCTTGTTCATTTGTCATACTAGGCATCGGTTCTTCACTATATAAATGCTTTTATTTAACTAAAGTGGTTTTGGTGTTGGAAGCATTCTCATGACTATATCCAATTCCATGCTTATTACTAAACCTTTTATAGGCTAGTAACATGTTTTCTAATTTCTCACTTGCTTTAGTAGACTTGAACAACGAGTCCTTAAGAAAATCAACTTCCTTCTTCAATTCTTCATTCTTATGCTTTAAAGTGTCTAAATCATGATTATCCACTTTATATCTTTTCATTTTCACTCATGCATGCATCTAGATTCTTTTAAACTTCTTTAAGTTTGAAAAATAACTTTTTGTTTTTTATGTTTATAATTTTAAAACTCTCAAAAAGTTCATCATATATCAAATGAATGTCACTATTATCATTACCATATGATTTAGAGTCAAAGAGTACCTCATCATCATATTTTTCCATGGTACATCTCTTTCCAAATGTTTATTTTCAGAGTCACTTGTAGCATCCCAAGTGAAGTCCTAAATGCCTTCTTTTTTCCTTTTTCCCTCTTATTCTTTTTGTCATTTCTTTCATATTATTTTGATTTCTTTGAGGAGAGGACATTAAGACTTCATGTGTCCAGGTTTCCTACATTCAAAGCAAATAATATTGTTTTATTTGCATCTTTGAATCCATCTTACCACCATTCTTTTCTTATTGAGGAGTTTTTTCTTCAAAAATTTCTTGAATTTTCTAATGATTAGAGCAATATCTTCTTCATCACTTTCACTAATGATATCTCTTCCTTATTACTTGATTTGATTTTGAATGCTAAGTTCTTTTTCATTGAAATTGTCTTACATCTCCTAAAGTCTCATTTCATCTATAAGAAGAGATCCAATAAGCTCCTTTAATGGTAGAGTTGTTAGGTCTTTCGCTTCTTATATGTCCATCACTTTATCTTCCCATGCTTTTGGTAATTACCTAAACAACTTTCTTACTATTTCAATGTTAGTGTAGGTCTTACCAAGACCATTGAGAGCATTGATAATATCAATAATTCTAGTATACATGTTAGAAATGTTTTCATCATGTTTAATTTTGAACAATCCATATGGATAAGATAGCATGCTAACTTTGCTTTCCTTAACTTGATTTATTCCTTCATGAGTAACTTCTTGTGTGTGACAAACTTCATGAGCTACTTCACGCATATATACTCTGTTGAATTCATTTCTCCCTAATAAAATAAAATGTGGATAGCTTTACTATTTAGGGAGATTAATCTTTTCTTAGAGATCCCATTCCTCTTTCTACTTTGGAACTTTGATATCATCTATAATTTTAGTAGGAATGAATGGCCTATTTGAAACAATTTCTATTAGATCTACATTTTCAACTTTAGTTTAGGGATATGGGTTCAATTTATAATGTGCATAAACTAGAATAGTCGCTCTTCTTCCTTTGGTTGAGTGAGATTGAGCTTCTTCACTTGATTGGGTATCATTGGATTGTCTTTTCCCCTAATCTTGCTTGCTCATAACCTTTTATCTCCACCTAAAGATAGTAAAACTAAGGGCGATAAACGTAACTTGCTTGCTCATTTGAAACAATTTCTCATAAATCTACATTTTCAGCCATAAACAAAATTTTCATTCTTATTTTCCAATAAAGATAGTCATTTTCATTAAAGAAAGAGGCTCTACTAATATTTTGACGTCTTGGTTAAAGGATAAAGATACTCCAAATTATGTCACTATGACTTTTACAATAAGATTTTGTATGAAATTCTAGCCATATAGACCCACTCTGGTACCACTTGATTCTCTAATAGCACCCAAAAGGGTGATGGATTGGATGAATTCAAGATTTTAAGTAAATTTTGCTAACTTAAGAACTGTGTCTCCAAATTATCAAAAATTAAAAAAGAAATAAAATTAATTGAATTAAATTATATTTGTAAACAATAAAATAAAGAGTAAGTAATCAATTTTTAGTGGTTTAGTACAGAATCCTATATCCACTCCTAAGACTGTTCTTGGATTTCCACTATAGTTCATCTTTTAAGGCAAAAAATATCCTTTATATAGTTTTTTGATTTTGGCAAAGCAAAACCTCCTTTTCAATCTTTCTTTAAAGTAAAAAGAAACCTCTAATCACTTTTGACAAACCTAGTACAATGATCTCAAATCCAAAAATTCTTACACCTTATAACTCACTTAGATGCTTTGATAATCAAATAAAGCTCACACACTCAAAATGAGACAATGAATGCTTAAATGATTGAAAAAAATACTTAGAAACATGTGTATAGTACATTCCAAATCTTCTTGATTCAAAAACCAATGAGAAAACATATATTTATAGTTTTTTAGGACCCAAAAAATCCATTAGAGATAAGAACTCGTCATCATAACAACTACATTCAATGCACTAGTCTACCAGTATGCATTAAAAGCTCCAAATTCACTAGTCATTGGAACATTGGTCAACCAGTGTACATACTGGTCAAACACTAATCTATATATGTCGACCAATCATCCCAAGAACATGACTTTAAAAACTTTAAATGTTCAAAACAAATTTGTTCAGTCAAAATATGATTAAAACATTTCTCAAAATTTTACTCAAAGATTATTTGAAATTCTAAGAGACTTTAAATTAAAATTAAAAGCTTCAATGCCTCTTATGAATGTAAAGACTCATATTATGAAAAGAAATAAAATGTTTGTGCAAGGTGAGCCTCTTAGATTATCAAAGACAATTAAGATGAGCTTACAATAATTCATATATTAAATAATCTTGATTTGTCTTGATCTTTTTTTCTTGACTTGATCTTAATCTTGAAGATTGCAAACATGATCTTGCCTATCATAATCTTTTGATATAGTAAGCTTGTATTCTTATATTCCTTCTTATCAACAACATTAAAACTTTTTAGTAGCACTTATGTTTTGTTATCATCAAAGTTGACTGGAACCTCCCTTGGTTCATTACAATATTTCTTCACTTTAGCATAGTAAGGGATGAAAGGCTAAAATTCCTTGATTTTTAAAAGGCACTCTTTATCTTTAACTTTTTCTTAACTCCTGTTGTCACTCTTTTCCTTACTTTGGGTCTTGTTCTCCACTTACAACTCTTTTCCACTCTTAAGAGTGATTACCATCTCACATTTTTTGGGGTTTGTCTCAATACTACTAAGCAAACTCCCTTGTTGTGTCTATTTATTTCTTAAAAAGGTTTCAGTAGCTTTAAATCTTTCCTTTGAAGTTTGAATAAATTTGATTATAAGGTCTTCCGAATTGGTAACTCTTTTTTTAAGGTGGGTTTTGTTGAAATCATGGTATAGGATTGTTCCTTCGGTGCCCCTAATTTCTTCGAGAGAAATTTGAGTGATTCCTCTATCCTACATTGTATGTATTGTCATAAGGATTATTATGGGGTCTAGGAGCATTCCTTATATAATCCACATGATAGGCCTTACTATAGCCTATAGTGCTTGACATTCTTGACTTAGATGTCCTAGCCCACACAAATCACACTGTAATACTTAGAGTAGTTAAGGTTCATTGTCAAGCCATCTATTTTCTTACTTAGAGCTTTTACATATCTTACCAATATTGTAACCACGTCTAAGTCATATACTCTTGTTTCCTTGCTAGATTTTGCTATAGATAAATATCACTAGTAGTTTTTCATAACCATGTAACATTCATATATCCTTCCAACATACCCCCTGGAAGGATATATGAATGCCACACAAAACAGTACAAACAAATCAAAGCATACGAAAACTTCCAGTAAACAATTCAGGCAAACATACATTAAATTACATAATACTTAACACAAACTCATTGTAAATTCCAAACCAAACTGAAGTATCATTGTTACAAACTTACAAACAAATCCACATATACATATCAGATACAAGCCAAAAATCAAACCAAAAACTTACATTATTTACAACACAACACTCAGACTCTATTGGCTATTGCAGTTTTCTTACTCCAGTCTTTATAAAAGTCGCTCAGAACCTACACGGGCAAATCCACCATGCTAAGCATATAGTTTAGTGAGTAATAACTAAACTATGCATAATTTGACAATTAATC
Organism: Erythroxylum cataractarum; assembly: GCA_024703695.1. Taxonomy (NCBI): domain Eukaryota; kingdom Viridiplantae; phylum Streptophyta; class Magnoliopsida; order Malpighiales; family Erythroxylaceae; genus Erythroxylum; species Erythroxylum cataractarum. Next base: position 51,617,906 of record JANJEY010000006.1, read on the forward strand.
ATATTGAATCAAGTTATAACACAAGCAGATATTTAAATTTCAGAATAGTTGCATAGTTAACAAAACTGAGTATAAAAGAAGGCACAATCCCTTTAGTTCAAAAAATTATTTTGTTTATTTCAAAATCCAACATATATCATAATACATAATCAAATAACTGTTAATCCGTCAACAGCAATGAGTAACTGGACCTATATAGAAGATACCATAATTGGTATCATATCACAGAAGAGACTTATGTCTCAATAACAGAAGACACCGAAGTGTCAATAACAGAAGACACTAAAGTGTTAGACACCAAAGTGTCACAGAAGCAACTTCAGACCCTTCTAGGCATGCCTATTTACCCACAACTAGGACTCAACAGTTTTAAAACAAAACAAAATCATTTTAGACATTTCATATGCAAAGCAAGCAGTCAATCACATTTACATGTAATTAGCACTTCCAATGATATAAACATGCATCAAACACCTTAGAAAATCATTGTCTAGAATTCAGAACACAATCAGCATAAATCAAATTCAACAAGTAGAATAAAGTAAGGTGTGACTGTCTACGATTACTCACAATCGCTCCCTTTCGCTTATTGCTTTGAAGTTCCGGCAATATCTGGAAGTGATCGCTCTACTTGCCCTTCTATATAAAATCAAACATAAGTTCATATTACCATTTTTCATGTAACTGATTTAACATTAGTATGAATGTATCATATAATATGCATGTTCATTGACACAATCCAGCCTTGTTTTCAAATCAGACTTTCGGGTCTACTTTGCATGATCATTTAGATTAAGAAAATGGAGCATTTAAGTAACACTTTCTTCTAGACAACTGTTCACCTTTTTCTTAGGTTTCTAAGGACACGAAAATCATATAATTAGGTTCTACTGAAAGTTATACTCAAAAGATTTCAAACTATTTTTAAACTACAACAGAATTCTTAACTCAACTTAAAATCATATTTTAAAATTCTTAAAACGAGAATTGTAATTTTATCACTTAAGAAAATTTGTGGCCTTATGTCTCTAGTTTAATCTAAATCAATAACCAACTCATTTGGAGATCCAAAATTCAAGATATAATTAAAATACCGAAGCATGTTCAATAAAAAAATTCTCCTGTTCATAACATTCCAACAGACTCCCTCACTTTCATGCAATCAATTCGGATGGCTATTTGACATAAAAAAATAAGGCTTTTGAGCAAAGTATTCTTCTAAATAAATGTTCCTCTATGTTTTAAGTCTCTATTGATACCAAGATCATTCAGTTTGGTTCATTATTCTATGAGTTATGCTCAAAATACCACAGACTGTGTACATTTGAAATTTTGTCTAGAGCATAATCATACATTCAAGTTGTACAACCCATATCTCTCAATTCCAATATCCAAAAATTACAAAATTTATACCAATTTAAATATAAGAGAATAATATACAATTTTGGTGAAGAAACCTCAGTCTAATTTGGCCTACATCAATGTAGTTTATTTAATAACCACAGGACATGATTTTTATCCCCAATAGTGCTACAGCCTAAGCCAAGACTCAATTTCATGCCAAATTTTGAAAATCTTTGAGACAGAATTAAAATTTGACTTCTTCAAAAAGGTTGTAGGCATCTGTCTCAAGTTTAATCTGAATTAAAATTCATCCAATTTGGATATCTACAGGGCATGATATAGCTAAAATACCGAAACCTATCCAATGTATCTACTCTTTCCAACCAGTTTCTAACACATACCTAACCTCAATTCTTTCTTTATTCAGTACATGTCTGCTCCATTTCAAACATCAAACAATGCAAGTTATCAAGTGTAGAAATCCCTTAACTCTTTAACTTTGAAGAACCAGCTAAATCAAGCTTCCAAACAACCAGCACATATCTAAGTTTAATGTGCGACTTTCAGCATTAATGAGGTAATAATACATAGAATTACAAGACCTATTTCTTAATGAAATAACTTACAAAGCTTCCAAAGGTTGATAATCCAAACTCCAGCAAAGTCCAGAAGTTAGAGAGGAGATGGGAGGTTTCATGGAGAGAAGAAAACAAAGTGAATAAAAAGAGCAAAACAGAAAAGTTTCCAGCAGAAACTTTCTTCATCACTACCTAGGTTTCACTAACTCCATAAGGCATGCGTCTTCTTTCATGTGTCACAAATGTCCTGCACTTAAGCTACCATTTGTCACACTTGCATTCAACCATGTTTCACTTAATGAATGCTGCCAAATGCCACAATTTCATTAGGTCACTTGTCACTTTATTAACTATGTCATTTGTCAATGTATCAACTATGCCAAATGCCACTAACTATAGGCTTAATCATTGAAATTTTCATATACAAATTTATCTTGGCACTTGAAAGTTTTCCTAATATAAATATGCATTTAAATATTTCAATTCTCTAATGGTATCAATTAATTCCAATTTACTCACTATAATCCACTTGATCAAAAATTCAAGTCATAAGTTTTTCATATTCTAATTATCCTGTTGTAAGTGATAAGTCGACTTGTACCATGTGTAAGTCGACTTACACATGTTCGGTACCGATAAGTCGACTTGGTCAAGGTCGGTACTGTTTATTTGTGCCCTAAAGGCAATCTCCTTTAGCGCGTTTTATTCAAAGTCGTGTTCAGACTTTATGAATAAATAAAGAAAGGCATATTTCATTAATTTGATATTCATGAACAGTGTTTATGAATTGATTGGA
>JANJEY010000006.1:51620723-51633812 GCA_024703695.1 Erythroxylum cataractarum
ATCTGTTTTCCGCTGCCAGTACATGTGATGTACCTCCCGGGATTTTCCTACACCTGTCACACATGTAATTTCATAAACATGTATTATTTCAACTAAGGTACATTTTAGGGCCTTACAAACCAGATCTCCAACAAGGTCATGCTTTGCTTCTATTGCTTTATTATTCAACGTTTCCTCAGTTGCTACATCAATCATCTATCAAATTATTTGTTTTAGCCTATCATAAAAGGTTTGAATATGCATCCATGATGATAAACCGTAATGTTGGCACATCCTTATCTTCTCCTTAAATCTGTCTCATGTATCGTATAGAGTCTTTGAATTGATCTGAGCATAGGAAGAGATGTTGCTCCTCATTTGGTAGTATTAACTAATGGGAAGTACTTTTAAAAAAAATCTCTATTATCTACTTCTATATGGTGATAGATCCCCTAGGTAGAAAATTTAGCCATTGCTTTGCTCAATTCCTTAATGAGAATGGAAATAACCTTAGTTTGATTGCATTATTAGTGGCACTATTAATCTTAAATGTGTCAGAAATTTCCAAAAAATTGGTATGTGTGCATTGAGGTCCTCATCATGTATTTAATCAAGATGGACATATTGTTGCAACATCTAAATAATCATTTGGTTTAATCTTTAAATTATTTGTAGTGACAGTTGGCCTCATAATTCTAGGCCTTGTCCTTATCAAGTCTGATTTAGCATAGTCAAATATGATCCTTGATTAGTCAGTCATGTTTTTTGATCCTTCAGTCTCAATATGACATTTTATGTCCTCTATCTGTTGATCTATCTCGAACTCTTTAGGTATGGTCCTTCAAAGATTTCTACGATAGTTTTTGGATCTTTCTTAACTAAGTATGATGGATTTCCTTTCATAAACTAACCCAAAGAATTGTAGAAGTGACAAAACCAAAGAAACAATAAAATAATTTAATAAATTAAAAAGAAAAAGTAAAAATAAAATGAGAAATAATGGATATATTAATAAAAATCGAGTGTTCCTAATATTCTAATCCTTGGCAATGGTGTCAAAAACGTGATATGACGTTGATCTTTACCTTATAGATCTTTCAAGCAAGTGAACCTATCGAAACATAGTATAATATCAGTGAATATTAACTATCGAACCCATAGAGATTACAGGTACTAGTAATAACCTCTTTTATATTTTCTAACTAATAAATAGGATGATGATTTAATTAAACTAAAGTTTAAAAAAATAATAAACTAGAACCTACATAACACTAAGATTAATCAATATCAAATAACTAGTACCTAGGTGGCGGATCCCTCTAAGATTTCTTAAGTATTAATTTTTCATGCAATTCAATTATTGATCATTTAACTGTGGAAATTTCTATCCTATATTGATGTTTTTCTTAAGATTATTAATAACTAATCCTCAATAAATTAATCAAAACATTTTTCTAATTAAAACCCCTAAGATTGCATTACTTGATTCATAAATTTCACTATTAGTTTTGAGCATAATCCATATGATTTATGTCGACCTATCTTTAGGTTTGCATGCAACTCTTTTCAAGTATGGTAAATTTATTCATACTAAGGGATTTCTCAATCTCAATTATATGAAATCATGCATTAAACTGATATCTCATACATATTAATTTAATAATAAAAAGGCATAATTGAATCGCAATGAATCAATAATCAAATTGCATTAAATAAAGAATTAAAATCACAAGATTCATCTCAACTTAAGCTTCATCCTACCTAGGAACTAAACAAATTTAATCTATAAACATAGAAAACAAAACAAGCATAAAAAGTTTAAAAGAATAATTAAAAATAAAAGAATTACATGCATACATACATAATATATATATATATATTATTCCCCTTCAAATATAGATATATTCCCCTTCAAATATAGATATAGATAGATATATTCCCCTTGAAACTCCAATTGTCATAGGTTCAGAAGTATATCTAAAAATCCAACTTTGCCTCTAACTTATCCTCTAATAGCTTCTTTTTTTTTAGCCTTAATAATTGCCCTTTATAGTGTAAAATTAGGGTTTTGCAAATATACATGTTCCCAACATCTTACATGGGGTATGTGACTTATACAAGTGTGTCCACCTTCACAAGGGTAAAACAACGCTTTTAAAATCGTATACGATTACAATGACTTACACGATCTTTACTTAATTGTGTATGTCGCTTGTACGACATGCACATCATCACAAGCTTATCCTTCCAAAATAGCTCCAATTATTTCGTTTTTTGTCCTGATTTTGCGAGCACTTTTCCCCTTTTGATCTATAAAGATAATTAAAACCTAGTAACACAGTAGCAATAAATTAAGTATTAAAAGTAATAAAAACTCTCAAATAATCGAGCAAAACAAACTAAATATGGAAATAACAACATAGTCCATCAAGCATTTATCATACTTATCACTTATAACTATCTTTACAAATAATTATTTTTATAATAAAAGAATTTTTATTTTGAATTATAATTTCTAGATCACCTTTCCTAATTGATAAGATAGGTGATAGTCAAGTTTTGTCTCATTAGATATATTTTTTTTCAAATTCAATATTCTTTGACTAATTTAGTGATTGAACAATTTTTTACTAAAGTATTTTTGTTATGGATTATCTAAAATTTTTGAAATTTACTAGAGAAGTATGGATTTTTATTTTTATATCTACTCTATGTATGCCCTTTTAATATACGTTTTTATGTGAAAATTTATTAATTATAATAGTCTATGCAGTTCAAAAGTAGGATTAAAGTGAAACCTCTCATATAGAATGAATATGTGCCACATGGTGACATCACATGGCATGGTTTCGCTAGTAAATCATGCCTTCATTACAATTTCTTAGTCTGTACAAGCACACACTATACAGATCAATACATAGCTTTAGGAGCAGGATCACTTTTTCTAATGTCAAATGCTAAACATATGCTTAGCTTAGCTTAGCTTAGAAAGGCCACAGTTTTAGCTTGCATGTTTGAGCTACACTAATCTAGCCCATCATACTTCTCCCAGTTTTACAAACCTACATTTCCTTTTTAGGTTGTTTTTCAAAGGAAAGCACCATGGTTTGAGTTGCAAAAGAAGTAGACTGATCCAGAACGTCATCCCATATTTACAGGACTGACTGAGTTCTCCACTCCGTTCGTGAAGCTACTAGTTTAACTAGTGTATCAAATCAACAATACATATGACCATTATGCAATATTTAGTTTTGATCTAATTAGAAGACTTAAACTGATTGTGTATCATGTATGGATTAAAGGTTGGCAAATCTAACAAAGGCACTCAAAATGGCTGGCCGTAAAAATTGATAAGAAAAAAGACTGGCACACTATAGAAGTACAATTACTTCTTGTTTAGACAAACTTTTGCCCTGTTGTATAACATTAAGCAATTAAACAATACACATGTTAACTTCATTACAAGTATAGATAGTTACATTAACAAGATTACTTATCACCTCTCCTCCATAATTTAGCATATAATAAGAGGGGGTAACCTTTAAAGAAAGAACAAGAAATTCACTGATCTCAGTAATGTCTATTGATGTACCGAGAGAAAAAGTCATCTCTGGTTCTAAATCTTGTTACTTCAGATATCATATCAGGCATGAAGAACTGCAACCTTCTGGGACAATTCATTGACAGTCTCTTCACCAACCTCTGGAATCGTCTCCTCCTACCAAGATAAAAACTATGATATAACGAATGAAAGAATATGAATTTATCCATCATCTGAAGCCAACAGCACGAAAAAATTAAAGTTGTTGAGGATAGTTGATTCATATCTTTTACAATTACAAGAATGGAACTGATAAAATCAGAAATTTCCCACAGACTTCCACCAACGCTCACTAATTTCAGAACCTTACCATTTTATCTTTTTTTATTTCCTTATTAGCAACAGTTACACAATCATCTTAATCGAATAACAGATATTTGCAACTAATATGGGTTACCTCTGTATCTCTTCTAGGTTGCACACCCACACACTTGGAAGCACTAATGCTAGCACTCTTCAATAGGCTTCTATTACTGTAGTTTGGCTTGTTAGGCCCATTTTGTTCTGAACCTTGGTGCGATCCTGGAGGACTCTCTAGTGTTGTTGCCACAGAAGCTGCACTTCGTCTCTCCACTTCATCGTCTTCCCCTGCTGTCTCGTCTTTAGGAGCAGGAACACGCTCTCTGAAGAGGAGGAAAAAACAAAAAGGGAAGAAGAAGAAGAAGAAGAAAAAAATGAAGCTTGTAGGTTGCAAGTTGGAATATCAACCTAACCAAATAAAAGTAGAACAATAACAATTGCAATATCAGACTTGTACCCAAACTAATGCACATGCGCAACTGTAGAAGTAAGGACAACGGCGCAGAAGCACTAAGGTTTGTTTATGATGTTGAGTCTGAAAATATATAAGGTCTTTCCCCACATTTTGAGCAGAAAATTTACTATATAAATAGAGAAAGAGTAGGCTTTGGAAGAAACTTGGAATTGCATTGGAATTGACATACCTAGGCAAGGAAGCATGCTGCCTTTGGAGTGGAGTGCTCCTTTCACCTTTACCATAATGCTCCTCAAGATGTGCAAATTGCCTTTTGAAACGATCAACTCCACTGTAGTGTAAATGTATAAAAATAATTAATTAGGGTTACTTGTGCATATATATGCCAACTAGATCATGCTTTCCCGAACAACAAGATGCCCATGATAAAACTAACGCGAGAAGTTCACAGAAACTTTATTTTACTACAAACATGAAGCTTTGGACCTATAAGAGGAAAATGATCTAAATACCTACCAATAATAATATCTTATAAGCAACAGTACTTCCCCCGTCAATTATCCATACTGCTTAAAATTGTTGCACAGTTATCTGGTGGATATCAATTATCTAACTACCATTTTTCAATTTTAACAAAAACTTTCATGCTTGAATCAAGCTAGGCAACCGTTCGACGTAAATAATCTAAGTTTGGAAGATCTCAAATGCAAACAATTGTGGTAAAGCATCATAACTTTGGACTAAGTTGCTCATAAAGCAAGTAGTTCTTCTGTGACCAATTTAGCAATATTTGATATGCAAGTGCAAATTGGATTCTAAAACTTGGCTTATGAACAATCACTAATAGAGGTTCTGATATGTTAAATCAACAATGACTGCTCTACCTTGGGTACAAAAAGCTAGTCTGCTCTCCACCTTGAAGGTACTCTTGCAGCATTTGAGGGTGATACTCCAATATCTGATTACACAAAGCAAAATGTACAAGATTCACTGATAAAAGAAGGATGAAATAAATGAAACTTGCACACAGAAATCATATAGCTATACCTCTCGGTAGATCAATTCTCTAACATCATCTTTTGCCAACTTCCTCCTTTCAAATTCAAACTCCAGTTTTGAAATCGGTTGAGTGGATGGTTCTCGGTCAACATTCGATAAACCATGAAAGTAAGGATCAGCTAGCGCCTAGCATTAAAGTGTTGAAACGTGATCACCAGACAAATAATATGGAAAGTTTTCGAGGATTGAATTCTGATTCAAACATTGATAATGTAATCATCTAGCAAATTGGATCTTTGTTACCTCTTCAGCTGTAGGGCGATCCTTAGGATCGAATGCAAGTAGGCGTTCCAACAAATGAAGAGCCAATGGATCCGCATTTGGGAACTTCTGTGGGAATGGAACTGGTTGTTTCTTCCGCATGCTACCTAGGTACCTCCTTGCCTTTTCATTCCGGATCTGAACATGTCATGTTGTTTTAAATATGAGTTGTGAATAAACAACTTGGTAGGTTTGTGAGAAAGAGGAATAAGGTGAAGAAGAACAAAGACAGAAGTAATCAAAGGAAGTGTATAACATTGATAAGTTGGTGATATATGAAATGTAAAGATGTTATTGGCAGCAATAGGACCACTTAGGCAACCTGGTGATACTCAAACCAGTTTGCCTTTAGATTCCACAAAAGCAGTTACCACAATTAGGTACTGACCCTTGATATTGATTCAGGAGGAGGAGTGCCAAGCAAATCAGTCATGAGATCCAATTGGTGCACCACATTTTTTCCAGGAAACAGTGGTTTTCCAGAAAGCATTTCAGCAAATATGCATCCTATGCTCCAAATATCAATGGCAGGAGTGTACTGAGAAAAGATAACAGAATATTGTTATTATTCACCTTGAATCAACGTCACTAGAAATGGTAAAAAGAGAATTTATAATAAGAAGATAATGAACAAGGGATCCTGTAGTTGAGGAGCTGTGTATATATGTCAGTAATTAGAGCAGTGATTAATGCCAACCATGACAAGGGAATTTAATAACAAGAGAAAAATGAAAGAACCACCAAATAATTAACCCAATGAGATACTCCAACTGCACATTATTATCAGATTTTGGGAAGCAACAGAAGTTATATACTTATGCACACTCCAAGCAATTTAAGCAACTGGAACTAGAACAGGAAAAAGAATAATTTAACTGAGAAGCTAAGATATAAGATAGTAGAAGCAGCTTACTTTGGAGAAGAAAGAACCACAGAGTTCAGGAGCTCGGTACCATCTAGTTGCCACATAGTCCTTCATATAAACAAAAAAATAATTAAAATTGAGAGACGTGCTGAAAGATCGCCCACTAACTCAAATTAATAAATGAATGAACAAGGAACTGAGCAACTGGAATTAGGAATCAAGGTAAGTTCATGACTTGCATGACAGAGAAACATACGGTCCAAAATATAGCTGATGGTGCATCATTAAAAGATACTCGAGCAAGACCAAAATCACAAATCTTCAGTTTGCAGTCAGCATTTGCAAGGATGTTTTTGGGCTTTAGATCTCGATGGAACACGTTTGCTGCAAAAGGTCCAGATATTTATTCAAACAATCACTCAAACCATAAATGCAAAAACAAAAGACAAAATGTCAAACCTGAATGAGTATACTTAAGGCCACGAAGGAGCTGGTAGAGGAAAAATTGGTGATGTTCAGGAGTGAGGTCATCATTTGCCTTAATTACTTGATGAAGGTCAGATTCCATCAGCTCAAAAACTACATAAATGTCTCTGAATTCTCTTCGTGAAGGAGGAAGCATGATATGTTTTATTTCTACAATGTCAGGGTGACGAAGCAATCGAAGAAGCTTAATTTCCCTAAGAATACGAGTGGCATCAGAAACATGCTCAAATACTTCGTTAATCTTTTTTATTGCAACCTTTTCTCCATTGTGTGTGTCTATGGCTGATGCAACAACACCATAACTCCCTTTACCAATTACTTCTTGTATTTGGTATCGACTTGCCTCTCCATATTCAGTAAAGAATTCTGCTTCTGCAGAGCCCTGTATAATGAATTGAAATGGCTAATCATCTGTTTAGACTGTAATTTCAGTGATAAGAGAACCAGAGAAGAACTTGGAAGATTTAGCATTAGGCATACGGCATCAACTTTTCATACCAGATCAATAGGGGAAAATAATATCCTTATAGGGTCTGTATATAGATAACCCGATCCAGTAATGTAACTAACATTTTAAAGTTGAATAAAAATTGCAACTTTTTCAGTTGAAAGGAATGGAGGGTTCTGTCGCTTATATTTCTGGTACACGGCTCAGATTTTTGAGAAAACCAATTGGAATCCCAAACAATGTTTTCTTCAGAAACCACCAGCAGATAATATAATCATCATACAGGGGACACGTTATCATAGAGAAGCACACAGAAAACATAGCTCCCGAGAACTCAAAAAATTCTTAAACACGCATATTAGGAACTTGTTAAATGGAGAAGAACGTAGGCGCATACAAAAACGAGTAGCTTTAAACAATCAAACATGGCAGAAAACATGAAAATGGCAATCAATTACATTGCCACTCTCCAATTATACAAACCATGACAATGTATATTTTAGATACAATGAAAACCATTCTTTAAAGTCCAAAACTTTCGACGTGATGTTGGCACCTTACACGCGCTAAAGTTCTTAAAAGAAACAGAAAATGATACGTGACATACCATCCTTGATACTGTTATTTTATCGTCTGGGTTATGCGCCACTGAAGCTAAAATCCCACCAGTCAGAACAATTAAGTAGTCAAAAGAAACCAATGATATAACGATGAGTTCATTACTAATCACAATATCTGGATTGGCGAATGAACGAAATTGCCCACGTAATGGCCCAATGATCAATATAATAAGCGAGGAAGCACGAAAAGAAGAAAGAAAAGAAGCAAATATAAAAGAAACAGATACGAATGAAAATAAAGAAAGCCAGAAACGGACGGATCTGTAAATCGAAAGGAAGATCGTTTCTTTACCTTCTTGTGATTATCCATGTTAGACCCAACAAAGAAGTTGAGGCGTTTAGGGACTCGAATTGGCTTTAAGCCGGAGATATCAAAATCCTCAATAAACGGAACCTGCTCTTCTTCCTCTCGAGTAGCAATTCCCGAAGATTGTGGGAGACCACTAGTAATATTCTTGTAGCTTGCACCAAAATTATCGCCGTTGCTATAATTAAAATCGACGCCACTCACAACATCAACACCATTTTTAATAATAAATCTACTACCATTAGAAGATGATGAAGTAGTAGTACTAGTAGTAGTAGCAGGATTATTGCGGCGTTGAAACCAGCGACGAACACCACACACGAGATTGCCACCCGCCATATAAACTCTCTCTCCCCTCAACCACTCGACTCCAGCATTTCCCGCCTACAACTCCGCCAACCTCCTCTGATCTTTTCTTTTACCCCCTCTTCCAGTTGAATTATACGGACATAGAAATGTATGAATCAATTGAGTAAGGAATAGTAAGTAACTATGAATTTATTGTTACTCCGAGAAACAAGAGGGGTTGCGTCCTTGGAATGTTCTTTAGATACAGGCATGTCCAATGGAGACAGAGAGAGTAGGAGGAGGAAATTTGAGGCAAACACAGCATGGGATGGGATGGGACACGCCTGCTTTCTTTCTTCCTTTGCTGCTTTTCATCAGCATTATCTTTATTGTTTCTTTTGTTAATTATGATATTAGTAGCCAGCTGCCAGCCTATTCTGCTCTTTTTTAATTATTGCTTTGATTTTGACGTTCTCCTATTAAATCAATTTCAAAGTACAAAAGGCAAGCCTACCAGTATTAGAAATAAGATTTTTCTGTTTAATATTATATTATTTTATTCTAATTTATAAATTTTAATTATTAAATTATTCACATAAATAAATAGTTAAAATTTATAAGATAAAATAAAATATCATAAAATTAAACCGATAATATGTACTTCCTTGCTGGTACCAACACAAGTATCAGCATCGGACAGGCAATTCATTTTTTTCTTTACTTTCTGATTTCTCAATCCATAATTATAATATAACGCCTATCCACTTGTAAATTACCGCATCATAATTTGGGTAATTAGGTAAATAAGAGATACACGAGGGGTATTTTTTAAAACTGACAAATTTAGGATCCTCAAGAGAAAATTGTTCCATGAACCATGATTGGCTCGCCAATTCCAACAAAATGAAGTATCATACTTGAATATACTTTTTATTATTATTAACCTTAGTTTATTATCCACCTGGGAGGAAAATATTCTATGAAAATATTCCATCATCATAAATCTTCCATTTAGAAGACATATAAAAAGGTTAATTACAATGTATTGTGTCTATTACTTAAAGCAAGCAACTAGTTCCATTAAGATTCTATTATATGTTTCAATCTCTTTATTATTGGATGAGAAAAACTATTATAGAAGTATTCCATATTAAAAGAGCCACGTGCTTATCAAAATGGAACAATGAAAATTCAGACCTGTCACTTTGCAATCTGGCGAAATGTATCCTGACCAAGTCTTTAGGAATCCATTTCAAAGTTGAAATCATATTCTTAAGATAACTGCAAGACTTGGTCAGATTTTTGTGATGATATTGACAAGTTTTTGCATATGGATATAGCTGACATGTGTAGGCAAAACGATAAAAGATTAGGTAAAGGTATAAGAACGAACCATGTAAATTAAATGATGACATAAAAGGGAACAATAATGTACAAAACTACTCAAAAAGATTTATTCATACTCAACTACTTATATAGTCTTGGGTAGATATTTTTATGATTATTACATATCCAGTCCTCATAATGATTTAAATTATGTAATTGTTACTTTTGTAACTGAAAAAACAATCGTCAAGTAAACTACTTTAACTAACACTACTTTTAACTTCTACCACATCTTCAACAACTTCAACATTCCCCCTCAAGTTAGAGCTTGGTGTTAATCGCCCAAGTTCAACCTGAATAATAGATTGTGGAAGGTGGTAGCATCCAAAGATTTTGTAAAACATATGTTAATTGCTGTTTAGAGGAAACATACTATGGATGTATAAAACTAGCTTTGTATTTGTCACAGACAATATGGAAATCAGCTTTCAAATATTTTGTTCTTTCATGAAAAACAAGATTAGTGGTAATATGTAAGGTTGTCTAATTATCACAATACGAAGAGATAGGAATTAGAGTGGGAACATGAAAATCTTGTAAGATATAAGTAACCATTGTAGTTCATAAATCGTTGCTCTATGTTGTGATGTTATGCTTCAGCAGAAGACTTAGGCACTGTAAGTTGTTTCTTTGCTTTTCAAGAAATCAAAGATAAACCAATGAAAACACAATAACCTGTAAGAAAACGTCTTATAATTGAACCAATTGTGCAATCTACATTACAATATGTTGTAACATGAAAAGAAGATGATCTAGGATAGAATAAACCCTTTGAAGGACATCCTTTGACATAATTAAGATCATGTAAAGCAACTTTTCGGTGAAAAATAGTACAAGACTGAACAAGTTGCCTTAGTTGTTACAGAATATCAAATTGAGTAAATCCTAAATATAACAAACATCTAACCAATCAACGATATTATACTGGGTTTAGAAGTAACATAGCAACTTTAGAATGAAGTTTATACACCTTTGAGAGAGGAGTTTGTATAACTTTTGCACCCGTAACGCCAACATTTTCCAAAAAAATTATGAACATACTTTATCTTATTAATGTACATTTCTTAAGATGATCGATCAATCTCCAAACTAAGGAACTATTTCGCATAAACTAAATCTTTAAAAAATTATTGATGAAGAAACTACTTAATGGTGAGAATTTTATCTTCCAAAAACATCTATAATAAGAACATCATCTATATAGACAATTAAAGATAAGAATTCTTGACTTATTCCTTTGACATATAAACAGTTGTCAAGGGCTGATTAATAAAAACCAAATTAATGAAGGTGATGAGAACATTTTTGATTCCATTGTCTCGACATTTGTTTGAAACCATATAATGATCTTTTCAACCTACAAATATGACCATCAAATGCTTATGTATGGCCTGGTAGTGGCTCCATATAAACTTCTTTACCTAAATATCTATGTAAAAATTTGTTGTTGATATCCAATTTGTATAAATGACATGCCTAGGTTACTACAATGATAAGGAACATTTTGACTATCACCACTTTAGCAACAAGCAAAAAGCTATCATGACAATCTTCCCTTTCAATTTGATTAAAGCCTTTTTGCTACTAATTTAACCTTGTATTTAACCTTGCACACCTACTTTATAACCTGTTGCTTTTTTTAATAAGGTAAATATGTTAACTTCCATGTCTAATTAGTTTCTAAGGCTTGCAATTCAGGTTGCATTACCCTTTTTTAATTCTCATATGTTCTAGCTTGACTATAAGAACTTGGTTCTTGAATATTTCACATATTCACCAAAAATGACATGTATGCAAAAGATATATGTGAAGGAATAATGTAGGGATATGTTGGTGATGACTAATGAGTGCTCGTAATAGAATTATAAGATAAGAGTGATTATGCAAGAATTGAAATAAAGTATTTCATCCATATGGATTTTTTTTTGGTTTGGTACTTGTCCTAGTAAGAGGTATGTCATTATTTAGTATTGAACTTAAAGTTTTAGGATAAGAGGGTGTTACACGATTTGAGGAAGAATCAGGTGCCAAAATATCAACAAAACTTGGATCTATTGAACAAATGACATTATAACTGAAATAACAAAAATTTCTAATTAGATTGTCTAAATCTGGACAAATTATAGGTAATAGAACTCCAAAATCCCTTGTAATAATGGTTTGATATGGAAAGATATTTTCATAAAATATGACATCCCTAGAAATAACAATAACTTTTTATTTCCATACCATACAATTTATAGGCATGTTGTCCAACCTAATAACTAACAAAAATATCTTTGAAAGCTCTAAGTTCAAACTTATCTTTGTGAGAAAAAGTGTTTAAGGCAAAACTTAGATAACCAAAGGTTCTAGAAAAAGAATACATGATATGGTATCTTTTGAAAGAGTACATGATAAGGTGTTCGCCGAGATATGGAAGATGAGAGGAGTCAATTTATGATATAGGTATGGTTGGGTCGGTCGTGATAGGCCCAAGCCCAGAAGTCCAGACTCAAAACGACGCATGGGCCGATCAGCCCATCTCTTGAAGATTGACCTAATTCCTACAAGTATTAACCATATAAATTTATTACCTCGTCATGAAAAAGGTACAATTTCCAAGAACCCTATTTTTCATTATTCACTAGCCACCAAAACTCTCAAAAACACTGACTTAGGTGTCAGAGGGACCTACCGGATATCAACTCCCAGCGTGCCTTTATTATTTTGCAGGAATCTTCAAATCAGAATTAGTCAACCTCATGGATCCAAGTGGCAGCGCTCAGCCCCACCAGAATCCGACAGAACCAATTGGCGCCCACCGTGAGGTTGGGCATCAAGGCACCACATCAAGAACCACTCAGATCAGTCAGGCGACGGCGACAAATCTTGATGTAGCCGCTGTCGCGGCACTTGTACTACAGCGAATGGGCTTGTGACTACCCGCCACTCTACTACCACCGCATCCTAACCACCAAGCAAACCCTCCGCCTATTATCCAAAACCCTAGCATAAACGAGCTGCCTCCTCAACACTCACACCAGCATGATCAACCATAACAATCCCAAAACCAAGACCAAGAAGCGCAAAGC
>JANJEY010000006.1:51859077-51871262 GCA_024703695.1 Erythroxylum cataractarum
AAGTAAAATATAAGTAAAAAGATAATAACTCACAATCTCATGTCGGATGGCTACAAAGGCCTTGGAGCCAGAGTTTGATCGACATTTGACCTGACTCCTAGCCAATTTTGCTTTTTGACTTTTATCCTAAGCATAAACGAAACAAAATCCATGATAACATCTATAAATCACAATTTGTAAAAAAAACTATAATAAAGTTTTTGTAAAAAAAAAACTTACCTTAGTAGCTGATTGCTTCCAATACTCGCATAAATTCATCTACTTCGCCACTTTGACATTATGCGGCTTAACATCCTTTCCGTGCTTGGTAAAATGCTTTTTTAAATTATACCTTTGATCTTTAGACCTTAAAGTAAGAAACCTCTTTACAACAGCCTGCACTTCGTTGTCAATCCTCATTCCCTTGACTTTCAACTTTTGTTGCAAAAAATTATAAATTACTGGTCAACTCTTTAAGCATATGGAAAACACGTACAAATTGGATTGGTTTAGAATACTTACGTTTAACTTATCAACTGCAATGTCCAATTCCTCATTAGTAATTTTTGAAAATTTTGTTCTTACATGTAAGGAAGTTCGGGATACCACACTAATGTCACTCGATAATTTGGTAGACTGTAGGGAGTTGGTTGGTCGTCCTTCAACAGGGGAGATCTCTATCTCCAATCTTTTACCTATCGTCTTATTAATCTTTGTCAATCTGTGTCCTTTTGTGACACCCCTTGTTTTTTTTGCATCAGTCGTGGATCCTAAAATAGCCAAGGAATAATTTATAATTAGTAGATAACATACTCTTAGTTGTTTAGGTAAACAAAATAATTAATCTTAATAAATTTAACCAATGTGATGTGAAAGATCATACCTGCAGTACTTGCAGAAGAGGAATCCACAGTCGTAAGAATAGTGTGATTTACTGGTGTCAGATAATTAGAAGCTGGAAGCATATCTTGAGAAGTTGACGGAGAACTAATATTGTGTCACATATTCAAAATTTGTTCATACTTATCTCTAGGATGAGTACTAGGCATATATGTGATTTCTCTTGGTGTTGAAGTAGGCTTAGAAGGTGCAGGTGTGTGATCTTGTGCCTGTGTACGTGTAGGTGTGTGATCTTGTGCCTATGTATAAACACGTAACTTATTAGCTGCACTTCCAATTAGCTGACAGTATCGCGACTGTAATTGTGTAGGTACTAAGCTACTTGGTGCAACCTTATTCTTCTTCTTAGGTAGACCAGGTCCCATGTGATTCACCTACATTCACATCGATATTAGATTTTAAAGTAATATTCATCAACCATATTTAAAGAAATGTGCATTGCATTGGCAAGTTTTTAATAACAAATTGCATTTTCAAGTATGTGACTAAATTGTGCCAGTACAATCTGATGGTATCTAACTTTTCATATGCTTTAAAGTCACAGATAAGCTTTGAGAAAGCTGCCCATAAGTGCAGTATATTTCCACTTACAAACTAGAAGTATCTGATGATCTTCCTTCCTTGGAACTTCTAATATCATTGTTGGGTAAGTTAGTATATTCATAATTAGATCCTTCTTACACATTTATTTTGAACATTGTCAGGCTTGTCTATTATACCAAAGTTACACTCACTATAGACAAGTGATGTATATGTATATGTATCAAGTATCAGCCCTTGAACTTCCATTTTTTCTCATTACAGCAACGAAGACATCAGTAATAAATCCCTTTTTCTCATTACATCCATAAAAGTAAAGCCTTATTTATGATCTCTTTAATGCACAATATCCATCAATAAGGAAATTAAACATTTGACTAACCTATGTCATTCACCAAAATTTCAATAGCTTTCACTTTCTCAACCTTGCAAACATCAAAGCTTAATAGGAACGAACACCTTTTTCATTCGTTTCATTAAATAACATAAATGTTATTCTCAAGTTTCTAGCCTTTCAATTCCAGCAAATAATTAAAGTATAACATGAATATCTGGTTCTACTTTCCTTTCATGTATTTATTTGGACAAGTTCTTAGCTTGAGCAAATTAAGTAATTATAGTTACCAAATTGTGCCAATACAAATGCATAATATGACTACAGATAACTTTAGAATAATTACTTTGAAAAAAAAGATGATCACAGTCTTCAGAAGCCAAGTTACAAATAACACATAAGTAGATAAGAACCAGAATTATTATAGAAGTTTATTAGTCTTTACATTCATGTGAAGCAAAACAGGATAAATGGGGATAAATGTGAAGCAAAACAGAAATCTAATTATTGTAAATCAAATTATTGCCAATATAAAATAAATAGAAATCTAAATTAGCATAATGAAAGTATATTACCTTCAATATGGATTAATGAATAGATAGATGATTGTGTCTTACGTTGTATTTGAATACAATATGCAAAAACAATAGTTGAAAACAAGAAAACAAGAAACTAATTTTTAATGAAGAGATAGATCATTGAGAATTTATAAAATGTGATGTCTACACCCTTGCCATCTATAAAAGAAGCACATGATTAAGAATTTAAGAATTACCTATTCATTGGCATTACACACATTTAGGAGACAATAATATGTATCAGCTTAATATCTATTGTTTTGTTAACTTTTTATAGGGAAGTAATCAAATCATCTAATTAAAGATAAATGAATTTATTAACAATGCTTGAAAGGTAAAAAAATTAGTTTTACAAGACTGAATTAACAAATATAAGATAAAAAACAAGTGAAATTATAACATATCATCTTAAAGGAGTTTCATTGCCATTTGATTGTAATAGTTTAACAAATGAGAAGAATAAGTCTTATGGCTCTGTGCATGCATCCATTTATCCCTAACTCTTGGCTAGAAGTGGTTTCTTGGTTGTTAGCATTGTTGCATTCACTTTTAACATGGCATTGTTGCATTCACTGTTAACATGGAATTGTTGCATTCACTTTTAACATTATTTTATGGAAATGAATTGAATGTAGTTTACAAGCAACCTAGAAATTAAACTTTAACTATTAATATATAATGTAAAACAATCCAAAATATCATTGTTTTGTTTTTTAGAGCAAACAAATAAGTGATGCCTTTCTTTTCACTAGGATGGAATTAGTTTTGTTTTTAGATTAACTTACCATTCATGAATTCTTCAATTGATAAAAAAATGTTGCTGAATAATATCAAGCCTATTTTTTTATTGTCCAGTATTTATTGACTTAAATATTATCTATTAGTACTTTGCTTATGCATGATAATAGCAGAAACTATAAAATTTTGACTAATTGGTTATATATAGTGATTTCTTCATTATTACCTGGTCAATCCACTATGAAATTATTCTAAATGATTTGAGTTTATGTTTGTCAATTTGATTTTTGTTTTGAAATGTGAAAAATAAAAGATTCACAAATGTGTTTACAAATATTTTTGGTCAGTTCTATTAGAATAAAAGAAGGTTGTAAGAATCTTTAAGAAATTATTTACCTACAATGGCTGCAATGGCTGTAAGCCATTGTAGGTAAATAATTTCTTGGCTAAAAAAATGAAAAAAATGATTTATTTCAAAAGCTTTTAAAAGGTCCTTTAAGCCAGATAACTTTAACACTTTTAGATGAATTAGAGGAATAGTTAGGGAGACAATTTAAGATGGTAGTTATACCTTTAGGGGGCACCATCCACTGATTCCCTCTGGTTAGATCATTAGTAGGAAACACATATTGCATAAAAGGAAAAGTTAGATAAAGGTATAAGACGCCTTGATCAAACTAGCTATCATACCATAATTTGGTTTAAGATCCACACCATGTAATGTGTTTCATCTCTTTAGTTGAAGTTTCCTTGAGTTTTAACAAAAGATTATTGGTAGATGAAGAGTTAGACTCAAGTTTCATAAAACAAAAGCTTTTACATTTTAAATACTATTGATGCTTCCATTTTTACTAAAGAGTGTCCTTGTCATTGGATAGCCTCCAAATCCTTATAGCAAGGAGTGTTTTGATTAAAGCTTAGATTGATTTAATCCTTAATCTACCTTGGGATTTAGGTAGGCAAATATCCTTCAACTTTACCTTAGGGACTCTTCTTTCATTTCATGAGCTAGTTTATAGGGAATTTATGAGAATTCTCTTGATGTCTTAATAATTTGGATTGGTAAGCCTATATGAAAGGTTCAATAAATGTGCATACTATTAAGGAATAAAGAGTACAACTGAATTTTACCTGAATAAGACAAGGTTTTGCTTTTCCAATTATTAGTTTTAGAAGGACTACATTAAGTAAGGGCTTGCAACCATTGTAGGTTAACGTATTTGTAAGAATCTTTAAATCAAAAATTTTCATGAACTTATTTGAGTGGTGGTATTTGAGGAAATCTGAAGCTAGTAGTAGATTATAAGAAACTAGGATTGGTTAACTAGCTGAAGGAACATTAAACTCTATCCATCCACTCAAAATTAACTAATCCTTTATCTAGTTTCTTCTTAATTAGTACTGGTCCTCCTCATTATTTCACCATGTGAATAAAATTTCTGTGTATGTAAGATCTACCTATCCTAATATACTTATACAATTTTTGAAGTCTTGATCTATTTTCCACACTTTTCCACCTTATCCTTCTACTTTAAAAGAATCCATATACAAATGTTTAAACACACCATAGAAAAGTTTTAGTGATGATGATGATAGTGATATGGAAGCAAATTTTGATGATATAATGTAAACAAAGGATAAAAGCATCTGCACAATTTGATGATATAATGGCTGGATAGACATTATTCCAAGGATAAAAGCATATGCACAATTAAGGTAATGCATGATTCTTTTTGAAGCTTAACATAAATTAAAATAGAGGGATGTTATTCAGCACAAAGATGATAACTTGAACCCTTCTTATTTGTGATAGGGCTCTATTATGCTAAACATTAAATTTTTCTTAAATTTTTCCAACAATAACAAGCAATTATGAAACTTCATCTTCTTAAAAGAGATAAAAATTCTCCTAGATACTTGAAAGGTGAGCTTTAAATATTTAACTCAAATATGTTCTTTAACTGTCAAAATTTGAAGCATCAGAATATAAGTAAATTTTAATTTTTTAAAGCATTAACACTTAAACTAGAGATCCTGCAAAACTCCATTAGTGATTTATGTAAAAGTGAGATGGATTTATAATTTTCTGCACAAAAAACTTTAAAGCTAAGGTAAGTAATTTAGAGCTCCTTGAATTTGTAATGGAAAAACTGGTCTAAAATGCCATCCAAACCATTAAAGAAAGTTGAAAATGAAGTTCTAATAGATAATGTTAAATGCTTTGGAAAATCCACTTTAATAACATAGAATTTGACAGATCTTTTAGCATTATACTCCCTTATTAACTCATTCACCATAAGAATATTACTTGGAATGGATCTGTCTTAAATAAAAGCTCATTAGGATTAATGAATCATTTGCTTTAGAGGATCGTTTAACCCGTTAAGCAACAACTTAGCAATCTTCTTATACACAGTGTTACAACAAGAAATAGGTATGAAATTATTTAAGGAGTTGGCATTAGGACTTTAACTACTAATTTGCCAATCATAATCCAGTATCTTTGAAAAAAGTATGCATTATACCCATCAAGACCTAGAGCTTTCCTTAAGTTTAAAGATAACATAGTTCCCTTGATTTCTTGGCTAAAAGTTGATTGCTAAACTAATTCCAAGTTATCCTATAATGTGGGAGAGCCAATAAATCTATTAGATCCTGCATAGAAAGTTGACCAAAATTGTTTAAAGTTAATAAGTCAGTATAGAATTTAATCACCATATTTTAGGGAAAGTTTGAAGTGATTCACCAATGGAGGGCTCACAAATTTAGCCTTACTTATTCCAAATTTGTCTAATACCTTTTCAATATAGCTTGATTGAGATAACCATATCTTTATAAAGTTTTTATCCCTTGGAAACTACATTCTTATTATTTTCTTAGTAGCATCAAAATCCTTCATCTCAAATTTCTTTTCTTGTAAGGTCTTTAGTTTAGTCACGTTATGTATACTCTCTATAACAATTAACATGTCATCCATATATAGTAGTTGAAAAATAAACAATACATTATCAGGGCTCTTAATGTATGCACAACATCCATATTTATATCTCTAGTAGTCAATTTAGATAATGTAATAGTCATACATTTTTGTACCATTATTATGGAGACTACTTCAATTCATAAAGGAACCTTTTCAATTTACACGTCAAATGTTCCTTTCTAAGTTAACTAAACCCTTTAATTTACTCTATATAAATTTGTTTATATCACTATAAAGAAAAGTTGTCTTCACCTGTATTTACTTTAAATGTATATCTAGACTTACTTTAAATGTATATCTAGACTTGCTACTAATTTGTCAAGTTTCTCCCTGCCCATTCACTTATTGCCCCAACTGAAAAGATCTCCAACAAACTTCAAATTAATTATATCTAGTTTAACAAACACTCTATTTTACTCTTTACCCAAAATGGAATGGTTTGCCCTATCATCCTATGCTTTTCAAGGGAGTAAACCACAATTGAAGTCTCAACTGTTATAATCAAAGGGCCAAACATTGAGTTTTGAGTTCTTGAGAGACCTGCCCATAATTAATGCTTTTAAGCTCAAAGTTGGAAGTATATATAATAGATATGTCAAATTAATGGTTTGAATTTTTCAACTTGCCTCTAAATACAAGGATAAGGGTTGTAGAGATAGATGAGGCATATAAAAGCATCCAAAACAATAGATAATATGCAAACAACTTCAGAAATTTAAAGCTAGATAATTACCTCTAGATATTGCCCCACTGTAAATGACACCACAGCTGATGGATCATTTGAACCCGTAGGCATAACAACCTAAAATGTCACAGTAATTTACACTATTAAAGTTATCAATTGTGACGGATAAAAGGCTATAGGAATGAAATTGATAAACATAAAGTGCAGCTATATGAAGTGAAGAGAGTAAAATAATTATTGGTGGCATCAATTACTGCAGATAAGTTGCTTAAAGAGTTGAAGAAGAATGGTTATGAAGTCCTCTACATGGTTGATGCTATTGATGAGTGTATGGTTGGTTAGTTCAACGAATTTAAAGGTAAGAAGCTTGTACCCACACTCTGTTTAGAGGTACCAAGGTTATTTTTATTCAGGATCTCTTCATCTTTAGGCATCCTTAACTTGTGATATTTCTTTATTACTTTCAACAAATATGCAACTTTGATTGTAGTGCATGATTAGAGCTTTCCAATGACATAAAGTTTGTCACATTGGGACTTAGGATGAAAAAGTTATGAGAGCAGAAAGGTTTCAGCTACTGTTGTTGACCACTAAAATTTTGCAGAACCTTTAGAAGGCTTTTTCACCCTCTTAGAGACAATTTTGATTTTTTCTTTCTTAGGAGAAAATGTAGATTGCTTTTCTATCTTTAAAATGAGGTATGATTTGAAATTATTGGAGTTAGGAATAAAAAGTTACAAGGTTGGGAATGTTGACAGTTACTGTTCATTGAGCCAAATTACTGTTCCATTGATATTCATTTAGGATGAAACTTTGAAAGTGTTTTTACCCCTTTGAATGATTGAATTGATTTTTACTTCCTTCATGAAACTTGTAGGTCATCTTCTTATTTTTCCAATGAGGTAAAATGTGTCATTTTTAGACTGCTGTGCTAAAAGATATGAATTCTCAAATTTATGGCATTGTGTAGGGAAATTGAAATTTTTAATGCAGCAACTTTGAAGCAATTTAGGACCCTCTTAATGGTTAAATTAGTTTTTGAATTCTTCTAGGAAGTTGTAGAGCTTCCTTTTATCTTTCTATTGACACTAAATTTACAAAATTTCAATTTCGGGGTGAAAAGTTAAACCTATTCAAAGATAGAACGTTATTTCAGATTTTTTTTTTAAAAATGATATGAATTCCTCGCACTTTGTTGAGTGCGACACTGTTTATTTTTAATTTTTTTAAAAATTTTTAATTTCTGATTTTTCAAAAATGATAAATAAAGCCATTTTTCTTATTTTCTTTATCTTTCCTCCGTTTGACCTCCAATTTTCACAATTTTCGAAGCATTAGGTTTCTAAAATTTTTTTATACCCCTTTTTAGTAAATTGTGAGTGTCGGGTTTTAGTCGGACTTTATGGATGGTATTAAAGAGAGTCAATTACGTGACGGTTTTGAATGTAATTCCGTTTTCGGGAGATTTTATGAGCTATAGAGATCCGATTGAGGCGATTTCTGATTCTAATTAATCAAGAGATATGGAATTTCATTTTAGCTTAGGATTCATATTTAGTTATGGGCCCTAAGCAGATAAATTTTATTGGGTGATAATTAGGGTGAATTTATCAAGTTTTGTTCAGATAACGTTAAATTAAGTTTGATTTGAGGTTTCTTTCGTGGTGAGGAATTTCTCCCTCGTGAGATGCACGTCCAGATGTCACGTAGGACGTCAGGCACGCGACTCATCGGGGAGGGGTTCCAACACGTAGGCACTAAACAAATTAGTTGCTACTTATAGAAAACAAAACCAATGACAAATATTCAAAAGAACAAATAGAATTCAAAAAAATCATATTCCAAATATCCTTTTTTTTCTCTAATGAATCTTCTTGCAATTTCTATTAAATGATGCTATCTATTAGATCTTGTGATGTAATCTTCATATTTTCCTCATCCTTTGATCAAAACTATCTCTTCTTTGTATTTCTTACGACTTAAAAATGATCTAAAACTCGTCTCGCTTTTGTTTCGCCTCCAATAACATCCTTTTATAATAAACAATAAGATTTCTAGGATATATACATGGTCACCTATACGATTATGGAGTTAACCTTTTATCTCTAAAAACACCATAATTTGTGATTTTACATGGGCATAAAGACTTACTTGGGTAACATATAGGGTCGTGTATATCTATATACATGGGCATGTAACTTCACATGACTAGAAACAATATTCTTCAAATCTCCACATGTTTACAAAGACTTACACAGTCACTGTACAAGATCATTTAGGTCCTAACTTGCTTTAAATCTTTGTTCCATGCCACGATTCATCCAAATTCTTCTCCTTTTGGTCAAAGAATGCAATTATCACCTATTAACACACTCAAAACGAATTAAAGATCAAAAATACTACAAAATTATTAAGTAACAAGTAAAACACATTAAATACCAATACATAATTCTGATTAAATAATCATTTATCAATTTCAAAAATAAAATGGGTTAAATATGTAGTTTTGATGGATTTGAAACTCTATAAGCATCTTCAGACTTATTGGAATCATATTTAATTTAGGTTGAGTATGGTCAGGGGTAAATTGTGTAGGATTTTATCAACTAAAGTTTACACATAATTATACTTATGTAAATCTAGTCTTTATATAGAAAATCTATAATCTTTATAAGGAGAATTATTCAATTGAATATTGATATATGATTCAATTGAATATTGATATCAAGTTCTCTTATATTGTCGAATTGTGGTTGATATATTGAAAAAATAAAAAAGACTATGATCTTATTAAAATATTTATCGTTTTCCTTGTCCATCCTCTCTAAGTCATAAATATATCAAATTAGTTGAACCTTATAAAAAATCTTCCTTTATTTTCATTTATTTTTTATACTACTTATATTTTTATTGTGTATAATTTATCGAATCTTGTTTTCATATATTCACAATATCATATTGCAAATATATTCACTAAATTGCATTCTTCCTTTTATTATATCTACATTTTAAATATTGGATATCAATAAACTTAAATATAGGACATTGATTAATATATAAACACTATAACAACTATGACTATGAGCTACTTTTTTGCTACAATTTGAAATTCACAATTAATAGTAACAATTTGGCTACGAATTTTCTAAATTGTAGCCTATTGAAGCAGTATCCCCATAAATAAATTTTTGTGGGTTGTTTAAGACTATAGCTACGTTTAATTTGGCTATGAATTTGGTTTCGTAGTAAAAGCTAATTTGTGAATAGGTTATATTTAATATTTGCGTCGAATAACATTTATTGACATTTTTCAACTATGAATAGAGTTTGCACCTAAAACATAAATCTGATTCAAATTTATAGATCTTAGCTACATTTGGCTATGAAATAAATTTCATAAGTAAAATTTTTTGTCTATAAAAAATTTTTCGTGGTGAAAAAAAGAAGACAAAATAATGTAAACGATGTCTGCTTCTTGTAGCTAATAACACAATGGTTTGCTCTCATCTTTTACTCTAATTAATATTCTCTCTTCATGTTTTAGCTATAAATGCCCCTCCTTTGTTCCACCTATAGTTGTTCTTTTCTCACCATTGTGGTTCTCAGGTAGTGCCTTCTCATATTTCCTTCACCACTTGGGTCTGAAAATAAAACCTGGGTTTAACTTAGGGTACTATTTTTAGACATACTTTTCTAATGATATGTCCTTCTACTAGTCGCCTTTTATCTTATTCCCATTTTGATTGTTGATTACTAAACACCACTAGTTTTATACGATCTTCTATTATTATATTGTGTTATTCCCCGATTTATATTCTTTAGTTGGAATATAATTTTTTTTCCTTAATTCTTCTTACATTCATTATTTGTGTGATGCATAACATGCCTAGAAATTGATAAGATCTTGTAAGAGTTTTTAAGTCATTTTTCAACATAAAATTATGAAATGGCATGGAGAAACAAGAGTAGCCTTAAAGAGTACTTTTATTTGTTTTATGAATTAGGATAACATAAACCCAATAAATAGTAACATAACTTAATTTCATATTTAGAAGGGAATAATGCATATTAGATGATCATGAAGTGTATTTATTTTGGAATTTCTCTCTGTATATATAACCAAAATACTAAGGTAAAGGATTAAATAGAATTTTAAATATTTTTTTACAATGGAAAATAACTATATTAGCGGCATATAACAATACAGTTGTCTCAAAGATAATAATTCTAATAATAGGATTTAGCATTTATAAATCCTACTATAAATGTTATATATTATCTAAGGATGAGTTGAGGTTTAAGATAAGGTTAAAATAATAAATTAGGACTTGAATTATTTTAAATGTAGCCTTGTTTGCTTGCTCTTTAAACCTTAAAGAGTATCCAAAATGAGTTATGCCCATGGCTAGCAATTTAAAGAAAACCATACTTTATTTGTTTTTTATTTAATAGAGTTTCTCACCTTACGCTCTCGATCTTAATTGGAGTAAAAAAAGAATTTTTTTTTCAATTTTTTGTATTGGAAAGATTTGCTATTGAGGCATATTCTTAATGTCATGTATGCTAAAAAAAACATTTGTAAGAATATTTTAGGTACTTTGATGGGTATTGATTACAAATCGAAAGACACAATTAAGGATATAATAGACTTGGAAAGCGTGAATATAAAAAAAGATTTTCATTTGAAAAGGAGAGATGATGGGTCATACGTGACTCCACCTGTATGTTACACTTCGTCAAAAAATGAGAA
Organism: Erythroxylum cataractarum; assembly: GCA_024703695.1. Classification (NCBI taxonomy): domain Eukaryota; kingdom Viridiplantae; phylum Streptophyta; class Magnoliopsida; order Malpighiales; family Erythroxylaceae; genus Erythroxylum; species Erythroxylum cataractarum. The sequence goes on from JANJEY010000006.1 coordinate 51,870,562, forward strand.
ACAAACTTTTTGTCTATTTCTTAAATCAAATAAGTTTCCTCATGATACCACCTCTAATATGGCTCGTTGTGTCATCAGTGCTAATAAGGGGGAAGTTTTTGGGCTTAAAGAGCCATTATTTTTATGTACTTTTACAACAATTACTTCCTATTAGAATACATAGGTTTTTGTCAAAGGACGTATCTATAACTTTGGCACAATTAGGTTAAAAAAACAATTATGATGTAAGATACATAAACTAGAAGACTTGAAAAAATGGAAGAAGATATAACTTTGATTCTTTGTAAGTTTTAATGAGTTTTTCCACCATCATTCTTTAATGTTATGCATTTTGTAGTTTATTTACCATAAAAGACAAAACTTTGTGAAACTGTTTAATTTCGATGGATGTTCTTGATAAAAAGGTAATATGTATTCACTTCTACATTTTTTCATCTTTTGTTATTATTTAGTAGCAAATGATAATCTTTTATACTTTTTTTAGGTTTTTACGCTCTAAGACAAATGTTTCAACCTCTACATATAAGACAATCATTAAACAAGTTCAAAAGGAAAACAGCAAGCTTAAAGCTGCATTACAAGTTGAAGTAATCATGGGAAAAGAAACTTAAGTAAAATTAGCGAATCATGGTATGTTATTTAAAATGTTACTTGTCTCAAATTATGATGGAAATGAAGAGGAAAGTGAAGGGTATTAATTC
>JANJEY010000006.1:51871362-51888826 GCA_024703695.1 Erythroxylum cataractarum
GAAAGAAAGAAAAGAGAAGAGAAAGAAGAGAAAAGTGTCGTAGGAGGAGAAGAGGAAGAAGAGTTTAGAGCTTTCGATCTTTGGGGATTTTCGACAGTTTGAAACAATTTACGAGTAAGTTGCTCTTCGTTTAACCTTGTTTCGGTTGGATTAAACCAAAAGATAGGATGAAATAGAATAGAAGGGAGGTGTGGTAGAGAGGCGATAGAAGGGGCTTCAGTGGGAGACATTATTCAATGGGGCTTGAAACATTTTTTCAGAAGAGACCCATGGAAGGGTAACATTCCGACGCCAGTTCGGTGGTGATATCTACATTAACGACCCGGGTTAAGTGTATTTGACTGTTTTTATTGTTTCTTTCTCTCATTAGCAATTGATTGTGTTATCCTATGTTAATTGATTTGGTTTTTATGTATGGATAATCTTATTTTTGTTATTGTTCAATTATTTATGTATGAATTCATTGGGTATTGTGATTTTAATGCATTCATTGAATCGTTTATTTACAAACCCATTGCTAAAATTTTGATATAATATGTAATTGTTATGTCGAAATTTATGTGTAGTGACTAATAATTCATAATCATTAGGGATAATATAACCAAATGTCCTTCCCAAGCCTTAAAGTTAGTAGAACATTTGTTGATTGTTGGGTTTGTGGATATACAAAAGTATAAGTGTGGGGGTATGTATATGTGTGGGTTGGTTCTAATGTTGGGATGTTATTTTATGTCTTATTATTGAAACTCTCATGCTGATGTAGTTTATTTTAATTTTTATAAGAGGAAAGAAAAAAGAAAAAAAGAAAAAGAGAAAAATTTGTTTGAATAAATGTATCAAGGAGTAAGTGCATAAGTGGTTTGAAAGGTTATTCATACTTGATGCATCCTCCTAAAGTTGTAATGAATGTGTTATTGAATTATATTGAATATGAGATAGATGTTGGCTTAGAAGGTTAACTTTTTTGTGGTTTCAATGTATTGTCATCAATTGTATAAGTGATTCCTTTAGATTGGTATATGCTTCATATGGTTTGTGTATGAGAGATGAATGGGGTTATGAAATATAAACGTTACATTCATCATAGCTGACGGTACCCAGTTTTTGATGAGTGTTACTTTGTTTCACTAACTTAATGGATTTCAAGTTACTTGACCTAAATACATCTCACCTTACCTTTACCCACATTCCAACCTTGAAAAGTCTTTTGATTTATGATTTTGCATGTGAATTTTAGTAGTGGAGAAATGAAATGATATGCAAAGTTGTGGATTATTATGATCATGAATGATTTTGAGTGAACTCGTGAATATATATTAGTTAAACATATTTTTTGAATCTATCGTTAGATTGCTCTGTTTTTGAAGATGATGAATGTTGATTGATTATGAGTAAAAGCTAGGAATGCAACATGTTGGATGTTTGAGGACTTAAAAAATGTCGCAGACGTCTGCGTTTAACACAGACATCTATTCAATAAGGGAGTTTTTAAAACGTGAATAGTATTTTTGGACCACATATTAATTAATCACATCATATAACAATGGAGACAATAGTCACGCAGGGAGAATATAATAGGAGGTGCAGTGAAGAAAGAACCAGGGGGTTTTGGCTAAGGTTATTTTGAGTGGGGTTGAAGCAGTTTCTTTGGAGAGACCCATAACAGGTTAAGTTTCTGATGCCGATTCGGAGGTGACATCGACACTGATGACCCATGTTAAGCATTTCTTTCATATTTTGTTGTTTCTTTCTCGCTTATCGAATTGATTGTGCTATCCTAGGCATATGGATTTAGGTTTTATGTATAAATGATCGTATTATTGTTATAGTTCGGTTATTTGTGTATGAACCCATTGGGTATTATGAAAAGATGATTTTAATGAGTTCATTAAATCATTTATTTACAAACCTATTGCTAGAATTTCGATATAATCCATAATTATTATGTTGAAATTCATGTGTAGCGACTAATGATTCGTAATCATTTGTGATAACATAAACTTGGTTAAATGACGAATCGTATGTGGTTGTTTTCTTGATTAATCGATTTTTCTAATTCGTAATGCTATTGCCTAATTAAATTTAGAGATCCTATCATGGGTTATTCAGTGGTTAGATTTAATCAATGATAATATCTTGATTAAATACTACATAAGGGAAAACTCAGGTTAATTATTAACCCACGATTAATAGTTGCTAAGAGAGGTTTAAAAATAGCAAATCAATGAATTATGTTTAATTAGGATGTAGGCTGATTTTGAGCCAAAGAACTAGGCTGATATCGAATTTCCCACTTTTATTATTTTTTGCATGTTTTTTTAATTTATTTTTATTAGTCAAGTTTTATGTTATTTTATTATTTCCAAAATCCAAACCCCATCTTTTTCCTAAATATTGATTAATTTCATTTCAACAACTTTACACACATTCTCTATGGGATTGACCTAGACTCATCACTGTTATAGTAGTAGGCTAGTTATTTTATTTTGACTATCATTACAACACGTTGTCATTTTCCCTAGTCTACACACACTTATGGTATCAAACTATCTTTTTTCCCTTGGATGTAGACCTATATTTATTTTGAGATGAATTGTCTTTACTTTACTTTACTTTATCCCAAGACACTAATTTCTCCTTATATATAGCCCTTCACCTTAAAAGCTTTCCCTAGTGTTTTGTATTTATTGGTTGTGAGCCAATATTGTAGTTGTGAAGTTATTTTTTACTAATTTGTTTATTTTCTCAATGTGAGGTTGGTCACCATATGTTCATAAAAAGTAGATAAAAAGAAACAAAAAATCATTACTTTATCTTAGTCTACAATAGTCACCTTGACTGTGTGGATTGACTATTTGATTGAAAGTATTAACATGTTGTTCCAAGTGAATACCCATCCTACATATTCTACCTATATATCCTTTGCTTCATATCTAACTTGTTCGTGAGAGATTTTTATATATATCTACTCTCTATATTCTTCCATATTTCCATACAGGATGCAATATTTATGACTTAGTACATAATCTTTTCTAATAAACATAATCTAATGGTTTATGTTGTTCATACCTATAATTCTTCCCAATCAAATGCATCCATATATTTTGACTTATTCTCATGAAACCCCTTCAACATTATGTATTGCACTATTGACTCCCTATCCTTTTGTTGCCTCAGTCTGAAATTTACAATTCTATTGAATTTTCCCATCTTAAACTCTACAAAAGAATTCATATTCATATAAATAATGTTCTAATACTACTTACTGAATAATATGCAAGCAGTGATACTATAAGAAAATGAATAAATGCATAAGAAGTTTTAATGAGGTTCGGGCAATTTTTGCCCCTATTTCATAAAAACAAGAGCAATTTTTTTCACTATATTAAAAAATAGTGTACATATATACACACACACATAAATGCGAAGAAATGTTCCTAAAAGATGATAGAACGGGCAATGTAGAAAGACACGGGCGATGAAGATGATAGCGCTGCAATGAAACCCTACAATACAATCTGTCAAAACTTGATTGGACATATTTTACGCAAGGCATGACATAGCATACTTAATGCTAAACATTTATCATCCTCACATAATTACACTAACGCGCTCATGTTCTAATTTAAGCTCTTGCAATAGGACGAGGATCCTATTGAAATTTCGGCAGCATTTTCCCTATAATTCGGACACCCCCTTAAAATATAAGGGTCCCCTGAAAAAGAAACACACTTCTATCTCAACCAGTAATCACACCTCAAATTCACTATCCGTCCAACATGTGCGTTTTCAAGTTTAACGCTTTTGCAGGACATCAATAAACGGTTCAGGGACATGCAGTGGGAACAGCATTTGCCAGATCATTAATTGCCAGATCATTAACAAGCGATAAAATTACTAACTACAGCATAGGCACTAACCGTAATTCAAATGCGGATAAATGTTCCTGCAGTACGACACGACCAATGCACAATGTCAGGGGCAATGAAGATGATAGATCTGCAATGAAATCCAACATTAAATTTCTTCAAACCGTTATTTTAAATTAACTATTACGCAAGGCATGATATATTATACTCAATGCATCTAGTTTATATGCAATGGACAATCCAAAAAAGGTTACAAGCTTTCATAAAAGATTCAAGGATTTATATGCAATGGAACTCATTTCAGTATTAAATGTCTGACTCAAGTTGTAAATGTTAATTATATACAAATTACATATGAAGGACCGTAAACTAACTTACACAATTTAAACCCTTCAAAATGACTTCATAAGGTAAGTTAATAAAAATTAGATTATTACACCTTTTTAAGTTACGGTGAATGTTAACTAGAAGACATCAAATAAAATTCCAGGAACATGTCATAGTCAATGCACGACATTTATCATCCTCACAAACTTAAACCATCAACTAATATCCTAAATGATTTTCATAATTGTAAGTCACTTCCAAAATATGATCAGAAGTTAAAACTAATGAGCTCATGTTCTCATTTAACCATTTAACCATCATGTACTACGATGATCCTATTGAAATTTCGGCAGCACTTCCCCTATAATTTGGACATCCCCCTTATGATATAAGGGTCCCCCTGCAATTAACAAACAATTCTATCTCAACCAGTAATCACAACGCAAATTACCTCTCCATACTACATGTATGATGTCAACTTTCACATCATGCAACTCATCACATACACGATTAAGGGACATGCTATGGGAAGTTCATGTACACCCACATGAATCAAGAGCAGATAACAACAAAAGAAAAGCGGTTAAGCAATGACCTCAATCGAAATGCAGAGAAGTGCTGCTGAAGTACGTTACTGCAGATGAAGATGATCAAGCTGCAATGAAAACCAACATTAATAGTGTCATTCATTGCTCAATTGGAAAGCAAAATGAATATTGCTTAAGATAGGATTAAGCAAGGTTTAAGGTTCAATTAAATGCACAACCACTTTCGACGACAGTAACGCTATTTCGGTCGGTATTTCCAGTAATCATGGGAAAAGAAACTTAAGCTAAATTAGCGGATCATGGTATGTTATTTAAAATGTTACTTGTCTCAAATTATGATGGAAATGAAGAGGAAAGTGAAGGGTATTAATTCTATCTCATAGCCTTATTCTATCACTTCTTGTATATACTATAATTTAATTTTAATACTTTTTCTCAGATTATAAAATGGATTAAAATGTAACTAATTAATGATTATGTTATGAATGGTAAAGTTATATGGTGTTTGCTTTAATTACAACCAAATAATTAGGTCACAATACTTCTATTTGATTTTAACCAACCTTACTATTTGTTACAAGTTTATGGACTTAAACAACACTAAGTAGTTATTTGAGTTATGCTCAAATGTTTTTGTAATTTGAGCATCTTTGTCAGTATGTCAGACATATTTCAATTTGTGAAGTGTATCTCTTTATTATGTTGTCTGCAAGGATTGCTCAAACTTGCATAGGAATAAATGATCATCCTTTAGTGTAATATTACTTTTTTTGGGTACAATTTGATGATATTATATAATTTTACTTTATATATGGAATACTCGATATTTTGAATTAATAATATTTTTCTACGAATAAATTTATAACAATAACCAAATAATTCACAATACATATTATATACAAAATGTTATAAATTACTAAATATCAAGGTTTATAAAAAAAGTTGCAAATAATGTTTAGCTACGTTTTTACATATTTGTAGTTAAAATTCTTTCCTTACGAAATTAGAAAACGTAGTTAAAACTTTTTATTTATGATTTACAAAATGTAGCAAATAACATATCACTATATTATAAAAAATGTAGCAAATACTATATAGCTATAAAGGAAAAAGTAGTCACCAAATTTTTGCTACGTTTTGGTTTTTTGTCAATCAATTTGGTGCCAAATTTTTTTGCTAATGTTGAATAGTCTTCATTATTTAGCTATGTTTTTCTAGTGCCTTAGCTATGAAACTATTTCGTAGTCAATATGTTTCGTCTATGATTACTAAGAATGTTGTCTATAATTTTCAACTTCAGAAAATTGGCAACACTTTATGTGACAAAATGAAAACATCACAAATAACTATAGGCGGCATTTTTGGACTAATTGGCTACTCTCCTTTTTTTTAAAAAAAACCTATTGTCTTCTTTGTTGTAGTAAATTAAGGATGATTAACAATGTAATTGAAATCTTCGTCCATTTTTTTATTCAAATTCTAACTGATATAATATCCCTTTATATAGAGATCAAGGCACACACACCCAAAAAAAAAAAAAACCTTCTCTTGAATTTCCTTTTTTTTTTCATTTATGATGGTTTTTGAGATAACATCAGAAGATGCATCTTTTAGAGTAAGAAATGTGTGGCACATTAGTAGTCCAGTTTTGCAGTGTTAGTTCTCCGGTCGATTGTTAAAAGGTGATGCATGTTTGGACTCGAAAAATAGAAATCTCCATCCAAATTAATCCAAGAAAAAAAAAAAGTAAACATAAACATAAATATCTAATAAATTTACCTCTCTCTTCTTTTTTTAATGTGCAACAACTCTTTGAGAGCCTCTTTCATCTGCTAAAATCCTTGGAATTATGGTCAACTAGTGCTACCTGCCATCTATTTCACCTGTAGGGAGGTCACATCTAGAAACCATTTCTGTTTTACTCTGCCCAGTAACGGGCTTGTCTCTGACAATTAATTCTCAGGAAAAACTATTTCGGAAGATAAGAAGTAAAAGAACTCTCTATACCTATGTTAGAATAAGCTGGATAGGGATGGAAGTAAGATTAAATTCTATTTATTTTGATATTTCTATTATTGCATATATGAGTTGTTATTTGTTATCAAACTTGAATTTTCATTGTGTTCTAGCTTTACTATATAGTAGTACATAAGACAAGAATAACTAGCTAAGATATGTTGATGACAGATAAAGAGAATGAGAGATATGAGAGGGAGAGGGAGAGAGAGAGAGAGAGAGCTCAAAATGTAAGGGAAAAGGGTTTGGTGGGACGAAAGAGATCACATGATGAGTTTAACTATATGAAGGAAACTTCTGGTCCCCTCTGGTTTGTACAATTGTCTAGCAGTCCTAGGTGTTGTCAATTTCTGGTGGCAGAGAGTCTGGTCTTTTGGTTCAGTCAAATTCATCACTCCGATCTCTTTGCACATTCCCCTCTCATTCCATTGTTTCCAAGCACCAATCTCTTCTGTCCATCTGCCAGCAATATTGATGATGAACAATACCAACAAAATAGCTCTTCCAATTCATTGTTTATTTATTTTTACTTGCTCCAATTCACTGTATGCTTCTTTATGATCTCTTCAACTCACATTACAGTGATGATAGAGACTAATCCTTGAAGGATAAAAACAAAATTTTTCAACACAAACAGCTAGCGGACCGTCCTTACCAAAACGTTTTCAGATTAGTTGCTGCTTCTTGCTTTTCTTTTCGGGTAAATAAAATGAAATTTTTTGTAAAGCAAATACAACTCCAAAAGGAATCTACAAAGATTCTAAGATTTAGTACATATATATATATTTATGCGTTAAAATTTTGTACTTTACTCCAAACAGAAGAAAAGAATATTATTGAGCGAGTCTTTTCTAATATTGTCATTAAAAAATTCCTTATAATCTGAAATTAGTCTAACAGATTCTTACCATTTAATAATTGCAATAGAAGAATAATATTTCAATGTAAACTTCAATTATTGCTTAATTTTGTTTTGACAGTAGTGAACACAAATTCATATTTTAATCATTAAAACATATTAAGAAATAACATATCTAGCTTATTATTAAGTCACAGAAATTTCTTTAGTATCTTTATAGATTACATAAAACTTGTTTAAAAATAAAATCGTGGGGATGTTAGTGCAATTAAACCTTATCTTTTTATGGTACTAGAAGCTCTATCTTGTTATATATATGTGTGTGTGTATCGCCCCTCTATTACGAATTCATGAATGGCATCACTTGGCAGGTAAGTTATCCTCTAGTTACTGACGGGGCACAAAAGCAGAATGTGCAGGCTATAGAATAGTTGAAGTTCCAAGTCAAACTTACCCAGCCATTCCATTCAAGTACGTTCTTGATGAGTCATGAAGGTTTCTGGCTATGTGTTTTGGGTTATTAGAATGTCTAGTGGGTATTTGGCTGCACTACATGACAGTAAGTACTTGGTAAAAAGGGGTAACAGGACATTCATGTCATGCTACATGTAGAACGATAGAAATATAAATTAATCTCTCATGGTCTTAATACGAGCCTTCAATAGTTGAAGAATAATGCTAATCATACTTTAATATTAGGCCTTAAATACTACATCAGCATAAGCTCGTCATATTTCAGTAACATAAACATCTATTCTTTATTCCCATATTTGTCAGAAAGTATCTGGTTACAATCATGTAAAGTTAACTTGATAAGGCATCTTTTAGACAAGCAATGTGGTACTTAAGGGACAGATAAATTTGTTAAACACATAGAGTCAGATATACATACATACAAAAATATTTTTAAAAAAGTTTAAAATTAAGTCATTAGTCATTGGATGGTTTTAATTAGACAAATTATAACACTATAGTAAAAATTTCACTGATACATATATAAAATCTGAAAAGGTTCAATAATACATAATGTTGCCTCTAATTAATACAGAAGTTGTTTATGCATGACCTCTATTAAAAAAAAAAAAAGAAGATAAAGATAAACAAGGTCAAAAAAAAGTCATTACAAGATAAAGATAACAATAATAATAATAAGGAAGTGTTTACTATTCTGAATTACAAGACACAAACACATTGGAAGATATTGCTCAATATAACACTTATTGGGTGAAAGTTACTTGCTGAATTGATATGTCATATATGTATTCCTTGCAGTTTACTGCCAAATTCTCAAAATTTTTTATACTTTATCTCTTAAATTTTCTGGTACGACTATTCTTCACATATACATATATATGGAATAGATATTTTGTAAATGCGCGATGGTAAATGTAATTTTACCAATATCTGGTTTTTACCTACGCTTGTCTGTCTCGTATATATATCAAGTCAACTCTAGTTTAATATTAAAGTTAAAACCAGAAATAGTGAGACATAAAATAGATGGGATTGATGACTCAGAAACAATCAGATGTAACGGCTCAGACATAGTTTTTCTTCCCCTTAGTTCATATCATAAATACTCACAAACTATGGCTTGATTACGATATATGTATATAATTTTAGATCTCTTTTTGTTAACAAAAGAATATGGTATAAATAATTATTCAGGAAAATGACTAGGAGTTTTAATATAATTTTGGTCTTTCTATAAAACACTCATAATTAAGTTAAAAAATTTCTGAAAAAATACATCAAGCTCTTAGAATTAATGTTACAATATATCACCTTCACAGTATATACCAAATCAATAATCAGTAGATGTTTAACTCTTATTCTGCTTGTATGAATGCTAATTTAGAAGTATCTTAAGAATCAATTTATACCTAACTTCAAATCAAATTCCTCAACAGCTCCCCTATGTCTTCTAATTAATTGACAAGCAAACTGACAGGAAATTCTTAAATATATGGGTCCAAATTAACTTCGCGTAGCTTGTTTTAAATATTCCACAATGTTGAGGATCTATATTTTGTGATGCCTAGTTAAATGGACAAAACTTTGTATAGAAAAGGGAGAGAAAACATTAAGAAACAAAAGTCATCTATAACCAACTAATCCTCATTCGAGCCGGGTAGGTCCCTTACGGCAAGTAAAACTCTAGCATCAAGTTTTAAACGGTTGTATACATGAGAGCAGTTCGAACTCGCGACTTCATTTAAACTAGGAGAATCCCTTACTAACTCACCTTAATTGTTTCTTTTGGTGATTTCCTTATGTTACCTCTTGTGTATTTATTTGGCAGGGTGACAACTATAATTTTGTATTGTAGGTATAGTGTGTATATATACGAGAATTAGATTCATGATTATCCGGACTCTGAAGTAGGAGTATATATTAAAAAAAAAAAATTAAAAGAAGGAATATTGATGGAGATAGAGAGGAGAGAAGAAGGAGAGTATAGAGAGAAGCTTTTAGGCTTGCATTTGACTTTTACTTTTTGCATATGTTATTTGGAACAGTTTGAACTGTTAGCCCTAATTTCGAGCAAAAGTTAGCATGCATGAAAGAAAGAAAGAAAGCAACACATGACTATGGAAGAGAGATACTGGTGTCTGCTAGCTGCAGCTGCTAGTACACATAGATCGTAGATATGGTTCAGCCAAGTTGCAGAACAAAAAAGGAGGTGTGAGATACAATGCTTATTGCCGAGCAAGAGACCATCATCTTTCAGATACGATACGAGCCCATGTCACCGCCTTCACTATGTTAAGCATTTAATTCCATCACCCCCTATCTCTTTTTCTTCTACTTTTGTCTTTCCCTCTAGTCTTTATTAAAAACGCACATAAATTTACTTTTATCTCTCTCACTTGTCCTTGCGCCCCAACCCTACATTATTATTGCTATCTCAGATTTCAGGATCAGCGTAAATTTAAAACTTGAGTAATTCTTAGACAACTAAATTACGTTCAAGCTCTAAAGTCTAGACATAAACTGTATAGGGAAAGACATGTCTAATGTCTTCAACAACTAACAAAACTTTATTTAGAAAAAATAAACAATATTTAAAAATGAACTTAAAGGACTGTAATTTACAAAATATAAAAATATAATTATCTTATTCATGGATTCATAATGCTGAGTCTACATCTCCTGTCTAATATTATAGTGTTTTATTGTGTCTAATAAATCTTAGCCGTTTATTTATGTGGGTCCTATATAGGTTCCGCGTAAACCCCGCATGGGTCCCATAAAATAAATGGTTGAGATTTCGTGAGACAGAATAAGGCAAGACAATATTGGACAAAAGATCTTGGTTTCATAATGCTTTGCCGACAAAACAAACTTAATTATTTAGAAAAAAAAGACATCTATTCTTGAATTAATATAAAATCCAAGTTGGAATATGCTGTAATATTAACAATATTGAATTAGAACTCACACAACATATTGGCTCTTTTTCTTTAAGTTTCTTTTTTTAGTATTGTATTATCATTTATACCATTAACTTTCTGGCTGATCTTTCCTCCTCATCTTAGAATTTGAAGTTGGTTTGAGTGTAATAATACCAGATGCAGCCATATAATATGCTAAATTTGCCACCCAAGAACAAAAATACTCGCTAAACTAAATCCATTGTCACTTCAACATCAAAGTCAATTCCAAAGAAATTTCCCGTTTTAGATCCCTAGTTTCAACATCAAACTTTCACATCCAGTTCTATTTTAGATCTCTTCGTTGGAGAACACAACTTACTTTCTCTTATTCACAAACTAACCACACGCATATTCAGTTGCCTAAACCTGTCAACATTAGCCTTTTTGAAATTCTCTTAAATGTAGTTTCATTGATCCAACCAACATGGTCCATGTGCATTTTAAGGAAAATCCCATTCTTTCATATCCGCAGTGGACCACTGCACCAATTCCGTGTAATTTAACACCAACTACACCAGATAAAAGATCCCAACTTCCAACAAGATACAAAATCAGGAGCCAACCCATCACCCTACATACAGAGCAATGAGTTCATATAATAAAGGAAAATGACAATTAATTCTTCAATGGAAGGAACTCAAAAAACTGGTGAGGAGCCAAGTTGGCATTCATGGCTGCAGAAAGTGGCATCTCAGTCTCTTTCTCGTTAATGATGTCACTAACATCATCAACGCAGCTGTGAAGAGGAAAGAGCTGAAGGGTTTGAGACTCATCACAAAAACCATTTTCTTCATTGATTGCAGTACTGTTATTGAACTGCATATAGCCGTGCCCATATTCTCCGTAAGGTGCTATAAAGATGTTGAAGTCATTAGCCTTAATGAGGTTTTGGTCCATTGTTCTTATTGTTGGTGCTTGTGTTCTTGCTGCTGGGGTTGCCGTTGTAGTAATAGTAGGAGTAGGAGTAGGATTTGGAGTGGTTGCTGTTATACTAGTGGTAGTGTTCATGTGGTGGTGGGTGGTAAGATATGGACAAGGAAACTGCATCATCTGCCACGTGGCATTCCTTTCAATAAAGCTCTTCCTTTGCTGGGATTCTCCATCTAACTGGATCCGCCCCTCTGCTCTACATTCTGCAACTACTCCTGCTTTTGTTGCCCTTTGTATTGAAGCAGATTCCTGGAATTTATTAATCACCCCATGCAAAGAAATCAAAATATGAATTGAATGCTCCTAATTTTCTGACACGTTAGGCCACTCTTCATTTTGTGAAATGACGAGAGTAATCAAGCAACTAGCTGGCATTTACAAGCTCTCTATTGTTTTGAGCTGTGCATTAACAGGGTTATTCTTGCCTTTTCACTATAGAAGGTGCCTCTGTTTCATTTTCATGGGAATACATGGGGTGCCCATAAGCACAAATACTGAGCGCAGGACCCAAAGAGATCCAGCAAGTTTTACAAACAACAGACCCGACAGAAAGGAAGGAAAGCAGCTTTTAAACCCTTTTCATTTCCCAACAAATAAAGCTTTCGTAGCTTCTCCTCTCTTCCCTGCATGTATTAACCTTTTTATTTTTGCTTCATAACCTTAAAAAAGATTTGACCTTGGTAATCATAAGCTCGTTATCAAAGGTTAATTGGTTGTTTTTTACCGATATTTTTTGGGGATTACATTAAAAAAAAAAAACATATATGGGAATCTGAGGTCGAAAAGGGGGGGGCCTTGGTCTATTGAGAAAGACAAAGAATGGACCTCTGCTAATGTACTGCAGTTTGTAGAGGGTGCCCAGTTCTTGGTCTGTTCACCTTCATAGCCTGTCCTACTTGCCCCTGTAGACAAAAAGAAAAACAAAAAGAATGCAACTTTACATTCCTAAAACAAACAAATGTAGCGCTAAAAAGCAATACATCAAACATGTCTAACTAACAACAAAATGGAATAATTGTAAAAAGCCACACATAACAAAACACCTTTCTCTTTTTCGAGGCAAAGATTTGGAATAAGCTACGGTACTAGAAAAAGGGTTTTGTTGCTTACCTAATTCTTTCCTTTCCATGATTTCAATATTGTCATTGCGTTGTTGCTGATCATCAGGACCAGATTCCATCTGACGGCGGCGTTTTTGCCTCTCTCTCGCTTTGTGATTTTGGAACCAGTAGAAAACATTCTTACCTTCAATTTTTCCGTATCTTCGAAGTTGCGCAGTTATGTGTTGAATCTCATCAGCTGATGGAGTTCTTATCCCTCGTCTGTATAATTCTTCAAGGGTTCTGAGCTGCTCTGGCGTTGGATTCCATCTCGAGCTCACGACCACTGGTTGTGTGTTATAGTCTTTTTTCCCTTGATCAGACACTGTTGCTGCAACATGAGTGACATCAAAAGCAAAATGCAATCCTGAGATAGGTTCATGGGAACTCAATCCTTAACAGGGAGATAAATAAGAAACATGCATACCCAGATGTTGATTTAGTGATAAGAAATCAGTGCCATGAAGACGGCCGACCCGAGAAGGGCTAGAAGATGGAGTGTTGTTGGTAGAAGGCATTGGCCTTGGCATGAGAGGCCTAAGCTTCCTGCCATGGAAGTTATCAGACATGTTGAACTCGCCACCGTCGCTATAGCCCATCATCCACATTTTGATACGAGTATTGATGTAGCTCTCTACTTCTGACTATGACAGGAAAAGGATTTTGTTTGAGTCTGAGGTCTGAATGTAAAAGTGATGATGTGAAAAGAGGACGAGCATAGGGTGTTAGAGCATGTAGCAGAAACGAATAATAAAACAAGAAAGAGAAGTAAAGGGAGGTTGTTTGAAAGATCTTGTAGTCTCTTTTTCAATCTATATCTCCTTTTACCTTGGAGGGAAATGTGAGATGAGGCGATAGAAGGAACAGGAATGGAGAGCATGCAAGGGAATAGTATGGAGGTGGTTGAAAATGGCAAGTCCCTACCTTTATAACATAGGGTAATAGATGATGGTCATATATAGCATAAAACTGATGCTTAATAATAAAGGTGTTGGTAGCTGAGAGATGAAACAGTAGTAGCATTTGATTTGAGATTGAGATTGAGATTGAGATGGGGATGGATCATTCTACTGCAATGTAGATAGAGAAAGGGATAGGTTACATTACAGGTGTATCATGTATGTGTTGGTTTAGTAAGGAACAAGAAAAGCGAAGAGAGAGCAAAGACATGAAGCGAGGAGAGAGCTAAGACATGAGGTTGACTAGGCCAATTTTGAGAGAAGTAGTAGTAGTGGTAGCAGAGGACAAAAGTTAAAAAAGGTTGAGAGGGAGAAGCGTGGAATTCTGGGAGGAAGATATTGGGAGTAGCAAATGAAAAACGACGTGACGATCATGAGGCCTATCATAAGCCTCATCACTCTCTTCTTTACCCTTCTCATTTATTTTTAGGCCTTCTCATGTCCGTCTCGTGCCTTTCACACTTATTCTCAATCCGAACTGCCCCTCTCGTCCCTCTGCTCCCTTACCCTTTTCTTTGTCAACATTCCCTCTTTTTTTTTTTTCTTTTCTTTCCCACAGATACAGATACGTGGGTTCCCGTACGGACACCTATATAGTATTAGTTGCTCAGACTCCCATGACCATGCTATATAATGAATCCCTACTCTACCCTTGCCTTTTTGTTGTGAATTATTTCCAATATGCCTCTTTCTTACAAGGTGCCATGTAAAGTACTCATGTGCTGGTATTGTCCTATTTTGCGTTATAGTATGTTGTATTTATGTGTGTGTGAATGGTAGAATGATGTTGTTACACTTTTACGTGCTATCACAGTTACTGTGTCACAATTTTGGAATCTACCGCTGCTCTTCCCAAATGCCTATCTACTTGTCCACTTCGTCTTCCCTCGTAGGGTCCTGGCCCATAGTATCACAGGCACTACTTATTAGCCTGATCAGGTTATGGGGTCATCATGATGGAATGATTCAATTCTCTCTTCTTGGCCCCCCATGGGTCCCTGTTTGATCTCCGTTTCATTATTACTTCATTATTGCTACATACATGTTTCTATTACCACCACACTATAATGTACAGTGGCGCTCAGGGAATTACCCACTTTTTAAGTAGTAGCTGATGTTACATCCATAATTTACCAAGAGCTTTATATATGTTCACCTCTGCTTGATGAAATTTTGGTAGAATATATTAAGAGTTTTCAAATGCCATGATACTTAGTAGCACAAATAAACTTCAAAGATGAGTACACAAATTCCAACTAATCTATCTGAAATTGATTTATTTAAACAAAATAAATCCCATCTTATCCTTATTTCCGCATCGTTCATTTCTCTTTAAAATATTCTTTTCTAACTATGTCTTACTAATTATTTGCCTAGACCTCCAACTATTCCGTAGGCTCATCACTTTTAATCGCAATTGGAACATAATAACATATGTTAACTAGAAAAGGAGAATATAAAGAAAATAAAAGTATAAATATCTACTCCACTATTTTATTACTATACGAGCAAAAGCCTCAGCATGATTCTTGATTGCATGCTTTCTAAATAATACTAAAGATCCATTTGATCTATTCTTTATATCCACAACCGCATTAAAGTCAATCGTCCAAATAAGAGATATCTTGAGTCTTGTTTCCTTATAAAACTAGTTCTAAATCCTATTAATCTTAGTTAAATACGAAAGCTAAATAAAATAAGGAGAGTTGATTGAAGATAATTAAACTAACAATCTACTAATTCAAAGCAGCTAAACTAATGGAAAAAAAAAACAAATAAACAAATCTTAAGGACTTGAGATTCACTTATATATCATACCCAATTAATTATTTAGGTTAAAATAATAATTAATTTAAAGTATCTATACCCTTTGTCCAGGCACAAATACACACACACACACGTGTAACTAGGCAACTAACATCCATCCATATACAATTTCATCTAATCAAACTCATTAAGCATATAAGTCAACAAATCTTTAAATTATAATAAAAATAATCTCAAATATGACAAACTAACTAGAAATATTAAGGTATTTCTATTTAGTGATTCTTTAAAATATATTTCTCTAGCTATGCCGCATAAATAATCTGCCTAGTCCTCATACTTTTCCTTAGGTTCATAACTTTAAATCATAATTAAAACATAATTACATAAACCAACTAGGAAGAAATAAAAATACATAAAGTATAAATACCTACTTCACTACTATAGCTATATGATCAAAACCTTAATTCATTCGCAGATGACACTTCATTGCATACTTTCTGGGCTATACTAAAGATTAACTTGATATATTTTTTTATATTTGCAAGCAAATATAATCAATCATAAATAGTTAAATAAACTTGGAGATATTCTAGATTGTCGATCTAATATAAAAGTAGTATTAAATCCTACTAGCCTTAGTTGATTGCAATTAAAATAATGAAAGAAATTAAAATTTGTTAGGGATTCAAAGTTCACTTATATGGATATCCATACGATTGATTGGTTAGGTTGAAATAATAATTAACCTAAAGTATCTACCATCTGTCGGTGTGCAATTTAACATAATCAAACTTATTAAATATAGTTAAGATATTTATTTATCAACAAAGTATAAGATATCATACTTCTCTAGTATTAAAGTGTTTATTCTCCTAGTGCACAAATCATACTACAATTGTCAGTCCATCACACAATTCTTACGATTAAATCTATAGTATCCAATCACAAATTCAATAATTAAGATTAAAGAGAATAAATTTAACCAATAAATAATCAAACCATGTGTAAATAATTAAATTATATCCCTAACTCTAAATAAGGTTTCTAGCTACAAAATATAATAAATAAATAAATCCCTTCATAAAAGAAAAGAATATAAGAAAAAAGTTGAGAGAAGTTGTCACTAGCTTTTTCAATCCTTGTTCCAAACCTTCTTCCTTGATGGAACAAAACCAAAAAATATGTAAAAGAACTAATTAGAAAGTAAGAGAAAATCTACTGAAAATTAAGAGAATTTGGAGAATCTCTAAACAAGTCTAAAAGAATCCTTAGAATAGGTACTCCTTTAGAACTTCTTTAATTGTTGTGTTTATTCAATTTGAAGAGAAAAGAATGATAAAATGTTCATAGGCCAAGTATGCTCATTGATTTGTACCTTAATGTATAAAATATATAAGAATAATGAAAAACTATAAAAATAAGGAAAAAAAGAAAGAAATATGATAACTAATACTCCTTTGATAACAAAAGATCACAACCCTTTTCTAATGCCATTAATAATTTTGAATCTTTAATCAATCACTAAGGGCTCCTTAGATGTGCTTTTAATCTCTAGAGACATATAGGGTTGATAGTGTTAGTAGTGTGCCCTAGGCCAATGGATAGTTGTGATTCATGTATTAACATTATGACTTGTTAATAATATATTA
>JANJEY010000006.1:51929568-51944096 GCA_024703695.1 Erythroxylum cataractarum
TTAATTAATAAGGGTTAATTCAAATACATGTTTTGGTTAACTAAACATAAGAGAAAATAGGTAAAGAAATTTACCACAATGAATGCTTAACTAATAAATTGATTATTTTTAGTGTTGATAATCAATACAAGTTCAATAATGAAGGAGACCGGAAACCAAGATTTGTTCCTATTGATTGTTAGATTCTCATTGTTTTGTTATTAGTTATTTTTCAATTTCGTGTTAGAATTAAATTCTGTTTAATTCACAATTTAAAACCACACTTTTATTGCATAACTTCTAACATTTGAATTCCTCGTGAGAACGATCCCTACTTTCCACTACTACATTAGTTTGTGTTGCAGGAAGTTAGTTTCTTTTTATATTTGGTTGCAGGTGATAACATTCACCACCAACTGAATCGCCACCAACTATGAATTTTCAACAGAATATAATGAAATTTTAGCAAGATACGCAAGCTAGCATATAGAATCTTGAGACTCAAATGAGCCATATGGCGATTGTCATCAATAGGTTGGAGGCACAAAATTCAGGAAAGCTTCTTTCTCAACTCGCGGTGAATACAAAGAAGAGTGCTTGTGTTGTCATACTTTGAAGTGGTAAAGAATTAAAGGAACCTACCCCAAAGGTTTCTAAGCGAGAGGTTGAAGAAGAAGTAGAGAAAGAAGTACCAAAGCAGTCACAAGAGAAAAAGGAGGGTGATTCTTGCATTTTCACGCCTAGCTTCAGAGTACAACCTCCTTTTCCTAGTCATTTTGCCAAGCAGAATGAGGAGGAGCAAGAGAAAGAAATTTTGGAAACTTTCGCAACGTACAAGTCAATATTCCTTTGTTTAATTTTATTAAACAAATTCTTCGTTATGCTAAATTTCTTAAGGAACTTTGTACCTCAAAGAGAAAGTTAAGTGACAATGAAAAGGTGAAATTAGGTGAGAATGTTTATGTTATGCTTCAAAAGAAGTTACCTCTTAAGTGTCCAGATCTAAATATGATCACAATCCCTTGTAAAATAGGTAATCTGAAAAATTGAGAAAGCATTGTTGGATTTAGGTGCATTGATTAATGCTATGCCCCAATCTATTTAAGAATCTTTGAATATGGGACCTCTGAAAGAAACTGGGGTCATAATCCAACTTGTTGATCGATCTAATGCCCATCATAAGGGTGTTCTTAAGGATGTCTAAGTTCAAGTTGATAATATGATTTTTCCTACTGATTTTTATGTCCTACAGATGGGTAATAAAGATTCATCCACTTCAGTCCCAATTTTATTAGGAAGACCATTTTTGAAAACTTCTAGAACAAAAGTTGGTGTCTATGATGGGTCTTTAACTATGGAGTTTGATGGTGATGTGATTAAGTTCAATATTTATGGTGCCATGACATTTCCTAATGATAATCAATCTTTTGTTTCTGTGAGTTTTCTTGATACTTTAGTGCAAGAAACATTCCATTTAGATGGACCCAATAAATTATGGACTGTATTTGAAAATAGTTTGGAAATTCAAGAAGGAAAAACACTAGCCAATTATCTTGCCATTCTTGAGGAGATGGATACCACTATCTAAATTTTAGAGCGGAGCAAATACTTAGAGGAGCAGGTACATTTTCTGAAGCTAACTAGAAATAATTTGAATTTGTTGACATCTCTTATACAACCACTAAAATTGGAGTTGAACGCTCTTCCAAGTAAATTGAAATATATGTATTTAGGTGAGCATGAAACTCTTGTTGTTATTATTTCAAGAAGACCAACATCTTTGTAGGAAACATAATTATTAAGTATGTTGAAAAATTACAAAGATGCTTTCGGATGGACTATGGCTGACTTGAAAGGGATTAGCCCATCAATTTGTATGTACCAAATTTTATTGGAAAATGGAGCTAAAGAAATAAGACAGCCTAAACAAAGATTGAACCCACTAATGATGGAGGTAGTTAAGAAGGATATTATGAAGCTCCTCGATGCTAGAATAATTTATCCAATTTTAGACAGTAAATGGGTAAGTCTAATATATGTGGTTCCTAAGAAAACTAGAGTAATTGTAGTATAGAAAACTTCAGGTAAATTGGTACCCACCCGTGTGCAAAATGGGTAGAGGGTTTATATAGATTACAAGAAGTTAAATTCTGTTACTCATAAAGATCATTTCCCACTTCCTTTTATTGACCAAATGCTTGAAAAATTTGCAGGTAAAACTCATTATTGTTGTTTAGATGGTTATTCAGGTTATCACCAAATTTCTATTGCACCAGAGGACCAAGACAAAATGACTTTCACATGTCCTTTTGACACCTTTACGTATCGAAGAATGTTATTTGGACTATGTAACGCACCTTTTACGTGCCAAAGGTGTATGGTAAATATTTTCTCTAATTCTCTAGATGAATGTATTGAAGTTTTTATGGACAACTTTACAGTTTAAGTTGAGTCTTTTGATACTTGCTTAATTAACCTTGATATGTCGAGTCTTTTGTTACTTGCTTGATTAGCCTTGAAATTTTTTTGAAACATTGCATTGAAAATAACTTGATTCTGCTTGATTGCCTACGCTTTTGTCATCCCTTAGCTTATGTCCACATGTGCTTTTCTTTGATGGCTTTGAGGCTTTTGCCTTTTTGCTAGATGTGTCTTCAGTGGCGCTTGTAAATGAACGCAATGTACATATCCTGTTCTTTTAATTTATTCTTCTGATTGTTAAAAAAAAACTTGATTCTAAATTATGAAAAATGTCATTTTATTGTTGATCAAGGGATAATCTTAGACCATGTAGTGTCTTTTAAGGAAATTGAGGTTGATAAGGCTATGATAGAAATCATTAAATCTCTTCCTTACCCTATAATTGTAAGGGAAGTTCGTTCTTTTCTTAGACATGCAGGTTTCTATCAACACTATATCAAGGACTTTTCGAAGACCAGTTAACCCTTATGCAAGTTACTTCAAAAAGATGTGGAGTTTAAGTTTGACAAAGCATGTAGGAAAGCATTCGATGAATTAAAAGAGAATCTAATCTCTGTTTCAATAATCCAACCCTTGGATTGGAATCTCCCATTTGAGATAATGAGCGATGCAAGTGACTATGCGTTAGGCATTGTTCTGGGGAAAAGGATGAACAAAGCGCTGCATGTGATTTACTATGATTTGATGATGCTAAACGATGCCTAGAAAAACTATTCAACAATAGAAAAAGAATTATTGGTAATTTTTTTTGGGCTAGAGAAGTTTCGTTCATATCTATTGGGCACACATGTCATAGTTTATTCAGATCATGCTGCGTTGAAGTATTTGTTATCCAAAAAGGAAGTAAAGCCATGCCTTATTCGTTGGATTTTACTACTGCAAGAATTTGATGTGGAGACACGAGATAAAAAGGGAACTTAAAATATGGTTGCAGATTACCTTAGTCGTATCCTTCTAGACACAACTTTAGACAACCTAAAAGATGAATTTCCAGATGAACTTTTATTCGCCATACAATAGGTAACACCTTAGTATGCTGACATAGTTAATTTTCTGATTGCCAAGTCTTTAACTAGTACTTTATCACGAGTTGAAAAAGATAAAATCAAAAGAAATGCTAAATATTATGCATGGGATGAGCCATATCTGTGGAAATATTGTTCTGATCAAATTATTAGGCGATGTGTATCTGATGATGAAATCCCTTCTATATTGAATTTTTGCCATTCTTTTGCATGTGGTGGGCACTTTGGTCCCAAAAGGACATCCCGTAAGGTGCTTGAATGTGGTTTTTTTGGCCTAAATTATTTTATGATGCTTATATATTTTGTAATCCTTGTGATCGATGTCAAAGAACAGTTAATTTAGGACCAAAAAACCAAATGTCGCTCATGAATATCCTGGTATATGAAATTTTTTATGTATGGGGAATTGATTTTATAGGTCTTTTTCCTTCCTCTTTCAGTAAGACATATATTCTTATTACTATGGATTATGGTTCAAAGTGGGTTGAAGCTAAGGCTACTCATACTGTTAATGCTAAAGTTATTGTTGATTTTGTTAAGTTTCATATTTTTGTTAGGTTTGGAGTACCTAGAGTAATAATCAGTGACCGCGGGATACGTTTTTGTAACCAAATTGTTGAGGTTTTATTGAAAAAATATGGTGTTACACACCGAACTTCAACAGCATACCATCCCCTGACAAGTGGACAAGCCGAAGTTTCTAACAGAGAAATCAAATCAATTTGGGAGAAAGTGGTTAATCCTAATAGGAAGGATTGGAGTTTGCTTTTAGATGTATGGACATACATGATAGCATATAAAACTTTTATTGGTATGTTGCCATATAGGTTAGTATTCAAAAAACCTTGTCATTTACCTGTAGAAGTGGAACATAAAGCTTACTTGGCTGTCAAACAATGCAATTTAGATTTAACTGAGGTTGGAATTAATTGAAAATTACAATTGTAAGAGTTGGAAGAGATACATAATAAATTTTATGAGAGTGTTAAAATCTATAATGAAAAGACCAAGGCCTTTCTCGACAAAATCTTAATTAAAAAAGTAATTTCCATAGGTCAAAAGGCCCTTCTTTATCATTATAAATTAAAGCTCTTTCTTAGTAAATTATGATCTCGTTGGATAGGTCCATTTGTTGTTACTAATGTTTTCTCACACAATGCAGTTGAAATTCAGAGTTTAGACATTTTTAAAGTGTTTAAAGTTAATGGACACCGATTGAAATCGTATTATGAGAATTTACAGGTTAAAACTACAGAAGAAGTTGAACTGGCTGACCCAGTTTACTCTGAGTAAGTCAATAATTTTTTTTCATCTAGCTAATATGACGTTAAAGAAGTGTTCTTGGGAGGCACCTTAAGATTTATTTTAATTTAAGTTAATTCATTTTTATTTTTATTTTTATTTTTATTTTTTATTTTATTTCATTTTAAAAATTAAAAAATAAAAAATGTAGTTTGTCAGTTTTTCTTTTTGATTTATTTTTAATTTGTTAAAAAAAAAGAAAAAACTCTCTTTACGCAAACTCTCTATGACTCTCTCAAAATAAATATTGATGGCCATCGTGCTATTCACTATTCTTAAAACCCTATGACTCCACTCCTCTATTCTGCCACAAACCTCTGTTCTCTCTAATAAACTAATTGTGATCCTTCTTTTTGCAACCCAGTCTAAATCATTCTCAATATATCTGGGTCATTGTCTTCTCTAGTGAATTTTGTAATATTAAACATCCACTCATCAACAAAAATACCCAACAATCTTGCGTCAATAGATTTTGCAATAACACGCCCACCAAGTGTTTGACAAATTGTCCCAACACACATCAAGTCCACTTAAGTGTGTCCACTACTCATCGACCACAACCCAAATTCGTGCCATCTAGACGATCAAGTTGTCTCAATACCCTATGGCTTACCAAATAATTGTAGCAACATGGTTCTCCAGCCAACCACATCAATTTTGAAGACAGTCTAGCATTACCTTCTTTTGCAAATTCTTCACCATTATCCACATATTCAAAGCCACCTACAACTCTAGGAGAATTTGACTCCTCCGACACAAATGAGGACCAACAATAACCAGAAGTAAGGGAAACAGAAGATCCTAAACAAGCACAAGCAAAAATAGTGGAAAAAGAACATAATGTGGATGCAAACAGTGGCGAGATTCTTCCTACAACATGCAGTTGCAACAGAAAAGGTAAAAATGTTGGTTTTTAGAGTAGGCTGCAATTGACAATTGATACATTTAACTCGTTTCATCATAAAAGTAATAAAAATCAATTCAAAATTGTTTATGATAGGCATATAAATCCTTGTAAGTTTATACATAATGAAACTTAGGAAACTTTGAATATTCGTTCTGAAATTAAACATTATGTGGATAAAATGGTTGGATGCATTACATTAATGTTCGATACCCTACATATGTGGAATTGACTAGGAAATTTTATGCCACTTTTCATTTCAAATTATATGATCCTAATTTCAACTTGTTTGCACCTGGTATAATCGAGTGTAGGCTTATGAATAAGTGGCATTCATTTTTTGTTGCTTCATTTTGTGCAACAATAAAATTTGTGACAAAATTTATGACTAAAAATGATGCATTTTTAAATGGTTGTTGTGATTATGTGCTTGAATTTGATCCATATGCACTGTGGTTAGAATGATCTGTTGATTATGAGAAATATAACCTTGCAGTTCCAAAAGTTCTTTTCTTCGCAAACCAACTTTAAAATACATGCATTGTTTTCTAGTTTACAATTTTTCTAGTCTTAGACAAACTGCTGGTATCCTATCAAAAGCTAAATTTTTCTTTCTATGGTGCATGGAAATCGATGTCTTAATTAATTTGGGTTTTTGGATGCTTACTCAAATGCATTCCATATTGAAAAAGCATAATCCAACTTTAATTATAGGCTCATATATCACTGAACTTGCTGTTAATATTGGAGTTTTAGATGTTGATAACAATAGCCTTACAATTGCTTATGAGATGGAACCATTGGATTGTGAGCGTTTATACAGGATGGGACTTGTAGTTGTCGACGAAGCTGATGGATACATATTTACCCTACCTAAACCGTTGTACAACTTACTCCTCGTTCGCATAGACGACGAAGAAGAATTGAAACTACAAACATCTCCACAGACACAAATTCATAACAATCATCTCCTACTGCAACACATGCTTTTGCAAGTGATCTGACTATTTTAGCACTCCTATAATGCATGGAGCGCAGATTGGATAGATTGGAGCATAACTAGCTCGCTTTCTTCAAACAGTAGAAATTTCAACCGCCTTTTCTACCAACACCTTGATGAATTAATAGAGAAGCTTCTTAAAACTTTATTTTCTCGTGTTTTCCTTTTTACGAGTACATTGAGGACATTGTAGATTAAGAGTGTTGGGTGGGGGGCATTGAATGTTTGTGTGACTGTGTGTTTTGAATTTACTGTTTTGTGTTCTTTTTTACTTTGAATTTTTCTTTTCTTTCTTTTCTGTCTTTTAATTTGCATGTGATGTGTGTTAAACCATGAAATTCTTTCTTAATAGTTGGAATAAGATTGAACTGCATGCCTGAAGTCAAATTGGGCCAATTGAATGCTTGACTGATTAGGTAATGTATAGAAGCATAATGGAGTTTCAATTGAGCCTACGTGAAGAATTGAGCCTATATGACTCCATTCAAAAGTCATTTCATTTCTTTGTGTGTATGATATTCCATTAGGTGATTGCCTTCAAAACTTGCTCTGAACATATTTGAATCTATTAGATGCATGCTAGATATAAATGATTAAGGCCCTTATTCTTTTAACCCTTGATTTAAATGACCCACTATCTTATTTACCCTTGCAAACCCCTTTGAGCCTTTACCCCTTTTGTTTCTTAAAGAAAACACCTCATTCTAAAACATCAAACCCCATTAGCCTTACTTATTTACAAGTTTAATAAAGTGCTAAGTTAGTTAGTTTTGGAACTTTTGACTGTATTTTTTTAGACATGTTTATTGATACTTCTACTCATGGAGCATATTGTATTTAGCTGCTATTATTGTTTATTGTTTCCTTAGTTAAAAATCAAAAAAAAAAAAGAATCAAGCATAGTGACAATAATAAGTGTTAAGTAGTTAGTTATTTACATGCAATTATCAAAAATACATTTTGTCCTCCCTTTGTATATTTAGTGCTTTATGACTACTTGTGAAGAACCCCTTAAACCCCTTTTTACTCACCTTAACCTTAGCCCCATTACAACCTCCAATAAAGTCCTTTTGATCTATTTTAATATATAACCACTGTAGAAGAGAATTGGTATATTTGTAAGCCTATGGTAGTGTGATTTCCTATAAGGAGTTTTAAGCGAAACACAATCTATAAACACTTGAGTGAAATGAGTAAATTCCATGAGGAAAATCTATTGTGAGTTTATGCTTATCTTTTAATAATAGTATCATAAGTTGAGTTTTTTTATATGCATTGATGAAAACTAATCATGATGTGTGTTGTAGCTTGATATTCGATTGGCCAAAGTTTGAATGATTGCATGCATTTGGTTTCTTTGAAAATGAATTGATAGAATTTGATGGTCGTGTTTAATTTGTTCAAAGACGAGCAAAATGTTAAGTGTAGGGGAGTTTATTAGTGTCTTTATTTTCTTTTTTGTGTTAATTTTCTTTGTTCTTGAAGTTTGAAGTTATACTTAATGGAAATTAATCTTGTTTTATATCAAGGTGTATTTTGGAACCAAATAAAAAGAATTGCAAATAGTTTGGGACAAAAAAGAGCTGAACTAGACGTTGAACCTAGATAGACATGGCCTCGTGCTATGACTTAAGTGACAAACAATCTAGACCAAAACATAGTTCACACTAGGAACATCTTCCAAGGAAACACAAAACGACGCAGTTGAGTATGAAACACAGTAGTATGATAGAAGCAAGCAGGAAACGCAACACGTAAACACGTCCTACACTAAGACAATTACATATAGCTGGGTAAGGAGTTTTTTTTAACTAAAAACGACAGCATAGAGAAGGGCGTGAGGTTTGCAAGGTTTTTAAGTAAATAGTAAGGCGAACATAATTATTATTCATCACATAAAGCTACAGTAGTGGGGGCAGCAAAAAAAGAGAGTTTGTGTGAGTCATGAATAGTGCCTTGGTCCAAAATCTTAATTTGTCCCATCGATAATTAGTGAGGGAAATAGAGAAGAGTGATAGCGTGAAAGGAAGAGAGAGGGCTAGCAATAGAAATTGAGAACAACGCCCGTGATAGTCGAAATAGTTAGAAAAAATTGTGATATTGGGTAATTAAACTTTTATTTCTTGGTTTACGGAATCCTAGTTATTGAACTCTGAATGCTGTGAGACTTTCGTTCTTTATTTCAATCGATTTATTAGTCAAGTATTAATTATTTTTCTGGGTTATTATTTGAGTTTGATTTTATAGCTAGGTACGTAACTAGTTTGTGATTTTATTCATTCAATCGCTATATTAAATAGGTTGATGTTCAATTCTTTTAATCAAAAGTAGCAACTAGCATTTTTGTCTACTACGTTAGGGACATGATTCTAGGGAAAGTAATTGTCTAAGTAAAATATACTTCGTATTTATGTTGTCTAGTTTGTCGATTTTCTTAATTTGTAAAGCTGTTAATTGATTAAATATGATATTGTATCCAAGTTATTGATTAATAAGGGTTAATTCGAATACATGTTTTGGTTAACTAACATAAGAGGAAATAGATTTTTAAAGAAATTTACCACGACGAATATTTAACTAATAAATTGATAATTTTTAGTGTTGATGATCAATGCAAGTTCAATAATGAAGGAGACCGGAAATTAAGATTTATTTCTATTAATTGTTAGATTCTCATTGTTTTGTTATTAGTTATTTTTCAATTTCGCATTCCAATTAAATTATATTTAATTCACAATTTAAAACCCCACTTTTATTGCATAACTACTAACGTCTGAATTCCTCGTGAAAACGATCCCTACTTTTCACTACTACATTAATTTGTATTGCAGAAAGTTGATTTCTTTTTATATTTGATTGCAAGTGACAACTAAATCATGTTAAAAAGAATATATAACATACATAGCTTTTATTTAAATTTTAATTAGTAGTTTAAATATATAAAATATGAAAATTCATTTTAAATTTTTTTAATTTTAAGTGAAAATCATAAGTTGTTGGGGACGAAAAATAAAGTTTCCAGGTCAAAGTACAACAAAGCATAAGACAAATAATAAGAAGCAAATTAGTAAACAACAAAGGTAATGACAAAGAAACTACAACAATACTTAAGCGAAAGGAGCTTATTTAACTTGCATCAAAACTCTTTTTGGTCACGGGTCTTCCGGAAGACCAATTTCTATTCTACTAATTTGAAACAAAAAGGAAGTCCAAATCTGTCATCATTTCACATTAAAAAAAAAAAAAGAAGAGAAAGGAAGAGCCATGCCTAGTGTACCGTCTTTTACACTATTTTGGCCTTCTCTTTGTCTCTAGGCGAAGTGGTACCTTTGACATTTTCTTGCAGGCTCAGGTGAACTAAATATTTATGTAAATAAAAGGATCATATATACGTAGCATGATTTTTTTAAAAAACGTAACAATTAGGTAAAACCATGTTATGCCGGCAATGCCCAAATGAAAATAACATCTACAAATGGCAAATGTTCACACTAGAGATAGATCCTGCCACTAATGGACAAATAAGTCACACATCATTACAAGTCGGGCATCCCTCAACCGTCGGATCAGAACTACTCAGCAATTATTACTAAATTCCTTACAACCTCAACTATAAATGTACTAGGAAGCCACACTCTCGGAGGAGAAGACTGAAGAAAGAAAACTTGGAACAGCATGCGTGAAATTCTTCACATTCAAGGAGGGCAATGTGGGAACCAAATTGGATCCAAGTTCTGGGAGGTGGTCTGTGAGGAGCATGGGATTGATCCTACCGGCAGGTATGCTGGAAATTCTGATACACAGCTTGAGAGAGTGAATGTTTATTACAACGAGGCCAGTAATGGTCGGTATGTACCGCGGGCCGTTCTTATGGACCTTGAGCCTGGTACCATGGATAGTGTTAGAACCGGACCTTATGGACAGATTTTCCGGCCTGACAACTTCGTTTTCGGGCAGTCAGGAGCTGGGAACAATTGGGCCAAGGGCCACTACACCGAGGGAGCTGAGCTTATTGATTCAGTCCTTGATGTTGTGAGGAAGGAGGTTGAGAATTGCGACTGCTTGCAAGGTTTGTTGCATAACTTTCATGTCTAAAATTGGATTGCTTGAGTGAGAGAGAGGACTCAGTATCTGGTCCTCTTGTTTTTTGGCGTGCAGGATTCCAAGTATGTCATTCCCTTGGAGGTGGAACTGGGTCTGGAATGGGAACACTTCTCATATCAAAGATAAGAGAAGAGTATCCAGATCGTATGATGCTCACTTTCTCTGTTTTTCCATCGCCAAAGGTGTCTGACACAGTTGTGGAGCCTTACAATGCAACCCTTTCAGTTCATCAGCTGGTGGAGAATGCTGATGAATGTATGGTTCTTGACAATGAAGCTCTATATGATATCTGCTTCAGAACTCTCAAGCTTACTACCCCGAGCTGTAAGTTCCATTAAACCTCACTATACCATTTAAATGTCTAAATAAAATTCTCATTTGATTACTAACTGCTACTCTCATTTCCTCAGTTGGAGACTTGAATCATCTTATTTCAGCAACAATGAGTGGTGTCACCTGCTGCTTACGTTTTCCTGGTCAACTGAACTCAGACCTCAGAAAGCTAGCAGTGAACTTGATCCCATTCCCAAGGCTTCATTTTTTCATGGTGGGATTTGCCCCGTTGACATCAAGAGGATCGCAGCAATACCGTGCACTAACTGTCCCAGAACTGACTCAACAAATGTGGGATGCCAAGAACATGATGTGTGCAGCTGACCCTCGTCATGGTCGTTACTTGACAGCATCAGCTATGTTCAGGGGCAAAATGAGCACAAAAGAAGTGGATGAGCAGATGATGAATGTCCAGAACAAAAACTCTTCCTACTTTGTTGAATGGATACCCAACAATGTCAAATCCAGTGTTTGCGATATCCCACCAAAAGGGTTGTCAATGGCTTCAACATTCGTGGGGAATTCGACTTCTATACAGGAGATGTTCAGGAGGGTTAGTGAGCAATTCGCCGCCATGTTTAGGAGAAAAGCTTTCCTGCATTGGTACACAGGAGAGGGAATGGATGAAATGGAGTTCACAGAAGCTGAGAGCAACATGAATGATCTTGTTGCTGAGTACCAACAATACCAGGACGCAACAGCTGACGATGGGATAGAGTACGAGGACGATGATGGTGGAGTTGACAATTGAAGGTGTCTTCCAAGTTTGCTGCTTCGTATGTTACTTTGCAGAGATACCTCTCTATGACATTAATTAGTTGAAGTCAGACGTTGATTCCCTTTAGTTACTTAAGCAACAGTTTATGGTTTTGTTCATCTAAGAAATCTTAATTTCTGTTCGTATTGCTCTTCTTAACTAAATTATTCTCTGTAAGAAGTAAACTGCTTGCATCAGTTGACTAGTCTGAAAATAGGCAGGAGCCTCAAATCTATTCTGAAAAAAGTTTTAAAGTAAAAATTTAGCTGTGGATTTTATTATAAGTTCTTGGACGAATACCTTTTTAGAAATTAAGAAATAAAAATTAATTCTAATATTTATTTCTGAAATATTTGTAAAAGAATAATATTAGTGCCACATTATTGATTTAAATATTAAACTAAAATTTGAAAAATAAGATAAGAACTCAAATGAGTCTTGGAGATTGATAAGAGAGCTAAAACACTTAACGTCTCCAAACTTCTTTGAACGAAAGTCCAATATTAAAATTTAATTACTGACTTTTATAGTTTTATGCACTAAGGCTTAATTTGTGCTAAACCTGAAACATCAAAAACTTATTTGATGTCCATCTGTACAAAAATATTAGGCTAAAAAAAGAGAGCTATCCTGTTATTTAATAATTTTTAAAAATATTTTTTAATTTGCAGAAATTTTTAAATAAATCTTCTGTTTTGTTTCGTTCAAAACTAGCAAAGAAGTATATGTGGCATTAACAATACACATGAATTAATTATAGATTGTTAAGAGGTCGCTTAATCCATTAACTCAGTTCTATTCTAGTTATTCTAAATTTTAAAACAAACAAAAATTCAATCTTCAATTAATTTATTTTTCCCATTATAACAAATTTCACTTTTGGCTATGTTTTCTTTTGCTACAACTTTAAATTCATAGCTAAAAATAACCTTTTTGACTAGGAAATTTGAAAATCATAGTTAAAGGTAACTTTTTGGCACCTTTATAACTCTTATTCCCAAGAGTGGTGAGCATATGCAATTCTCTTATTTTTGACCTATCTCCTACTATAGTAAAATTTATAAGATTACATCCAAGATCCTAGTTCACATATTTTGAAAGGTTCTGTACAACTATAATAATCCTACAAAAGGTGTTTACATACTTGGGAGGACTATTAGTGACAGCATTTTGCTATTGCAGGAGCTAGTGGGAACTTATTTCAAGAAAAGTAGCATGAATTGCCTCCTTAAGGTTGATATGAAGAAAGCTTATGACAGTATAGATTAGAACTTCATAATAAACATTAACTTCATCATAAACATTCTCCATGCTATAGAATTCCCTAAAACCTTCACTCATGGATTTCACAATGCGTAACTAATCCCTCCTTTAAGATTATTGTCAATGGTTAGCCTTGCAAATCTATCAAAAGTTGCAAAAGAATTCTACAAAGTGATCCTATTTCACTTTATCTCTTCGCTCTAGTAATGGAAGTCCTCAACATAACTTTCTAAATGGTTGTGAAGTGAATAAAGAATTTCAATTTTTAATTAAGATGCATAAAACTGTAAATTATAAACCTAACTTTGCTGATGACCTCATTCTTCTCTCCAATGCTAATTACACTTATGTTTCTACCTTTATGAAAGCTTTAAAAGTATCCAGCAAGCTTTCTCGATTAGAAATCAACTACGTTTAAAGTGGTTTCTATCTTTCTAAAAATTTCATGAGATAAGAACATAGTGTGAGAGCTTTTAATGGTTTCCAAATATAGATCCTCCCTATGCTCTGTCTTGTCATTCCTATCTCAGCTTTTAATCTCTCTTTAAGGAACTTCAGCCTCCTAACTGACAAAATCACTAACAAATTTTCAAATTGGCATTTTAGAACTCTTTCAACTACTAACAAAGCTCAGCTTATTTCTTCTGTTTTAAACCCTATTAATGTGTTTTGGGCCACTCGTGTTGCATTTCCCACAAAGATCATCAAATCCATTAATAAGATATATAACAAATTTCTATGATAAGGAAACGATGAGTCTTTCAGAAGAGTTAGAATGCATTGGAAGGACATATGTTACCAAAAGAAAAAGGACACCTTAGTATTATTTCTTTTAAAATGATGAATATTGTTATGTTTCCAAAAGACTATAAAGGCGTATGGCTAACAAATAATCTTTATGATGCAAATGGATTCATGATATCTACATTAAGAATAATTTTAACCCGTCTTTAGCATCAACCTTGAAAACCATTTTGAAAAAGAGAGAGTCATTTAGAAATGACTATGTTTCTCTCAATGGAAATGGAAAGACAATTAGCTTCTGGTTTGATAATTGGCTTTCTATTAGACCTTTGCACAACTTACAAGAGGTGGAAACTCTTAAACCTCTAATTAGGTAGGACATGATAGTAGCTGAAGCCTTATCTAATAAATAAATTTTTAAAGTGAATCACACGTTAATACAATACTTAGAAAATGATATAAGAATGCACGAGAAGGGGGGTTGAATTGTGTATTCTCCTTTTTTGAAATTCTTTCAAAAAACGATTTGTTAGAAATAATATTCTTTTACAGAACTTCTGATAGATTCTAATTAATCAAAACTTTGAATACTTTGTATACGAATTAAGTAATGATAACACTTGAATCTAAAAGAGA
>JANJEY010000006.1:52058904-52070015 GCA_024703695.1 Erythroxylum cataractarum
ACTCTTTCAATACACATCACCTCCCAATAATCTCCTCTAGTAAAGATTTTTCCAGTAGATTTCCATTCTTTACCTTGAGCTTTAAGTGATGATTTCCATTAGTATGTAACCATAACTCTATCCTCTCTAAAAGAATGCTCTTTTTCCAACCTTAATATAGGAATGCAATCCTTCATTTCTTTAGAAATATCCATACTCACACACAATCTGGCAAACTCAACCCTTTTCCTCAATGCTGTGTTCTCATCTATGCAAATAGGTTTCCCCAAATAACTAGCTAGCGTACTCAAGCCTTTGGTAGTCCAATATTCTAAAGGAATGTTGTGAATATTTACCCATAATAGAATGTTTTTCATTATGATTTTTTCTAGTTTCATTCCCAGTTGTCAACTTTAAAAAAATAGTGGGAGTTGTGAACTGTGCCACTGACCTTTTTCAATTATTTTTTGTGCTTTTGATTTTGAGGAGAAAGTGAAGATAATGTTATTCTCCTAAGTGAGCATTACCTCCCTTAAACCTCTTCCTTTCTAATTCCTCTGTGACCAAGCTTGGATTACTAGATATACAGGTCTTTTGTCCATGAAAAAGCTAACTAGGGTAGACTCCTATGTTCTAGCTCCTTCTTGTAGAAGTATGCACAACCATACTTGGTAAATTAAGGTTTGGTAGAATGGGATACAGCTGCAAGCTCTATGACGCTTTCATGAAATCTAGAGTTGAAGGTTATTCATCTGGAAACCAAAAAGAAAAGAATCTTCATCTTGTCTTAGCCATGAATAGGGCTCAATTAGTGACCTCAATCATCCAGAGACTAGGTCATGGGATCAGTTTCTCAATCTGAATGCAATTAAAAGTTAAAGCAAAGCTGTGAAGGCTGTTGTTACTTGCCACTTTCAAGCCTTCCTTGTTATGGGTTCTTTTTACCTATGTATGCATGTGAATGCATCAAAAAATGTTCTCTTTCCAGACATTTGTTTGCTTTTATGGTTCAAACTTATAGGACTCGAAGTATTGTCTTAACGATGATCAAATTTTGATCAGCTGCTTTGGTGGTTAAATAAATAAAATGGACATTACAAAAAGCACAATACTAACGAGAGATGATCATCACAGGGCTATCGTCTTCCAACCTTGCTCAAGTCCCAAGAAAGCTCTTCCCTGCGTTTGGACGAGTTTGTACAAAGACATCTTCAGATTAACTGATATGAGTAGTTCCGACATTTTGATTCCAATTTTTGTTCTAGTTTTGAGAAGAGGCTAATGACTTTCGTACACAACAATGGAATGGGTGAAGCACATTTGCTGATGGTTTATGTATCAATTTATCTTTGACTGACTATGTTATAACAATCAATGGATTTGCTGCTTCAGTTTTCAGAGGTAAAAATGCTCATGGCTTATGTTTTAGCTGAGTCATTTGAGGGGAAACAAACATCTATCCGCCCTGCAAACATGTCTATCAGTTGACAGTCAACATTCCAAACCAGGCATGATACATTACTGTACAAATTGGAATCAAAATCAGAGACCTGTGAATATTTAATGCTTCTATAGTAGTTGCAGCTTCTTCCAAAATTATAGATACAACAGAGAATCCTCCACATCAATCCCACAGCCAGTCAGCCAACCCGTGTCTCCAAGTAACAAAATTGTTGCTTCCCATCAAAACTTAGGCTAATATACTCTTACGGTGTCAGGAACGCACCTCTCCTGAGGATTTGTTGGCTTGTGTTGCACTTAATTTTACAAGAACATTAAACAGCCAGCATAAAATTACTGCTGCCTATTAATTTCCCATATTTAGGCCTCAGTCTGCATCTTTTATTTCTGCTTCAACATATTGACTTGGCTTAGTAAGTTTGTGACTTCATCAATGTTGGATCGAGGTCTCGTTTCTTCGAAATTATAGAGCCATCGTATTGGGAGCTTATGCTCAAGGTGCTCTCCACTTTCTTCGTCGAAAAAGGTCGCTATGATTAGGACCAGCTAAGCACAATCTAGTTTATAATGTTGGGGGATTATTATAAATGAGTTATTTTGAATTCTCAATCATAATGGGCCTATAAGACCAAGAGGTTATAAGGACATAAGAATACGTAGCACTTTGGATAGAATTTCTATGTGAGATGTCTCCTTGATAAGTCTGGCATACCATTAGTGTGAAGGATGAGTAATCCCATCAAATCCAAAATGTCAACCCCTCAACACCTGGCACTTAGATTCGTTCATGGGATCCTGAGTCATACATTGAGTGATCAGGTGACAACCATATAGTCTTCAAGAACTAGATGTCCTCTATTTGTGGAGTATGAGCAAGTGGATACCCATTCACTTGGGGAATGCTTTGGCTCAGTTTTTAGGTGTTAGAGTGAAGAGAGGAAGGTAGGGACAATTTGCGTCGAGCTATATGTGACATGGCTAGCACGAAGGATGGGAGTCTTCGGGAGGCTACCACCAATGAGGGTGTTTTGGTACAATGGCTACTCTAAATTTGGACATCATAAAGCATATACACATAGTACACATGAGGCGATGACCAATTTGAGATATTTATCGCTTGATTGGACTTTCGAATGAGTAGGCAGCTTCGGGAGTAAACAGAGATCATCTTAATATAACGGATAACTCAGCTATAGAAGCACATAGGGTAGATCTTGGAAATCAAGCTCACTATTCGAGTCTAATAAGCAACATTGACAGAGTAGATGAAGAGACATAAGACCCATGAATGATGGATGGAGGAAGTTTTAGTACAAATGATCACACATCTTGGGATACCCATCCCACCTTCACCTTTCGGGATGATTGCATCATCTTTAGCTCTACAATAGTATGAGCATTTGAGACCCGGGGATCCCCTTACTACTGATATACTAGACTCGCTGTGAGTTAACTGATACAGAGATAGTTTTGATGCTTCATTTTGGTTTTTCTTTTCTTTTCTTTTATTATTATTTTTGTATTTTCTTATTTTATTTTATTTTTTGGAATATTAGTAGTGTAATTTTGTTTCATTTTACGTTATTTTTATTTTTTATGTTCTTTATTTTTATTTTTTTTATCTTTTTATCCCTTTTTGTTTATATTTTGCAAGGTGTTATACATAATATCATATGGACTCTTCATCGAATTAAGAACATTGTAAATATTATTATTAAGGAAAGTACCAAGTCATACCTTTTCCTTTTTATGTTCTTGTTGATATTTTATTTATCTATGCTTTTGTTGAGTATACTGGGACATGTACAATTTTGTGGGAAAGAGGATTCATATTTCTTAAGTTTTGTAGTGTTTTATATTAATTATTATTAACTAATATCTTGATTTAGTTAAAACATGTCTAAACTACTTTAGATTATTATTGACTATTGAATTGAATTAGTACACAAAAGGATAAAAGTTAAAATAAACTTGCTTTTATAAGTCATTTTTAGTAACCATTGAGATAATTAATTTGAATGAAAATTGCATATTCTTTACACATATAAAATACATCTCTATTTTAAGCTCTTTTATTCTTTAATGTGTGTTATTATACATAGTTGGATGATTCCAAAACTTGCTTGTATTATCATATTGGGACTACAATTATTAAATTAGAAGCATTGAAATGATAAAGGCATCTAGATTCACATGTTTTATCCTTTTTCTAGATTATTAACCTACCATATTTTATCCTTTAGGAGTAACTACTTTTGAGACTTAGCCATTTTCATTGATTATAATCCCATTAATAGCCTTTATATTTTTTTTCTTGAAAGCCTTTTCATTATTTTTGAAACCTGAAAGATTTACATTTACTTGATTTTTTGAGACTTGGATTATATTAAAGAATTTTAAAGATATTCAATATTTCTTTAATTGTTGGTATATGGTGAATGCTCAAAAACTAAAATAAAAAATTATAATAACATATGTTAAGAGCATAGTTTTAAAAAAAGTAGTATCAAGTTATTGTGTCAATTATGGTGTGAAGGATCTATATTGTGAAGAACTAAGTTTAATATAATTTTTTATGTAAATTTCCTTCAATATTATCACCTTTTTATTATCCCTATCTTACCCTAATCTAATCCTTATTGAAACCTTTTAGTAATACCTTTTGATTTTTTTCTAGTTTATTTATAAGTGATAGAGATATGATTTTATGGCAAGCTTATAGTTAAGAATTTGCCTATGTATTGATTTAAGAGTTCCTACACTTTCCCATCTCAAACACTTTGAGTGTACTGAGTGAATCGTTAGTGAGAGTGTGAAAATTTGTGCTTTTTATTTCAAAAAGATTATATATGGGATTCTTATTAATATTGACTTATAAAGGTTGGTTCTATAATGACTTGAATCTAATTATATGTTAATTTGGTTGATATGACATGATAATTTAATGTGTAGATGGACAGGTTTAGATTAACAAGGGATGCATGTTTATAAGATTGATGATTTGCATTATGATTTGCTTTGAGGACAAGAAAAAGCTTAAGTGTGGGTATATTTGATAAACAATTAATTGACTATATTCATATACTCATATTTAGTGCGTTTTGCTTGTTATTTAATCTTTTAAAGTATTTTTGCTACTTGTTTTGCTTCAAGTGTGTTTGTAGATGATAATTGCCTTTATAGACTGAAAAGAGAAGAATTTAGGTAAATCGAGGCATAAAATGAAGATTTAAAGCAACTTTAGAGATATACAGTCGTGTATATTATCTATGTAAGTCACTATAAATGTATGGAGCTTCGAAGACATTGTTTTTGCCTATGTAGAGATACGTGCCTGTGTATGTTGACATAAATAATGTATTTTGCTTGTGTAAGTTTCTGTGATCGAGTAAAGTCGCAATTAAAGTTTCTGCAATCGTGTAAAGTTGTGATTTAGAGGAAATTTTAAGATATACTATCATAATGGGGGAAAGCGTTTTAGAATCGTATTAGACACCATAGAAGAATCAATTATGAACAAAGGACAAGGAAAACATGATAATTACATCACAATATTTGATAGAGAACAACCTTTAATCTAAATTGCAAGAATATTTCATTAAAGAAAAAAGGGAGATATAGAAAATGAATTCTTTTTTTATTTGTTCTTCTAAATATTTGATAATTTTTCTATGTTTAGGAACTAATTTGTTTAGTGCCAAGGTGTGTTAAACCTTAAGTTGGGATGATAATATGATATAACCTTTTATTCAATGCAATTTTATTGATTTATTTGTTGCAATTAATTTATACGTTTATAGTTTTGAACTAATATATTCTGAACAATAGTCTAATATTTGATTTCATATGATTGAAATTGAGAAATCCTTTCATCTGAATAGATCTGCCATAGTTCGAAGGAGTTACAAGCGAACCTAAAGATAGGAAGACATAAATCCTCTAGATTATGGTCAAATCTAATATTAAAATTTACGAATAGAGTAATGCAATCTTATGGCAGTTTTAAGTAGAAAGATATTTCAGTTAATCAACCGAGGATTCGTTGTCAAAAATTTTGAGAAAAATATTAACATAAGATAGGAATTTCCTTAGTCTAATAACCAATAATTTAATTTCATGATAAAGGGCTAGTGTTTAAGACATCTTAGGAGGATTCATCACCATGGTACTATTTATTTGATATTAATTAATCATAGTATTTTCTATATCCTAAATCATTATTGTGTTAACTTTATTTTAATTTGTTTAATTTAATAAAATTAAATTCACAACATGATTTGATGGTTAGATGATAGAAAAAAGGGTTAACACCAGTACTTACAATCATCGTGGGATCAACTCATACTTACAATCATCGTGGGATCAACTCATACTTGTTAATGTTAGGTACTGCCACTCCATGTACTTACTATTAAAACTTATAATTTTTATAAGAATGGAACAAAATTAAACAGTAGTAGGTAGCAAAAAATAGTTATTACAAAAGAAAAATATGTTAATTAAGCCAAAAAATTGTCAATTTATATGTAAAGGAAATGGTTGCTTGTCTCCTCCACGTTGATATGACACATTCATCATTTTGTTCAAACTTAAATTTAAAAAGTGTCACTTTTGATTTGCAACATATGTTTATAATACTTTTTTGTGTATATTTTGACATTGTCATCTACTATCAAGTCTCCCCAGGCCCCGCTTCATTACAGGACTTCAGACTGGGTGTAATGATAATGATGATGATGTAATCTACAATCAAGTCTTATTTTTGTGTTCAAGCTAATTTTTTTGTTATCTAACAAGCAAGCATGGCAATATGGTATGAACAAACTATTTCCATACTATTATTTTCCTAGTAGGAGTAATGTTGTTTGAGTAAGGATCATTGGATTTTTTTATAACAATCAAGTATTATAAATCTAAGTTCTAAATGGAAAGATGTCTACATCAGTTGTAAAGATTTTGGTATAATAAAGTTTTAAGAGTTGCAAATAAATGTATGAGATTTAAGTGCCCAGTGCTATGAAAAAGAAGGTCCAGATATTTAGAGGCTTTTGAGGTAAATTATTAGTAAAAATAAAACAAAATATAGTGATTAATATGATCTAACTTGGTTAGTATTTGTTCATAATAAGAGTTGTTGTTTAGAGACAAAAAAGAGTTTGAAAATAAGAACAAGGAAAAATAACTAGTGTCCCTATTCCAACACTAAACTTTCATTTTAGCATGCATCCATTTAGTGCATTTATTTATTGGAATAATATTGTATTAGTGCATTTATCATCGAATAGTATATTTTATATATTATATTAGTATTTTGAGAATAATATTGTGGTATTATAGAATGATTAGGAATGAAAATGGTGCCTCAAGCTTGACTAAAATATTTTTAAAACCTAAGCCTTGCCTGAAGTATGATTGGGCTTGAGAGGCTTAACCCAAGTAACTTAATTAAGCTCAGTTCTTATCAGACTTATCCTAATACTTATTGATGTCCATTAAAAATCCTAGAAGTAACTTATATATTTAAGAACCAAATATAGAATGGTGGATATAATATTATGGTTGGTTAGAAATGAAAAGAAGATTCAAAGGTTTAAATAAGAAAAAAAAAACCATTGCTAATCAAAGTTATATCCTTCAACCTGATCTTCATGTTATGAATATATCCTTCAACTTGATCCTCGTGTTATAAACAATTGTATAAGATATGTCATGCATTAGTGGATGATTATTTAAATCATACTCTTCATTAACTTTAAAAATCCTGAATGTTATTATTTACTGTAAAGCCTATTCCATTCAATTTCAATTATTTATGCATAGAGGATTGGTATTTTTTGTAAAGAGTTATGGTATGATATTGAAAGGGTCATGGCTTACTAGTTGTTCTATTGTTTTATAAATCCATAATTAATGGTAAATTTGTTATATAATCTTGTAAATTTCAATATTTTTTCATGTCTATTTAGATAAATCAAAAAATGACTTATTTTGTATTGAATGATTGTCGATTTGGGTAATATGAATTGACATATAATTCAAACAAATTAGAAGTTGTTTTAAGATTTTTTAACTTCCAATTTTCTCTTATTAGGTCAAACATATCATGAATGTGAAATTCTTATAATAATGCATTTTGTCTAGTTGGGAAAATTCACAAACATGTTTATCCATTTTATTTTAAATTGAGCAACTTATGAATGTATTATGCTTCTAATATAAGGGTGGTAATGGTAGTGTTTCTCAGTACACACCTAACAATGCAACCATGTTAGAGGTCATGCTAAGCTCTAGGTACATCGACAAAATGACTAACTGCACATAGCTTAGAATACGAGTGTTTGATTAGCTATGTTTTTATGCACACTCCTAAATATACAACCATTTTTTCAACTTTATAGGGCTACACACATTGGCTAGTTGATTTACAACACATTTCTTATAACATAGTTTTGTCATGGATCATGTTTATCTTAACAGGCTTGCCAACATGGTTGTGTTATTGGCTGTGCAGGATTGTGTACATAGGTTGGTTGACTAACCACACATGTTAGAATATAATATGGGTTTTCATGGGTCGTATTTTTATGTAATGCCTAATAAAATGGTGTTTATACTTGTGTTCGACTATGGGAGATGAGTATTAAATCGAGCATTATTATGGTCACGCTAATCACTTTATTAGGTCTTATAAGGGTAAATTTTTAAAGCAAAGGCAAACAGTTGCAGACTTTCACGTATCCCGAAATTCCAAGCCTGCTCATTCATCAATTTCAGATTTCGTGAGGTTAGTATTAATTACGTTGATGCGGTTGGTTGTCTTAAATGTTGTACTAAAAAGAGTGAAAACATAGTTCACTACAAGAAATTCTCAATTTGCCGACGGAAATTTTCGTCTGTAAATGAGGAATTTTCGTAGGTAAAATTAATCATCGACGGAATTTGGCGACCGTCAAATCAGTAGCTAAAGTTCCCGTAGGTAAATTTACCGACCAAAAAATTCTATCAAAATTTTAACGACGGCATTAACGATAGAATTTTGTTGTCGACATCTATATAACGACGAAAAATGGCAAATGAAATACCGTCAGCGAAATTTAGCAACGAAGTAGTTTCCGTCGATGATCTGAAGGTATCTTCAACCAATTTTCTGACTGTTATTTTTACCATCTGCAAATATCGTGAACATTGACGACGGTATATTTTTCGTCGGTAATAGTTTAGTATATTTTTTTTCCATTGTTATGTTATTGTTATAACAATGTTATATTATATATATAATTAATTTATTTGTATTACGTTATATTATTTGTTCATAATAATGATGACAATTGGGTCATTGTCTCACAATTTGGCCACAATTCTCGATCAGCTGACTATAGTAAGTCAAAAAATTGTTTTATTTGTGGGTTAGGTTTTTCGTCAACATTTTTTCCATTTGGCTCAAATGTATAACCGACCCCATCATGAACCATTTTCCTGTAGGAGTTTTCAGGTCCATCAACATAATTTCTTCCATGTCCATCTTCTACGTCATTCTCATTAAATTTCATAGACGTATGTTCTTCAGTTCTCCTTGAGGTGCTAGCAATCAAGGGTTCCCCATGTCGGGTCCACTGGAAATAATTGGGAACAAACCTTTTTCTCAACAAATGCAAATGAACTTCATCAATAATAAGGAAACATTTGTGTTTGCACTTTTTACATGGACATCTGATCTTTGACCCATCCATATATGCAGGTTGCGAAGATGCATAATGAATAAACGCAACAACTCCCTCAACAAATTCAGGATTAATGAAACCATCAGCGGTTAAA
This sequence comes from Erythroxylum cataractarum, assembly GCA_024703695.1. Lineage (NCBI taxonomy): Eukaryota > Viridiplantae > Streptophyta > Magnoliopsida > Malpighiales > Erythroxylaceae > Erythroxylum > Erythroxylum cataractarum. The sequence goes on from JANJEY010000006.1 coordinate 52,068,160, forward strand.
TGTCAATACATCCAAGATCTATCGCTGAAACTCATAACTGGAGGAATGTTATTCTACAACATCGAATCCAAAGTTAGGCTGCTATGTTAGCCACATATCAGAAAACATATAATAACAGACGTGTGATTAGACATCAGGTTTTCACGTTTCATGTTCGAGCTAAGCTCCTACAATATTTAAACTGAATAACCAACATATCTGTTCGTAGTCATATATGTCATAAGATAATGGTTGATCACAATTTGATATTCAATGGATATTAAATATCCAACATTTGCCAAATAAGTATTCATACAATTTTGAATATTATTGTAAAAACCTATTCTCATCAATTCGTTGTACATATACAATTTCACATAAACAAATCAAATTATGTCCATATTACAAGTAAAGAGAAATCCATTTTACAAAGCATCCATCAAATTATGGCTCAAATTAATTAAGGTAAGTGCAATAATGAAGTTAGTCACCTTCGTCATGTATAAATTAATATGGAAACGAAATTTATACCGCAATCAAATTTCACATTGTGCAAGACATCAATAAAAGATTCAGGAACATGCTATGGGAAGTTCATCTGCAAGCACATGAATCAGGCGATAAAAATAGTAACGAAAGCATAACCACTGACCTTAATTGAAATGCAGAGAAATGTTCCTAAAGTACGTCACGGGCAATGAAGAACGACACCTGTGATGAAGATGATAGAGCTGCAATGAAAACTAACAATAAAATCATTCATACCTTAATTGGAAATATTATACTCAACGCATGACATATTATACTCAACGCATGACATTTATCATCCTCAAATAATTACACCATCAGGTAATATCCTAAATAATTTCCATAATTGTAAGTCACTTCTAAAATAAGATCATAAGTTAAAACTAATGAGCTCATGGTCTAATTTAACCATCATCTACTACGAGGATCCTATTGAAATTTCGGCAGCATTTCTCCTATAATTCAGACATCCCCCTTATGAAATAAAGGTCCCCTGCAATAAAAACACACTTCTATCTCAACCAGTAATCACAACGCCAATTGGGTCTCCATACTACATATGTGTTGTCAAGTTTCACATCGTGCAAAACATCAACAAACGATTCAGGAACAAGCTATGGGAAGTTCATCTACAAGAACATGAATCAAGAGCAAAAAAAGTAACAAAAGAATAAGCAATGACGTCAATCGAAATGCAGAGAAGTGTTACTGAAGTACGTCACCGGAGATGAAGAAGATAAAGCTGCAATGAAAACCAACAATAAAACCATTCATAGCTTAATTGGAAATCATAAGGTAAAGGAAAAGCTAAATGGAAACATAGCGGAAAAAACTTTAAGAGAGTTGATTATGATCCAAATGTATCTATGATGCAAGTTCCAATTAATGATCCTCAACTAAAGGTCTTTACATTTAATGTTGAAAATACCCTGAGGGATATAAGGTTTAATAGTCCTAAAGTCTAGGAGATTCTAGTTAGTGAAACTATGGACTTAGAGAATCTAAACTTTGTAATTTGAGTAGGTAAGAATTATGCCAATGAAGAAGTAGTTCATATCAATGCTTTACAAGCTTAATTCATATCAATGCTTTACATTTATCATCACCATGGTAAAGCTGATGATAAATGTAATGCATGTCTTACCTCTTATGAATCTAAGCATATTAGTATTAAAAAAGAAAAGCCATAACATCTTAGTTAGGTAACAAGACATGGCAATATCTCTTAATTCTTAATAAATGTTAGCTAAAAAGCCCAAAGGATTACTTGGCAACTACAAGCGTAATTTTAAAGTGATGGAACGAATGCAGCTGATATGCCCACAAAGTAAGAAAAATTTACATAACTA
>JANJEY010000006.1:52107154-52118464 GCA_024703695.1 Erythroxylum cataractarum
TCAACTACCCAAAATTTTCACAATTAAACCCATGAATGAATTAAACAACCATAAAAACACATTAAAACCATTTTACTTACCAATCAAACTCAAATCTTCGACTCTTTCGAAAATTCTCCAATTCTCTTAACACTTACAGGCTCCTTCTCAAAACCTCAAAATATTCATCTTCCTTAGGGTTAAAGCTTAGCTTTGCAAGGAGAAAAGGAGCAAGTAGGCTAGAAACGAAAATCTCACAGGGACGAAGAACAAAGCTCAATCGGTGGTGGAGAATCGCAAGCCCCAAGAAGGAGGAGGAAGTTTCTCCAAGCTTTCAAAACCAAAGCATTTAAAGGTTCAACAATCAAGCCTTTTATCCTTTTTCCTCGCAAAGCATTTAAATCTCTTTCTCTTTTCAATTCATTTCCAGTCCAATTCGTCTCCAAATTTTAATAGCTCAACATATTCATCTCTAAAATCATATATATAAATTTTCCATTGCCATTTACCAATTATTCTAGTACTATGCAGTCAATTAGTCCGTCACTCGAAAAATTTCTGGTCTGAACTTTTTCTTCCAAATTACCAGAAAAATTTCCTAAAGTTCACTGTCAACTGACAATCAGTCAATACAGTTCCAACTCAATATTCAAACTCAGTTATTCCAAAATTTTCCAATAAATCATAATCAAATCCAACTATCTCACAAATCACAATTCATATCAAATTCAAAATCAAATGCCAGGAAATTGTCATGAATGCATGTACACATAAATACATGTGCTAATTGACTCATTCCTCTAAAATTAGAGGCCAAATGAATGCTCAGTCAATAATATGCGGTAAAATCTTAACCCGTCTCAATTTATCAATATAACCTTCCCATCGGTGACGGGATGTTACATTCAATCTGTTTGTTTTCTTTTCTTTGCTGTTTGAAGTAGTTCTTGTACCAATTGGCTACTCTAGTTTTATTCAAAATTGGCATCTATCTTCATGAATATCCTTATATTATGACCATATTACTTACACCTTTTACATGAGATCTAAAGTCCCTTCCAAATACTCCTATATGGATTTTATTCCTCACTTACCTCCTTAGTCCTTAACTTTTTTTCACCTTCCAAATCTTCTCTTATATTGAAGTAGTTGGATTTCAAAACTATGATCTTCATAGGAATTGGCTATATATTTTCACTATGGATTGGAAAATTTGGCATGCATATCCTTGTTGAAATCTTTCTCTGTTATATATGAAGTCCACATATTCTTTAAGTGTGCCAACATTATGTCTAATTATTATACAAGTATGGTAAGAATGAATTCAATTCAAATATCATTTGCTATATGTGAAGTTGTTGTTGCCCAAAAAAAATGTTAAAAATACATAAGCTTCACTCTAAATAGTCTCCTATTGCTAAAGTATAAAATTCAATTACTGGTAAGCTACTTGTACTTCTCCAAATGTTTTGTATCCTAGGACAAATGAACTTATGACATTTCCCCATCCTCTATATTTTTTTTACTAAATTTCTTTATAATTTCTCCTTTAATCATCTCAAGCATTGTGACAATTAGCTTGTCCTTAACCTCCATTGTGTATGCATTAAAGCCCTTATAGTGCTTGTATAATAACATGTTACATTTTAGTCCAACACCAATGAACCAAGGGAGATCGCAATCCATGTTTTGATGATAATAAAATTTAAGTATTATAATGAATTTGTTCTTTATGAAAGAAATATGAAAGCAATAATGATTATGCACAAATTAAGATACATATAAGGAGGACACCTGAGAAAGTTAAGAGTTAAACTTATTTTAAGTGAAGAACAAAATCAAGACCAAGGAAGAATAAGAAATAACAATATTATAAATGAAATCATATATAAACACATCATTATTTTAACTTATTATATAAGTGTTTTCAATTATTAAGAGGAATTAAAGTTTTGATTGGATAGAAGCCCACTTGATCTTTTAAACATTCTTTTCAATTATATAAATCTTCAAAGGTTTTATGATCATTCATTGTTGTATTTTAAAACGAGTGAGCCTTTAGGTTATTGTAAAAAAATCAAACAAGATCTTTTGAGTTGTGAATTCAATTTTAGTTGTAAAAAATAACATTATTATAAGGTACCTCTTTGCCTTATTTACGGACTACCAAATAAGTTTTAATGTCGCATCATATGATTTAAAACAAACGTTCCATTTCCCACAAATTCCTCGTCCCGATTAAAGCCGATGCTTACAACATTACCTTCAACGAGTTCACTTGGCTCCTCAGATCTCCTCTCATGTGCCTCGCATGTTTGGCACGTTTGAACTCAGAAATTATGTTTGGCACGTTTGAACTCAGAAATTATTGATATTGTTGCCAAATTATCGCCAAACCTTCTTGTCCCTTTCTCTTTTCCATTCCCTGGTCTCAGTTTTTCGTTCATTTTTCTTTGTTCTTTGGTTAGAAAAAAATCCAATATTTTCTTAATGTCGCTCTTCAATCGGGAGTTGTCATTCATGGCTAGCTGAGAGAAGCTATGGCTTACCCATCATTACCAGCAACATGGAGAACAGGTTCTGCTACTGCTACGACTAGAAAAGACTTTCCTTCTGGTGTTTCATGCTCCTTTATCTCCTTCTCTATCATCACTGACTCGCAACGTTGTAAACGATCTCGTCTTTTCATTTTCTCTACTGACTCTGCTTCGTCTTCTTACTCCTCTTGTTCTACTTCTCACTGTACTGATCTAACATACCTGAAAAACAAGAAGAGAACACCACAAAGTGCAAAAATCATTGATGGGTCGTCCGCAATCAACGCGTGTTGCGATGATGGGTCTGGTGTTGCATTTGTAACGAAGGATAAAGCAATTGTTCGAAGGAGTGGTCATATTGGCTTGATTTCTAAAGTCGAGAAGCGACCTTTCTGGAGAAAGTTTTTGTTTGCATCCGAAAAGATTAGAAGTGTTCTCTTACTCAATGTTATTACTGTTGTTTATGGTACTTCTCTTCGTTTATTTATTTCTTCAGAGTACTCGATTCCTATGTTTGTTCGTTAATAAGTGATTTCTTTGGTAATGGATGATACCGGTGGGATCAGATCCTTTCCAGTTAATAACTAGTTTCAACCTGTTACATTAAATCTTATCCATTCATTCATACAAATATATGCATACAAATAAATGGATCAGGAACAAGATTAGAATACCGTAAGTTGAAAGAGTGCTCCAACCCTGATACTGGACACAGGATTTAATGATTTGAATTCATCGTTGACTCACGGTATCTAGAACTCCCACTCCTAATTGATGGGGCCACTGTCAGGAGTACTTGTCTGGAACTTAGGGGAACTAAGACTACAGAAGGAAACTCCATCACCGAAAATTTTCTTTGATCAAAGTAATCTCTGCAATTGAATTCGATACCATTTTTATAAACGTATGGGTTTAAGGATTTATGTCTTGTAGTTCCTCAGGCCGTTCCAACATTCACATCTTGGCTAAAGAAGAACTTAATGGAGAAAAATAAATGGAATTCATGGAATTTATCTCAGTTTCTGACTTCGAAGTATTGTTGGGAATTTGTCAACGTAATTGGGTGCTAGAGAATAAGTAGATGGCGTTCTTTATGATCACTCAGCTGGTTTTCTTGCCTCTTAGCGTTCTTGCTTCCTGTAATGAATGTTGAAGCTTTTATATTAATCTGTTTCTCACATCACTGGTTTCTCTACCCCCAACTGGATCACCTGCATTTTAGGAGTTCCTTCTACCCTAGTACAGGACAAAGCATTGGCTTTCTATCAATAATTCAAGAAGTAGTAACTGCTTCTTGAATTCCTATTTGCTTGTTGAATTCCTCGTCTTTCTGGTTTTCTTTCTTGTTCATCTCTTGACATATCTTACATGTGTTAGCTCAGGGCATGCATGTCACTCGTTTCACAGTTAACTCATCTATGCTGTTTATGACCTAGATTAAAGAACACCTAAAGTATATCTACTGATGTTATGCTTTTAAGAAACTATTAAATCTTTGACATACTCCAAATTATGTGATTATGAAAAAATGTTTGAGCAATTATTTTTTTCCTGGTGAATAATGTTCGTTTTCTTGTTGTCACTGTCTAATCAAAGATTAAAAAAGTTTCACAGAGTTCTGTTGATTTCGTGTTTCAGCAAGCAATATCCCAGTAGTAAAAGCTGTTGAAGATATGATGGACCCTGCTGCCTTCTCAGCTGTGCGATTTGTTGTCTCTGCCATCCCCTTTTTGCCATTTGTATTCAGAGCTCGAGATGATGCGCAGACCCGTAATGCAGGCTTAGAATTGGGGTTGTGGGTGAGTTTAGGGTATCTAATTGAGGCAATTGGATTACTAACATCTGATGCTGGGCGTGCATCTTTCATTTCCTTGTTTACAGTAAGTTTTACAGTCTATAATGAGGATAATGTGTGTTGATGATAGGTGTGATGAACTATGTCAGATTGGGTGTCCAGATTATGTTCAACTTATTGGCTCTTACATAACTTTCAAGTTTTTAAAACTATCATGAGGAAAACATAAGTTTACATACCAAGAGCTTCTATACTCATTCCCAAATTTAGATGGATTGGAAAACATAATTAACTGCAATATAAAAACGAATTTTACTGGTTTGATAGGTGATTGTTGTGCCATTACTTGATGGCATATTGGGTGCAACTATTCCAGTTCGTACCTGGTTTGGAGTCCTCATGTCAGCAATAGGGGTTGCTATGCTGGAATGCAGCGGATCTCCTCCATGTGTAAGTTACGTATTGCTATTTGTCAATGGTAACTAATGTTTCTTATTTCTTAGTGCTGAGAAGAAGGAATTTCCTTAAAAACAAAATTGTCCTATCCCTCTTATAGTGGCAGAGTTGTGACCGAGAAGATAAAATAAGTTACACCATAAACCATTTTCAGGTTGGAGATCTTTTGAACTTTTTGAGTGCAATATTTTTTGGAATTCATATGCTCCGGACAGAACATATTTCAAGAAACACAAAGAAAGAGAACTTCTTGCCACTCCTTGGATATGAGGTATGGTTCTTGATCATGATTGACACCCTCTAAAGTTAACTTGAAGGTGGCATGGACAATTAGAAATTCTTTTCAGTCACTAACATTTGAGCAAATGATATTATTGTTTTTCAGGTCTGTGTTGTTGCCTTTTTATCGACAATGTGGGTTATGATCGGAGGATGGTTTGATGAGGTTGAACTTGACCAATTGTCATTTACGCTCCCGATGGTGTGGGACTGGATTGTGACTTTTCCATGGATACCTGCCCTATATACAGGAGTATTCTCAACTGGTTTATGCTTATGGGTAGAGGTATTCTTGCATTTTTCTGAGTGTATTTTGCATATAATTGGACCTGGAATGGTTATGTACTACGGTTGCTAATATCGTGGCATTAACATCAATTTGGCATTGAGTAATATGCTTTTTTGAACCTCACATATCCTTGGCAGGCAACTTCCACAGGACGTGGTTCCAGCCTCACCATTATGATAAAGGCTTAAAATTGTCTGGAATATGGAAAATTTATGAAATCATAGATTATGAAACTTATTAGAATGCTCTCTGTGTAAACATTTAGCTTTGGTATGAGTACATATGTAGTAATACTCACTGGCACTTTGTTTCGGCGTTAATCTCTAATAGGAAATGTATTTTCTCATTATAGTTTGCGGCTATGCGTGATATTTCTGCGACCGAAACAGCCGTAATTTATGGGTTGGAGCCACTGTGGGGTGCTGGTTTTGCTTGGTTTCTCCTTGGTGAGAGGTGGGGAACAGCCGGATGGATTGGGGCTACCCTTGTACTTGGTAAGTTCAGTTTGTACTTTTTTCTTGTGGAAAAGTAAAACCAAGAGGACTCCTGGTTTTTATTTACCAAAAGATTTCAGTTGAATGGCATTAATTGAGTCTAGATCTGATACAAAGATTAGGATTTACACTGTAACAAATGGCCCCTAAAGCAGCATAAACCCAAACCGTTAGTCAGACGGCAGATCGGAAGGATAGTCTAATTCTTGGGATATATCATCCTTCTTAGTGTAAGTGTTACACAAAGCTATAACTTAAAGAAAGGGAGAAGTAGGAAAGAAAGTAGTAAGAATGCATAAAAGAAATGAAAATGTTTATTTAATTAAATTTTTATTTTTTTTGAAAAAAAGAAAGAGCAACAGAAAGTGATTGCATTAGTTTGTGATTTACGGCAGGTGGAAGTTTGGTAGTGCAGATATATGGAACCTCCGTCAACTCTATGAAAGCTGAAGACAAAAAGCAGGAAGATGTACTAGTTTCCGAGGAGCAAAAGCTGCCGCGGAATCTCTCAGCTTCCCCAGTTGTCGTCAGGTCCAGGAAAGATGTAATTGACATGTTGAAGTAATATATTGGCTTACAGTCATTAGTTTTTCTTACCATTTAAATAGTGTAGACATGTTGATAATAGATTAGATAGGTTGCCCTCCATGTTTTCAGTGAATTCAGCTGTATGTATATGAGGTAATAAATAGGATACACGCGGTATAACTATGTAAATGCTTCTCTTTTCACATTTTCTATTGGAAGGACGGTTAAAGATGGTGGCTGTAAGAGCCTTGTCCATATTTTTCTTCATACAAGAGAGACAGGTGAGACCTGACAAAACGGATATTTTGCTCACCTTTACATTCGCCGTTCATGCCTGATATCGATTTGATATGATATATCAAAATAAGAACTGCAGATCATGTGAATAGCGTCCCAATTCCAAACAACAGAACCTCTTTTCCAGTTGGATCTACTTCCAAAATCATGCCGTCTTTAGATCACAAGACATGCCAAGCAGGAAAAAAAAGAATGCAAAGATGCGTCTCGTTTTTTATTAATATCGTCTTCTGACCATTGTCATAATCATAATTATAACACAGATGCTAATGATAATCTAGAATAGATGCCAACCACAGGCTTATACCATCCTAATATAGGTTGAAAGGCAATAAACAGTTCCAAGACATTTATTCAACACAATTAAAGTAGAGCTGATATTGTGATTAGATGTAATTCTTCGCTTCTTCTTTGCCATGGACAGGCTCGACTAGACATGATTCTTCACTTCTTTGCGATGAATAGGCCCCAGCGCTGCTCACCCGACGAACTCCTGATCAGCTTCGCTCTCCATCCATCAACAATGTCATTATAGTCCTCCTGGATATATGCATCACAACAAACATTAAAGATGAACAGAAAGAGATTAAATTAAAGCTAGTCAAACAATATGAATAAACTGAAAATAAGAGAAAAATCAATACTTCAGAGAAGTCATGTATAAAGGCATCCTTGTCTTTCTCAACAGCATCTAATTCCCGACGCAGGACCTGATTGAACTGAAGCAAAAGTAACAACTTGTTGAGAGTGTGAAACCAACATAACATGTACAGATATACGTATGTAGTGGATTAAATTATTAACCTGATCAGTTCTGTCCTCTGCAATGACCTCATCAAAGCCAGCATCCCGGAGCATCTGCGCGTCATTCAAAAACGTATTACGAGAATTTTTTTTTCAAGAAATAGCGGGTAGCTAGGGATTGTTGCAAGAATACCTGGCCATATGCTTTGACATCATGAAGGTCATATCCTCTTTGTTTAATATACTCCGCAAACTCTGATGATGGAGTTCCATAACTTCTGCAGTAATCAGTGATAAGAACTTTGCCTCCAGGCTTCAGCCACCTGAGGAATGACCTAAATAATGCCGGCTTATCCTGAAATATGAGAGGACATACCCATGTTAATAAGCAAACTAATATCAAACTTGCAATAACAATGTCTGCCCACTTATTTTATGCATGCTCGTTGCAAGTCCTTTCCCTAAATAATACTCAAATTCTTACATGAATGTGCAGAATGGTGTCCCGGCTGTAGATAACATCAAATGTATTATCAGGGTAACTCTTTTTAGTGCAATCAGCAACCTCAAACTCCACTGCACATTTGAGTCCAATGGAGCGCTCAAGAGCAAAGGAAATCATGTTTATGGAAAGATCGATGCCAACCACCTCCACATCAAAATTTTGGGCCATGTAAAAGTCACCTCCACCAATACCACAGCCAACATCTAGAACTTTTTGGCCAGGTTGAAGGTCCAGTTTTGCCACAAATTCTTTAGTTGTTTCTGCTCAAAGAACAGCAAACATGAGAAAAATATCAAGATCGTAAATAACTATAAGACGAAGCTTAATAGTCAAGGTAAAATCCAGTTTCGTGAAAATATGTCTGATAACTTTAAAACTTACTACAGAAATTTTCACAGGTTGACTCAAACATCCAACAAATGTTATGAAAATAACGAACACGTGTATGCTTTGACATGTTTCAAATCCAAGTTGAAGAATCTAATTCTAGTTCTGTTCAAATTTTAAAGACAACAATTAACAAATAAGAAAATGATCTTTATCCCCAAAAAGCCATAGAGAATGAAAAGGAAATGGCAGCATACCGATTCCTCCTGTGCTCACAAAACCTGGTCCAAAGACCCACTCATAACGTTGTATACCTCTGCACTTATACTGAACATTGTCCAAGAAACGCTGGAATCCTTTATCATGCTCTGAACTAACTTTCTGCCATATCCAACAGATCTGCAACATGGCATGGGTATCTTGTCAGCCATCTCATTCAAAAATGTTGAAAATAAAATTGGAGTCGGCTAGTATAACCTGATTCTGGTTCTTTTTATTCCGCACATAAGCTCCAATACACTTGCAGCCAATGAGAGAAAGCTCAAAAGTATTTCCAGAAGCATCAGTCGTGTGAAGTTCTTTAAAGACCTGTAATACAAGCCAAATTTTGTTTGAAATGACTTTTGTAGGTAATTACCCTGTGGAATCATATTTCTTTAATGTGTTACTTTTGAAGTATGAGCTAATTTAAAAACCCTCCTGATCTGGATATGGTCAACTCAAATCCAAACCAGCACTTAATCATCCATGTCAAAAAGTCTACTCATCAATTTAACCTTTTCTTTTCATGGTCACTGCAAACGACGTGATCAATGTAATCTTCGATGTCAATGTGAACTCTTTTTTTCAAATGCATCATTATATGCTAAAAATATTCAGATTTCAAAACACAAGGCAGATCATAAAACATGTAGGTATCGGACAGTTTTATTTAACGCGGGGACCACTTTCAAGAGATTTATAAAGAAACCAGACCTTTGTGTAAAATTTGGGTTCTCGGTAATGAGTTGGGTTGCATTTTCGCTTAGAATCTCCAGATTGATGGAAACAAGACTCTCTAAAGAAAATATATCCACCAACTTTCAACCATTTGACCATCCTTTCTGCCAAACCCTCTACCTGTCATCCGTATCACAATAAACATGGGAAAAGGACAACATCAGAAAAAAGAACACATGTAAAATTCTGCAACATCAAGCTTATCTCTCAGCTCCTCTATGAAAACTTTTATATGGATGTCATCTAGTGGGGACGGGAAGCTTTACTCCAAACCACGAAAAGACAAATCCAATGGTGATCCTGGAGATGCATTAAACACTCACCTCTGTGTCTGAGAGATACATAAGAAGCCAATTAGAAAATATCAAGTCCACTGATTCCTCGGAAAACTTCAGGTCTGGTGAAGTCACGTCAGCGCACATGAATTTGACATTCTTGAAGTGCCCATTAATGCTTTCATTCTTTAGGTAAAAAATTGAGAGAAGCAAATATTAATGCTCATCACGTGAAGCAACATTTAAATGACAATCATTAAGAAAAGCATGTAGACGTTAACGAGCGACTGAAGATTGCGAGGGAAAATACCTTCTTGATGACACTCTCAATAAAGTCCAAAGCTATCACTTGACCAGCCTTCTTAGCTAACTCCCCAGTGAAACGACCAATACCAGCTCCAAATTCCAAAACTGACTTTCCTTCATACGGCGGGAGCATAGAAAGTACCTGACACATACAAATGTAACCAGGAAATGCTTCAATTTTAAAAATCTCAATATTAACGATAAATTAATCAACATTTAGGGAATAATTAGAATTACAAATAAAGTATATAAAAAAATATGGGACTTGAAGTGCAGCAAAAAATAAAATCATATTTTATTTCTGAAGTTGTTAGACCTAGAAAAGGTTCATATGGGTACAAACAACAGGCAAGGGCCGAACGATTATAGAAAAGAAATAAAATAATCACTTTGGGTACCAAAAATCGCTGTCAATAGGCATCTAAATATAAAGAAAAGAAAGTACACCTCAGGACGCTCTTCTTTGTCAAGATCGGAGGCTTTGGAATCAAGCATCATAGCCTCTACAGTCAGGTCAGCCGAGTGTTCCATCCAATAGTGTTTCTGAATCTCACGTTCTACCACTTTCTCATCTACAGAATCCAAAACCCAATGAAAACATACCAAAAAGTTGAGATACTTGCATCCAAATACCCAAAAAAAAAAAAACAAAGCTCAGATCTTGATTAAAGACGAAATGCATTATGTAAAACGAAAAACAATACCAATGGCAGCCATTGTTGAAATAGAGTAATAAAAGCGTCAAGAAACTGGTTGTTTGCAGATTGAGAGGCAGAGGAAGAGAGGATGTGGTGTTGGCAACAAAAGTGAGAAAATGGAGGAGACTAACAACCCTCAATAGCAAGACGAGAACGAGAAAAACTCCTCGATCTACGGTTACAATCTCTGCCTTTCTGCTTCATACGAAGCAATCTATCTTAATGACAATCTCAGTATCTCTCACACACATGCCCTCTTCTCTGAGATCTGCTTCTTCTGTTTGGTCGATATATATAGAGATTTTGATTGGAGCAATCAATGGGTGAAGCAGCGAAATGCCAATGTTGTGCTAACACTACAATCAAAGAAAGCTGGGTAATCACGTCACTCTGTCACGTGCCACGTGGGTTCTCTTTTATTGATTGATGTTTGTTGGGGTCTTTGTCTTTCTATTTCTGTTTTCCAATTTTGGACAGCATGGGGATCTCGAGGTGTGGTGTCACTACTACTCACTGCTCGGTCGCTTGTTTGTTTCGGGATGTGATAATCCGATTCGTTTAACCTGTTTTTATTATTCACGTATTTTTTTGTGATGAGATAATAATATCTGTTACCGCGTTGTTACTGACGGTTCGGTTCAGTGGTGCTGGCTCCCACTTTTTTTTTTTTTTTGCATAAAGGGGAAAGAAAATACGGAAAACTAAGTAAGACTAGTGAGGCTGAGCTCCGATAAATCCTCCACAAGGAGGCTATGACACCCTGAGGGTGGTACATCAAAATACGTGACGTCGATTTCGTGCT
>JANJEY010000006.1:52138773-52157904 GCA_024703695.1 Erythroxylum cataractarum
ATGACTTTAACATTATTTAACGTTAAAGTATTTAATAGCTATGACTTTTAAGTTTTAACGTTATAACTTATAGAGGGGCCCACGTTAATAAGTCTCCTTTAATATTATTTATGGTAATTGGGAAGTTGGGAACAAATATGTGAAATATCTCAGAAGATTTTACAAGTTCACTGAATGATCATATACAATAGAGGGGGCTGTTGAAGAGGGGCCCCCTCTTGTAATGGGCCCTGGGCAGGTGCCCTGCTGGCCCCTGCCCAGGGCCGGCACTACCTAAAGTGCAGGTGAATTGATAAGGTGCTCTGTTGGCTTAAGTGAGGTTGTAGGTTCGAACTGTCTTTATGTATGTAACCATTTAAAACTTGGAGTCAGAGCTTTGCCTCCCGCAAGAAACCTACCCGACTTGAGCGGGGATTAGTCTGAGTGTGGATGACTTAAAAGTATCTTCCTATAGTTACGATCCTCATAAAATACCTTGTGGGAAACCAAAAACAGATTTGAAAAGGAGGTAAAGTTAGTAGTTAATTGTTGATTATTATTATAAAGCTAATAGCTCGATATCTTAGAGAATTCTCCATTCTTTCCTTTTAGTAGAGAAAAGAAATTCATTCTTGATTTTTAAAAAATATTTTTAATATTATTTAATTAATGATTAATAATTTTATTTTAATTAATTATAATGAATTATATTTTAATTAATTACAATATAATTAATTAATTAAAGTATTGTATAATTCATTAATTAATTAAAATATAAGTAATTAAAATATAATTATTCATTAATTAAAATATTGTAATTAATTAATTAATTATAATTAGTTAAAATATTATTAATAATTAATTAAAATATAATTAATTAAAATATATTTCATTCATTAATTAAAATATTGTAATAAATTAATTAAAATATAATAATTTTATTTCTTAATATTTTTTACAAACTAATCACTATTAATGATAATCGTAATCATTTCTTCATCTTAACTAACCAGTATAATAATAATATTATTATTTATTCTCATTCTTATTACCATTTTCTCGTGCGAACTAACCGTACCTAAACGTTTTTAGATAAACGGCAACTCGGTTAGACCATAACTTGGATGTTCTTAGACATGCGTGGGTGATTGGATTATTGATGTATCAAGTGTATCTGATATACCTGGTTGACATCCAACGGTCCAAGTTTGGGAGAACTGTAGAAATGAGCTCTGTATCCCCATCGGATAAGGGACAGTTAGTAATGAACTCAGTATCTAATGGATACCGGACAATTTAGGCATTTGGTCATAACAAAATAATAAATAGAAAGTGGGTCTCGTGTGCACTGCATATGCACAATACTAATGATTAAAGTGTATTGAGTGTGAAATGTGAAATGAAGTGAATGTGAATTATGTGTTATATGACTGGGTGAGTCATTGATGATGATCACTCATTGAGTTCGCAAAACTCACCTATAATTTACAAATATTTTTCAGAATTAGAATAATACACTGTTAGGCAAACGGTAGTATACCTACAGCATACAAGTAAGGGATAGAAATCAAGATCAGTTCACGTCTGCTTTGTACTTCTTTATTTTCTTATTGAATTGTATATATTCTGAAATCTTTTTGTATCAAATAATGTATTCATAAATGTTTGCACAATGTGTATACAAATGTATTTATGATGTAATGTAAAGACATTATGACTAAAGTGTTTTATATTTGTAATGAGTCCCAAATGGCTATTGAAATTCTGTTGATTGTATTGTTATGATTGAAAAAGTTTGCGAATAAAGCGGGCCCAATTTGGTTATGAATTTTGGCATATTATGTTTATGGTTTTAAAAAATTTGTACTGAATTTTGACTGATTGAGTGTTCTAGCATGCCACCATTATGGGGCATAGACTCGGATATCACACAAGATGTTGGATACGTGTCTTGCGGGAGTGGGGTGCTACATATGTAGTATCAGAGCCTAGAATTACTATCTCGTATGGGCATTTTTGAAATATATGTCAAGTTATATATATATTTGACATGTCATAACAGACGGTAGCAACTGATCCTTAGTCTAAGTTGCATGAGAATGAGTTACATGCATGAGCATGTGTTAAGAGTTTGAGTTGATAGAATTAGTGAGAAGAGTGATGCTCTTTCAGAATGTGAGAAAATGAAAGTTTGCCAATAATTAGAAATGAGAAATAATATGTGGGTAAAATATGACAGATAATGATTCAATGTATTTGTATTGGTGGTTGCATTATTGAACATGATATCAATATTGTACTACGATGGTATACCTTTGAATGAGGTATAGGTGTGAGTGAAATGTCGTGGATTAATTGAGAAAAATAAGGATATAAGTAAAAATGATGATATTAAAGTGTATATGCCAAGTTTAAAGAAAATAATTTTTCTATGACCTTGAAAGGTGGAATTTGGACTTAGAATGGTTATGTGATTATCAATATAAGAGTTTATGATTCGGTATGAGAATATATCGGTGGAATGGAGATTTGAGTTTCATAATGGTTATGCCTCTACAATTATGAATTGATTGAGAATATACATATAGGAGATGAAATAAATGACAATAGGAAGATGAGATAGAAATGAGATAAAGAGAAAGATGATGAATCAAATGAGAAGAGTTAAGGCACCCAATATGGTAGTTGAATCATTATGACTTGGTGTAACACTAGAAGATGTTAATCCTAGAGAAGTGGAGTAAAGTTGGTGTTAGTATATGTCAATGCGAGGAAACCCCAATCGTGGTAAGGATAAAGAGAGAAATATTGTTTAGGACAAATTAAGATCAACGTATTACTATTGTAAGATAATTGGTGACCTGTCAAAAGTAAATCTTGGGATAAAATGGGATGACCTTGATGATACACACCTAAGCATGTGTGACAATAATGATGTCTGCTACTTAATCGAGTTTTGGTAACCAGAACATTACGACCTAGTAAGAGACAGTAGAAATTGATATTCTCGAGGTACTAAGAATGTCTGATAAATAGTGATGGAAACAGTGGATTGATAAGAGTTACATGAATAATATATATGATGAAAATAAGAAATCTTCTTTCAAAGAAGAATTTTAACGAATTAGATTAAGCAGACCGAGTAGTTTACTCTTAAGGATGATCAATGAAGGAAAAAAATTAGAAATGAATATATAATGAATCAAAAGTGAATATTGGATTCCTAATCATAATAGAGACTCAAGCATAAGATGTAGAATATGCTACAAAGAGTGAATGCACCTTGATGATGAAAAGTATCCAACTATGTGATTGGATAACTGAATTCGAGGTGACATTAAGTATATGAGATATAAATCAGATCTGATGAATGTGTTACTAACTCTGGAAAAAAATGTAAATAAATCCAAATGTTTGGAGAAACTAGTATGAATGAATAGACATTTGAATAAATCCATGTGAAAATCAGAGAAAATCAAATGAATTGAGAAAATCATTCGAGAAAAGAAGTCAATTGGGAAAATCGAAAATAATATGATATAATACTACCTCATTGAGGAATTAGATACTTAAAGAATTAAGAGAACAAATTATGGGCACAAGAAGTTGTGGGTTATATCTGTTGGAGTTAACAATGCCCACGACAGTATTGTGGTATTAAATCCTAAAATGATCCAAACAAAATTGTATCAATTAGCGACTATGATCATAGATGGTATTTTGAGTGTATTCGAAAAGTGAAGAGAACATTTTGAATATTTAAGGAAATCTTACATATCACAAAGGTAAAAACAGTTATATGCCAAGTTCCATAAAAGTGAATCTTAGCTTAATTAAATAAATTATGGGTGGTATAGTATTTGAACATGGCACATTAGGAGACTCAAAGAAGATAGAGGTGATGATAAAGTGAAAAAAAACTACAAGGAATATATGAGAGATTCGGAGTTCTTTAGAACTAGTTGTATGCTATATACTACTAAAGATTGTTAAGGGGTTTTTACTAATCTTAGTCCACTGACAAAAATGTTTGAAGAAAAACATGTAAATCGTATGGGTGAAGAATGCAAAAAGAATTTTGAGGAAAGATAAAACCAATGATAATAATATCATTTGGAATTGGAGATTATATAGTACATAATGAGGTTTCACATCAGAGATTAGGATGAAATCCAATGCAACATAATAAAGTGATTACATATGCATGGAGATAGTTAAAGTTTCATAAATTGAATTATTCAGGATATGATTTAGAACTTGCTGCAATTGTAATTTCTTTGAAAACTTGGAAACATTATATGTACAAAAATTGAATATATTTGAATATACAGATCAGTAAAGATTGAGGTAATTACTGAGTTTGAAAGGATTGTGCAAATGAATATTTCTTAGTAAAGCTACTATTGCAATCCAATGTATTGAGTAGAAAATTCAACAATAGAATAACACAAATTTAGATATTGAGGTTATCAAATCTAGTGCAATGCAGAGCATAGAATGTTGAGGTGCAGTAGGGTAAAATGAAATGTTATTAGTCACATAGAATTTAAGATTAGATTCCTATGAAAAATTTAGCTAAGCCCAAATTGGGAATCCAGAATTTGTAAATTTTATTGAGGAATTAAAAATGAATAGGAAATTTAAGTCCGAATAGGAAAAATGTTACTGTGTGATTGAAATAAGAAGGATGTGTACCCAACCAAAAAAAAGGGATTGAACAAAAATGTTATTAGAGAAAGCATAAGTTACTGAATGTATGAATTGCCAATAGTCCTAACTATTAGAGATATGTTTAAAGCTTATATTTTTGGAGTTCATAGCAATATAAGATCAAGGTATAGTTCTAACTAACTTTTAGAATATCAATCATTATTACTGTGATGTCATTAGAATACTGTATGAGGCATTATACGACATAACGAGGTCGTTCACCCTTACACAGAAATAAAAAGGGCCTAAAATTGGATAAAGGCTAGAATCGATTTGAGATATTGTTGATTAGTGAAATTGATCTGTGTCAAAAACTAAGTGATTCAAGTAAGATAAATGAAATAGGTAGATCAATATCGAGGTTGTGGAGCACAATGAGATAGACATCAAAGTCGAGTGTATTAATACTAAAGAGACGTGAAGTATCAAATGAAAGATGGAATGTCTTTGAGAGTATCACCTTATCAAGGTGTGCATAGATTGAGATAAAGATGTGCTTAGATAAAAAAAGGGACAAAACCAAGCTCAAATTGTATTGGTTCACACGAAGTTATTCAGAGCATAAGACCACTAACTTATAAGTTGTATTATCGGTAAAGATGTCTCAGAATTATAATGTGTGATATGTGAATATGCTAAGAAATAATGATATGATTTGACAAAGATGAATTGATAGCTTACGAAGTGAAAATTGTGAGTAATCTGAAATATAATGAGGAAACAGTTAAGATAGTGTGATATCGGAAGAAATGAGTATAAGATTGATTGATTTCATTGACTATAGTCAATTGGAAGAAATTATTTGAGTGACGAAATTAAATGGGAAACGAAGGAGCATAAAAGGAAACATACCCCTGCTTTCCTGATCAATTAGATAAGAATTTCGAGGATGAAATTTATTAAGGAGAGGAGAAATGTAACATCCCATTTTCATACTAAGGGTTAGAACCTTAAAAATTTGGTACATGTGAGATCAAAGAAAGATTAAGAAAAATGCATTTCATACTCATGCATAATGTAGCATACAAGTATATAAATTTGAATTTATGCATAATAAAATGACTGTACATGCACTCATTTGACATTTTCTGGGTAAAATTGAATTATAAATTTTTTATAATATGAATTGTGATTTTTATATGTTGGAAATTGAATTGGAGAGTGTATTTTACTGATTTAGAATTTTTGGTGAAGTTTGTGAATTTTTCGAGAATTTATGGTATTTTTGGACTAGAAAAAATGTCGTCATATAACAATTGATGAATAGTGGTAAAAATAAATGTCAAATGGTAGTGAGAATTTTTTTTATAAGACATTGGGATTTAATGATTTATGTCATTAAAAATTGGGAGACAATTGGAGTAGAAATTAGGGACAAATGGACTAGTTAAATAAAAGAACCAATCAGAGACCACAAAAAGAGGACAAGTGGTAAGTAACAAGTGTCACAACACTTGCCACTCACCACTCACGATTTTATTAACCCAAATTAAAGACCATTTAATGGTCTTTCACTTGTCAAAAACGATACATGCCCCTTCTCTTCATCTCTTTCCTTTGCTCTTTTCTTCGCTCATGGATATTCACTCTCACCCCATCAATGTTGAAGCTTTCTCTCACCTCCATTTGTTACTATCATTTTTATTTGTCACTAAAGACCTAACCCTACTACCTTTGATTGATGATGTACGTGTAAGAGAAGGAAGCTAGGGTTAAGTGTGATTTGAAGACATTGAAGGTAAACAAGTAAGTATAAGCATTAACTCTTCTTGCTTTGTTAAATAGAAGCATATATGATAATAGCAGGTGATATTGGAGTAAAACATGTGTTCAGAAAGTTGATGATGATTGGGTACATGTATAAGTTTTGTTTTAGGTTAATGATCAAATATAGTTCGTGATTTGTTGTGATTGAAATTGAACTGAAATGGAAGTAGGAATGAAGAGGAAATATTGAGGAAATAAGTTAGAAGTGATAGACTAAGAAAACGAGAGGAACTAAGATAAAATGATGATGAAGAGTGCTAGAAAATGTACAGATGCAGTATTTTCATTGAACATGTATCTGTATTTTTGCCATATATTTGTCTATAGACATCCAAATGGGATGATTTTAAGTTCATATTAAACTAAAGACGGAAGACTATATTTTTCATGAAGTAATAGAAATTGAATTATGTCTTTAAGAGTTCCAAAATTTAGATCGAAGTTGACTTTGTGGATTCTATCGTGGTTTGGAATAGTATGTAGTGTTTTTAGCATAACTTTCATAATAGCGAACTAAATTGCATGAAATTAATTTCATTTGAAATTTAATACATAAATAAACAATTGTTTAGAAGAATATTTGGCCTAAATCCTTCATTTTCATTGTCAAAAAGCCTGTGTAAAATTGTCCCGAATGTCTATTTTCAGAAGAGCCAGAATGAAGTTTGAAAAAAAGGGGTGTGAATGATCGTGCACAAGCACGATCATGACTCTTAAGGGTCACAAGGGATCTCACCATTGTGCACAAACATGAGGGTGACAATGGAGAAGCAATTGGAATTCCACGATCGTGCATAATGAAGGTGCAGTGAAAGTGGATTGGTGTGAGCATCCTTCACTCTTTTGGCTATAACTTCTTTTTTTGACCTCCAAATGACATGGGAAGTAAACCATAGGACTCATAACACATTTCTTTTCATATCCAAAACAAATTATAACCATCTGAAATCATTATAGAGAGATGGATTGATGAATTTGTGACAAAATTAATGTGGAGTTCTGGAAAATGATAACTGGAGTATTTTCACCAAACATGCTTTGGTATTTTGGGAATAACTTGTTATTTAGTTACCTAAATGAGATAATATTTGATTTGGAGTAAAATATAGATGTAGGGATACAAATAATATGAAGAAGTCAAATTGTAATTTAGAATCTAAGACTTTCAATTTCTGGATGGAAGTTGAATCTGATGTACTATTTCAAAATGAGAACAGTTCGAAAATATTGGGAGAATAATTTTTAGATTTTTGAACCCAATTAAATGATCTTAGTGTCATTAGAAACTTAAGAGATAGGAGAACAATTAAATAGAAGAAAGTGTTGTCAAATTACTTCATTTCCTTGTCAGAATGATCATACCAAAATTGACCCGAAGGTCTAAAATTTTAGCGATATTATGAGAAGAAATGAGAATTTGGATCTTGTAAGATCATATAATGTTATAATAACATTAGTGAATGAATTGTTGATATCAAAATACCAAAGGCATCAGTATAATAGGAATGAAGATGTTCATATGAATGTAGTTGTGATTCAAAGGAAATGAACTGTAGGTATCATAAGTGAATGATAATTTGATAATATACCCATGATTGTCATCGAGCATGCATTGTATATATTCCATATACACAATTGTGAATAAAGGAATACTTATAATTATACAATTATTAATATGTGTGCATTGTGTGTATACATAATTTTGATGTGCAGTTTAAATGTCCACATTCAGGCTTTTCTAGAATTTGGAGGCAAATGCTAATCTGGAACGTAAAGGAACAAATATTTAGAAGAGTGTTTTGACTAAATCCTTCATTTTCCTTGTCAAAATTGCCATGAAAGTGTGACCCGAAGGTCTATTTTGGAGAAGAAGAGACTTTGCAACACTTGAATTCGGAGAAGAAAAAGAGGGGTTGCACGATCATGTTTTTGCATGATCGTGACTTTTTGGAGAAGTCCAGAAAAGCATGATCGTGCACAAGCATGATCGTGACTTTTATTATCCAAGCATGATCGTGACATTGAATGTTTGCTGAAGTGGACTAATGTGAACATTCTTCACTCTTTTGATCATAACTTGTTCTCCTGGCCTCCAAATGACATGAGACTTGAACCATTGGACTTTTAACTCATTGATCTTCATCTCCACCAAAATTTATAACCATCAGAAATCATTCTGGAGAGATTGATTAATGAATTTGGGACAGAATTGATGAGGAGTTCTGAAAAATGGTAATTGGATTATTTTCACGAAACATGCTTTGGTATTTTAGGTATAAGTTGTTATGTAGTTATCCAAATGGAATGATTCTTGATTTATATTAACATAGAGAATAGGGCTACAATTTGTTTTAAGAAATCAAATTCCAATTCTATCTCCATAGTTCCAGAATCTGACTTGAAGTTGGGTATAGAATATTGTTATAGTTAAGTAATGGTCTAAATTATTTGGAGTATAAATTTTGGAATATTTTACCAAATTGAATGATATTGGTGTTATTAGAAACTTAATACAATAGGGGACATGTTATTAGAAGAAAGTTTTGCCAAATTACCTCATTTGCATTGTCTAATTGGTCATGGAAAATAGACCCAAAGGTCTGGAATTTTGGAGAATTTATAAGAAAGAATGAGAGTTTGGATATTGTATGATCATACAATGTTAGAATAACAATAGTGAATGAATTGTTGGTATTAAAGTCCCAAGGACATATGTATAATGGAGATGAAGGGGTTCATATGATTTTGGTTATGATTCAAAGGAGTAATGAGTACCAAGTTAAAGTTAAATTGAATGAGAATTTGATTTTTATGAGAGCAAAAAATGCTAAAAATGAAATGGAAAATAATTGAGTTATAAAATGAGAATGTGGATAAGATATGAAATTTGATAATATATCTAGAATTGTCAAGAACATGCATTGTACATAGTCTGTATATACATTTATGCATAAATAAAATTCTTATCATTGTGCAAAGTTATTAATGTGTGTGTGCAAAGTGTGTATTGCATAATTTTGATATGCAGGATAAACATTTGCATTCAGACGTTTCCAGATCATGGAAGCTAATGCTAATCTGAAGCGTACTGTGAGTAGACCTAAATGGTCTCAATTTATTGATTGTTCTATTTTAATTTTTGTATTGATTGACTACTAAATAACTATATGAATATGATTGATTGTGTTAGTTTTCGAACAGGAGATCTGATGAATGTGATGTATGAATGAAATATTAAAGTGCTCATTGAATGTGAATTGGACGGAATGAGTGTTTTCTCGACTTAAGTGTTGAATGTCGGACTAAGGTCCGATGACAATGTGAATGAGATTAAATAGTGAATATGATTGTGTGTTATTGAGCACTTCCAATCGACTGAATATTGTGATGCATTCCATTACATGAATGCATGAAACGTAATAGCAGTTGTGACTAAAGTAGTCACCGATCAGAGCTTAAAGCTCAATGAGTGAAAAAGAGCCTCGAGCTCAAAGGTGATTAAGAGCCTAAGGCTCACTATGTAAAATGAGCCATGTATCTCCCAAGAGAATAAGGGACAGTTAGTAATGAGCTCGGTATCCAATGGATATGAGACGGTTTAGGCATTCGGTCACAATAAAGTAATAAATAAAAAGTGAGTCTCATGTGCACTACATATGCACAATATGAATGATCAAATTATATTGAATGTAAAATATGAATTATGTGTTATGTGACTTGGTGAGCCATCGATAATGGTCACTCACTGAGTTCGCAAAACTCTCCCAAAATTTGCAAATATTTTTCAAGATCAAAAGAATACCCCGTTAGGCAAACGGGAGTATACCTCTTGCATGTAAGTCAGGATAGAGGTTGGTATCAGTTCGAGTTTGCATTGTATTTCTTTATTTTCATGCTAAATTGTATATTCCGCAAATTTTTGTATCATATGTATTTGAATAGTTCGGTATGTAATAACTTTTGAAATTGGAAATGTTTTGTATTTGAATTTAGGCCCAAGTGACTAAAGAAATTTTGATGAGTTGTGTACTAGTTGTAACTTTGTGTTTGAAAATATTTATACATAAAATGAGTCTGAATTTGATTACTGATTTCTGCATACGTGTATGTGTATATTGTTTTCTAAAAGAATTAAAATAAATTTATACTGAGTTTTCGAGTGGTTAACTGTTCTAGCATGCCACTTTTGTGGGATTTGCACTCGGACATCACTTAGGATGTTAGGTACGTGTCTCAAGAGGGTGGGGGTGCTACAATGTGGTATCAAAGCCCAGAATTATTATCTTAAATGGGCGTTTTCGAAATATATGGCAAGTTACGTGCATTTTAGTCATGTCATAGCAAAAAGTAACAACTGATCCCCAGTCTGAGTCACAATTTCATGAGTCACACACATGAGCATGTGTTTAGAGTGGAGATGATATAATTAGCGAGAAGAGTGATGCTCTTTCAAAACATGAGCAAATGAAAGTTGTGAATAATAAGAAAGGAGAAATAGTATATGGTTCGATATGATAGATAAAGACTCACTACATTTGTATTAGTGTATATATTATGGAACATGATATCAATATTGTACTGTAATGACATACCCTCAAATGTGATAGAGAAGTGAATATATTGTCATGATTGTGTGAGGAAAATAGGGAGATAAGTGGAAATGATGAGATTAAGGTGTGCAAGTAGAATGTAATGAAAATAGAAATTGTTATGATCTTAAGAAGATGAGTTCTGAACTAAAATGGTTGTTTGATTAATGTGACAAGATTTATGATCCACTATAAAAAGATGTTAGAGGAATTGAGACTAGAATTTCATAATGATTATGCATTAATAATTCTAAATAGATTGAGGGTATACATGTGGGAGATTATATACATGACAATAGGAAGATGAGATAGAAATGAAATAAAAAAGAAGATGATGAATCAAATAAGAATAAAATATGATAGTTGAATCAATATGGCATGATGTAACACCAGAATAGGTAAATTCTGGAGAATTGGAGTAAAGTTGATGTTAGTATGTGTTAATGTAAAGAAGCCTCGATCGTGGTAGGATAAAGAGGGAAATATTGTTTAGGATCAATTAAGATCAGTGTTACTATTGTAAGATGTAAATTAGAGAATTGTTGGAATTAAATCTCCGGATAGAACGGGATGACTTTGAAGATGCACACTTAAGAACATGTGACAATAATCATGTCTACTACCTCATCGAGTGTTGTAAATAGAATATTGTAAGAAATGATAAAATGGTGATCTTCTTGAGGTACTAAGAATGTCTAATAAATAGTGATGGAAACAGTGGATTGATAAAAGTTACATGAATAATATAGATGATAGTAATAAGAAATCTTCTTTCGAAGAAGAATTTCACCGAATTAGATTAAGCAGACTAGATAGTTTATTCTTAAGAATGATCAATGAAGGAATAAATCAGAAATAATTATAACGAATCAAAAGTGAATATTAGAGTCCTAATCATAACGGAGACTCAAGCATAAGATGTAGAATATGCTACAAAGAGTGTATGCATTTTCATGATGAAAAGTATCCAACTATGTGATAGGATTCCTGAATTCGAGGTGACATTAAGGGATTCCTGAATTCGAGATAACATTAAGTATATGAGATATAAATCAGATCTGATGAATGTGTTACTAACATAGGAAATTAAGATTTCTAATAAATCGAAATGTATGGAGAAACTAGTATGAATGAGCAAGCATTAGAATAAATCCATATGAAAATCAGAGGAAATCATTGAATTGAAAAGAAAAAAAATCATTCAAGAAAAGAAAGCCAATTGGGAAAATAAAAAATAACATGAGAAAATACTACCTCATTGAGGAATTAGATACTAAAAGAATTAAGAGAACAAATCATAGGCACAAGGAAAATTGGGTTATATTAGTTGGAGTTAACAATGCCCTCGATAATATTATAGTATTGAAGATTAAAGTGATACAGGCACAATTGGATCAATTAGTGACGATGATCATAGAGGATAATTAGATTGTATTCGAAAAATGAAGCGAATATTTTGAACATTGAGATTAATCTTACATATCGTGGAGGTAGAAACAATTATATGCCAAGTTTAATGAGAGTGAATCTTAGCTTGATCAAATAAAATGTAGGTTGTATATCTGAACATGGCTTATTGGGAGACCCAATGAAAATAGAGGAAACGATGAAGAGAGAAACTACAAAAAATATTTATGAGATTCAAAGTTGTCTAAAATTGCTGAAAATTGGATACCAACAGAGACTGTTAGGGAGTTTTTACCAATTTTAGTCCTTTGACAAAAATGTTTGAGGAAAAACGTGTAAATCGTATGGGTGATGAATGCAAAAAGAGTTTTGATGAGTTATAACACCAATGCTAATCATATCACTTCAATGTGGAGATTTTTGCAGTATATAATGAGGTTTCACATCAGAGATTAAGATGCAATTCGTTGCAACATTATAAAGTGATTTGGTATACATAGGGACAATTAAAGCCTCATGAGCTGAATTTTGATATATGAATTAGAATTTGCCATAGTAGAAATTTATGTTAAGAACTTGGAGACATTATAAGTATAGTGAAACATTTCATATTTTGTACAGATTATTAGAGTATAAGGCAATTATTGAGTTTGCAAGGAATGAAAATGAGGCTGAGACAATGAATAGAGTTACTTGAAGACTTTGATTGTGTAAATGGGAAATTCCTAGTAAAGCTGGTGTTGTAATCTGATGTATTGAACAAAACATTCGATGACGAAATAGCACGAATTTAATATTGAGGTTACCAAACCAAGTGCAATAAAGAGTATAGAATGTTTAGTTGAATTTTGGGCCAATCAAAGTATTATTATTAGCTATTGAATTTAAGATCAATCCCACAAGAAAAGATTAACAAAGTCTAAATTAAGGATTCAGAAATTGTGAATCTTAGTGAGGAATTACAAACGAATCTGAATTTTAAACTCGAATAGGAAAAATGTTGCTTTGTGATTGAAACGAGGAGGGTGTGTACCCGATAAAGATGAGTAAGCAAAGATGTTATTAGTGAAAGAAAATCATAACCTAAGCTAGACATCCTAGTAGGAATACACTGAAATGGTATTCAGCTGCTAAGGATGTAGGAAGCATAACTAACTAAATGTTTAAATTGCCAACAGTCCTAACTGTTGGAGATATGCTTAAAGCTTATATTTTTGGAGTTCATAAAAATATAAGATCAAGGTATAGTTCTAATTGGCTTTAAGCATATCAATCATTATTACTGTGATGTCATTAGAATACTGTATGAGGTGTTATACGATAAAAAGAGTCGTTCACCCTTACAAAAGGGTTGAAGGCCATAATTAATTTGAGGTATTGTTGATGAGTAAAATGAATTTATAATAGAATTTAAAAGGCTCATGAAAGGTGAATGAATTTGGTGGGACAACATTGAAGTTATAAATTGTAGTGAGATAGACCCAAGAGTTAAGTGTAGTAAAAATGAAGAGATGTGAAATACTAGGCGAGAGATGAAATATTTCTAAGAGTAGCACCTTATCAAGGTGTGCATAGATTGAGATAAAGATGTGCTCAGATAAGGAAAAAGGATAAACTAAGCTCAAATTGTAGTGGTTCACATAAAGTAAAAATTGTGAGTAATCTGAGATATATTAAGGAACTAGTTAATAGAGTGAATGACTGAATAGGTGATTGACAAATAGAGTGATTCCACTGATTATAGTCAAGTGGAGGAAAATATTTGAATGATAACAGTTAAATGGGAAATGGAGAAACATATAAGGAAACATATCCCTTCCTTTTTTATCAATCAGATAAGAATTTCAAGGACGAAATTTATTAAGAGGGGAGAGAAATGTAACATCCCGTTCCCATATTAAGAGTTAGAGCCCAAAATACGGTATATGTAAGATCAAAGAGAGATTAAAAAAACTACATTTTCATGCTCATGCATAATGTTAGCATTCACACATGTGAATTTGAATTTTTGCATACATTAAAATGACTGTACATGCATTCATTGACATTCTGGGTATAATTGATTATAAATGTGCTTATATGAGAATTGTGAATTATTTGTATCAAAAACTGAATTGGAGAAGTATAAATAGTTGGATTAGAATTTTTGTGAATTTTAAGAGGTATACTGGCTTAGGAAAAAATGCCACTTGGCAAATAAATTGATGAATGAAAATAGAAATAATAATTCAATGATATTGAAGAAATTTCATAAATGACTTTGAATTTATTGAGAAAATGATATTGAGAATTTGGAGACAATTAAAGTAGAAATTTGGGAGACGAATGGACTGATTATTAAGAGTTATGTAGTAGTATAAGTGAAAGGCATTAGTATTTATTTTATGTGGTAAGTGTCGTGACATGTGTCATGACACTTACCAAGCTTTTTAACCCACATTTATTAACATCTATGGAAAGATCATCTTCATTTTTGTGATGTCTTTCATTTTCACGAAATACTCTCATCTTCTTCATCTCTTTTTCTCTCATACACGATGCTCTCATAAACCACCCATCAAGGTTGAGCTTTTGTACCATCCTTCACCCTACCACTTCAACACTTTGTCATGTTCTTTATGTTGATAAAAATCCAACCAATTCCACCTTAAAAAGGTGATGATTGGATGATGCTTAGAGTCTAGGGTTATTTGAAGATTTAAAGAAGCTTTGGAGCTAAACATGTAAATTAAGCTTTGTTCTTCATGGATGGTCTAAACAGTAGCATATATGATGATAGATGGTGATATAGGAGCAAAATATATGTGCAGAAAATTGATAATGAATGAGTACATGTATATGTTCTGTTTTTGGGTTAATGATCAAATATATAACATGATTTGTTTGTGATTGAAATTGAACTGAAATGGAAGTAGGAATGAAGAGGAAATAAGCTAGAAGTGATAGAATAAGCAAAAGAGATTAACTAAGATGAAAATGATGATGAAGAGTGTTAGAAAATGTACAAATGCAGTGTTTTTACTAAACATGCATCTGTATTTTTGCCATATCTTGGTCTGTAGACATCTAAATAGGATGCTTTTAATTTTAGATTAAACTAGAGGCGTATGGCTATATTTTTCATGAGAAATCAAAGTTTAATTCTGCTTCAAAGAGTTTCAAACTTTAGCTTGAAGTTGAGTCTGTGGATTATGTCCTGGTTTGGAAAAGTCTATAGTGTTTTTGGCATAACTTTCAGAATTTGTAACCAAATTGCATGAAATTAGTTTCATTTGAAACTTAAGACATAAAAGAACAACTGTTTAGAAGAGTGTTTTGCCTAAATCCTTCATTTTCTTTGTCAAAATTGCCATGGAAGTGTGGCCTAAAGGTCTATTTTGGAGAAGAAGAGACTTTGCAGCACTTGAATTTGGAGAAGAAAAAGAGGGGTTGCACGATCATAACATTTTGGAGAATTCCGGAAAAACACAATCATGCTTGTTTTTCTGATCCAACTTGAATCTCACGATCTTGACATTGAATGCTTGCTGAAGTGGGCTGATGAAAACATCCTTCACTCTTTTGGTCACAGCTTCTTCTCCCGACCTCCAAACGACATGATACTTAAACCATTAGACTCGTAACTTATTAATCTTCATCTTCACCAAAATTTATAACCATCTGAAATCATTCTGAAGAGATTGATTGATGAATTTGGGAAGGAATTGATGAGGAGTTCTGGAAAATGATAACTGGAATATTTTCACGGAACATGCTTAGATATTTTAGGAATAACTTGTTATTTTGTTATCCAAATGGAATGATTCTTCATTTAGATTAAAATAGAGACATAGGGATACAATTGTTATGAAGAAATCAAATTCCAATCCTGTCTCCATAGTTCCAAAATCTGACTTGAAGTTGGGCATAGAATACTGTTATAGTTAAGGAATGGTCTAAATTATTTAGAGTATAACTTTTGGAATATTCAACCAAATTGAATTATCTTAGTGTTATTAGAAACTTAGGACAATATGGAACATGTTATTAGAAGAAAGTTTTGCCAAATTACCTCATTTGTATTGTCTAATTGGTTATGGAAAATAAACCCAAAGGTCTGGAATTTTGGAGAATTTATAAGAAAGAATGAGATTTTGGATATTGTATGATCCTATAATGTTATAATAACAATAGTGAATGAATTTTTGGTATTAAAGTGCCAAGTACATGTGTGTAATTGAGATGAAGGGGTTCATATGATTGTGGTTGTGATTCAAAGGAAATAAGTAATGAATACCAAGTTAAAGTTAAAGTGAATGAGAATTTTATTTTTATGAGAGCAAATAATGCTAAAAATGAAATGACGAGTAATTGAGTTATAAAATGAGAATATGGATAAGATATGAAATTTGATAATATACCCGGGATTGTTGACAACATGCATTGTACATAGTCCATATATACATTTGTGCATAAATAAATGTTTATAATTGTGCAAAGTTATTAATGTGTGTGTGCAATATGTGTATTGCATAATTTTGATGTGCATGATAAATGTCCATGTTCAGACATTTCCATATCATAGAAGCTAATGCTAATCTAGAGCATACTATGAGTAGCCTAGATGCTCTCATTTCATTGTTTGTTTTGTTTTGAATTTTTGTATTGATTGACTACTAAATGACTATATGAATATGATTGATTGCGTTGATTTTTGAACAAAAGGTCAGATGAATGTGATATATGAATGAAATATTGAAGTGCTCATTCTATGTGAATTGGACGGAATAAGTGTTTTCTCGACTTAAGTGTTAAATGTCATATTAAGGTCCGATAACAATGTGAATGAGATATGATAGTGAATATGATTTTGTGTTATTGAGCACCTTCAATTGATTGAATATTATGAGGTATTTCATTACATGAATGCATAAAACATAATAACAGTTATGATCAGAGTAGCCACCGATCAGAGCTTAAAGCTCAACGAGTGAAAAAGAGCCTCAAGCTCAAAAGTGATTAAGAACCTAAGGCTCACTATGTAAAATGAGCCTTGTATCCCCTAAGCGGATAAGGGACAGTTAGTAATAAGTCCAGTATCCAATAGATACGGGACAATTTAGGCATTCGGTCACAACAAAGTAACAAATGGAACGTGAGTCTCATATGTACTGCATATGCTTAATATGAATGATTAAATTGTATTGAATGTGAACTGTGAATTATGTATCATGTGACTGGGTGAGCCATTGATGATGATCACTCATTGAGTTCACAAAACTCACCCAAAATTTGTAAATATTTTTTAGGATCAGAAGAATATCCCGTTAGGCAAATGAGAGTATACCTCCTGCATGCAAGTCAGGGATAGAGGTCGGGATCAGCTCACGTCTGCATTGTATTTTTTTATTTTCCTGCTAAATTGTATATTCTGCAAATTTTTGTATTATATGTATTTGAATAGTCTGGTGTGTAATAACTTTTGAAATTGGAAATGTTTTACATTTTAATTTAGGCCCAAGTGACTAGTGAAATTTTTATGAGTTGTGTACTGGTTGTAACTTTGTGTTTGAAAATGTTTATGCGTAAAAAGGGTCTAAATTTAATTACTAATTTTTGCATACGTGTATATGTATATTGTTTTCCAAAAGAATAAAAAAAATGTACTGAGTTTTCGAGTGGTTGATTGTTCTAGCATGCCACCCTTACGGGATTCGCACTCGAACATCACTCAAGATGTCGGGTACGTGTCTCGAGAGGGTGGGCTGCTACAAGTCAAATCTCATATGATTATATATATGATGCCTACTATAAATGAAACCTTAATTTTTGCTTCTTTAAGGCCTAAAAGGGTGCAAGTGAGTTTACATGTTATTATAGAAGTTATGCTTATTCTTCCACTGATAGTACTGAACTTTTTTTAAAAAAATTGTTAGTACTAAACTTTGTGCCTAGGTTATAAGCCATAGATAAAAGTAAAGATGTCAAAAAGGGCCAAGTTGGGATTTTGGCCTGGGTTGACCGGGCTATGGGTTAGCCCATGGCTCGACCATTACTTCAATAACAACATCGTTTTGGAAGTTTTTCTTTTAAAAATGGCAAGTTGGGTTGACTTGACCCGCCCTTGGACCGTCAGGCCATAGGATGAGCCTCGAGCCACCATGACCTTGGGTAGAGCTGAGCCAGGGGCAGTTAGGGCCCGACTTGACCCGTTGACATCTCTAGATAAAAGTGTGATGTTTACTCTTAGGATGAGCCCTAGTAGATATCTCATATGCATTTATATGCTTAGATGTATAAGCTTTATGCTCATTTATTATTTTATGTAATGCTTCTTCATTATGCAATTATTTTACCATAATAAATATATTTTTATAATTGCCTTCATTTCTATAGTTATGTCTTATTTCATGTCTATCATTGGAATTTTTGGGGCTCTCAGCGTGTTTTCTAGTTTTTCATTCCCTTTAGTACACTTGAACAAAGGGTTCTTAAGGGAATTTTCCTTCTTTCTCAATGTTTCATTATTATGCCTTAATTCATCTAATTCATGATTGTCATTGATAATTATATTTTTGGTTGCTTTAATACTATGAAATTCACTTTTCATATTTTCTTTCTCACTCAAGCATGCATCTAACTCTTTTTTACCTTTTTAAGTTTGGAAGAACATTTGTTTCTTTCCTTACTTATAATTTCT
>JANJEY010000006.1:52174788-52184912 GCA_024703695.1 Erythroxylum cataractarum
GTTCAAAGTTTTGTTATTACTTAATTTTTGAAACAAGTTTTTAAAGTTTTGATTGACTGGAACGTACTGAAGTTTCTTTAAAATAACTTGTTTTTAACGAAACAGTTTTGGAAGAGTTTTCAATAAGGGGAATACACAATTCAACCCCCCTTCTAGTGTATTCACTATCGTATTATAAGCATTGTATTAACGTGTGATTTACTTCAAGTAACTTATATAGGAGTCCAATATGGACAAGGAGGGGAAAATAATCCCTACTCCAATACCTATAACCCTGGGTAGAAGAATCGTCGTAACTTCTCTTGGAAGAACAATTCTATAGGGCAATTCAAACATCAAAGATGATTAGGATTCCAAAAAGATAAACCAAGCTTAATGGAATTTGAGTTGGATAAGATTTTAGATAAGATTGGAGGCATGGAGGATGCACATAAGAGGCTTGAATACAAATTTGAGCAAGTTATCAAGAACCACACCTGTTCAATACATAATCTGGAGGTTTAAGTAGGTCAACTAGCTAAAGCAATATCTACTCGAAATGCAGGAACCCTTCTAAGCAATACCCAGTATAACTGAAAGGAATGGATCACGGCCATCACTCAGACCAAAGAAAAGGAACTTGATCATACAAAGGAAAATAGAAATGAAAGAAAAAGACAAGTAATTGTGGAACTCCTTCCAAGTGAGCTTGAAATTGAGTTAATCAAAGAATCTTAACCCAAATTATTGTACCCTATTCTAGTGCAGTGAAAATAATTATTAATTAGGTTAACAAGGGATTCTGAGGAGGTTGACTTAAACAAGGCTGAGAACTTAATGGAACATCTACAAATGATGCTCATATTAATGGAATCAGTGAACAAGAAAGTTAAAAAGCGTGAAGCAAAAGAAAACCCTAATATAATATAGAAGAAAGAGGATCGAAGGGATTTTTACATTCCTTATAGTATAAATAGAGCCAATATAGACAAGGCATTCATAGATTTA
The DNA here is from genome assembly GCA_024703695.1 of Erythroxylum cataractarum. Taxonomy (NCBI): domain Eukaryota; kingdom Viridiplantae; phylum Streptophyta; class Magnoliopsida; order Malpighiales; family Erythroxylaceae; genus Erythroxylum; species Erythroxylum cataractarum. Next base: position 52,175,776 of record JANJEY010000006.1, read on the forward strand.
GGAATGAGCATCAATATGATGCCCTATGCCTTTAGTTAATAGCTAAGGTTATGAGATTCATACCCATAAGATATTAGTAAAGATGATCGATAGAACAGTCCATTAATCGAAGGGGAATATTAAGGATGTGTAAGTACAAGTTGATAATTTTCCTTTTCCCATAGACTTCTATATATTAGATAATTGAGAAGATGTGGAAACCCCTATGGTTCTTGGATGACCATTCATAGCCACTACCATTCTTGGCCACTACTAACTCAATCATTGATGTTGATGGGGGTCAACTAACTCTAAGGGTAGGAAAGAAGTAAGTAACTTTTAAGGTGTCAAAGAACGACAACAGTCCTCCTTTGCCTCTAACTAATTTCAAGGAACCTAAACCTTGAGGGCAATAAGAACATATTGAGGATCCTATGAGTGCCTTCAAAAAGGAGTAATTGCGTAGAAGAAGGCAAAATAAGGAGAACCACAAGGAAGGTGGAATCAAGGGCATCATAGCTTATGTGCAAATTGTTAGATTAATGATTGCACTGCCATTGCACCACTCATTTGAACCATCATAAGCAAAAGAAAAGCGTCGAGCTACCAACGTTAAAAAAAGCACTGCATAGGAGGCAACCCATGGAATTTCCATGTCCTAGATTGTTTTTAGAAGTTTGATTTTCATAGTTAGGTTATTACATTTTCAACAAAATCGAGAAGTCATAAGACGTTGACACAAAGTAGGTGATCAATGAAGCTAACAAAGAGAGGTACAAGGATCACAAAGAGCTAAGAAGTGAGTTTAGAAAAGTGGAGAAGGTATACAATATTATAGAAGTGTTATAAAAACAATCACCTTTAACACTTATTGTACAACTAATTTTATGATTAATAAAGACATTTTTCATTATTTCAATGTTCATACATTTATGGATTTGATGTTTATCTTAATTTGATTTAATGAAGTCCTTGATACAAAAGATAACATGGAGGAAATCCTGATTAAATCATGATAATGATATTCCTATCATGTGTAATTATGTTATTATCTAAACTTTCCCTAGTCATAGGATTAATAAGATGGAATATCATTAATCTGGATAGACTAGCACATGTTATACTCCTTAATTAGATCAAGCAATAGATCTTATAAATTGTAGATATAAGTTGTTTAGAGGTAACAAGTAGATACTTACTAAGGTTGTAAGTACATTGGATTAACCTACTATGAGACAATCATGTGGATATTTTACTCCAATTTCAATAATAGTCTCATTATAGCCTTAGTGCAAGTATCCTTGAACTTAAGGTGGTCAAGGATATCTCAGATACTGATCCTATACTTTGATTCCATTCATCAGTTCCTTTCAGAGATTACTCATAGGGTGGTGATTGGGTACAACTTGAGGTATCCAAAGGTAATTGAGTTGCCAATAAAGGATTCACCACTCCTGATAGAAAGAGATGATATCCACGACCTTTTATCGGGATCATTATTTGGGAGTCTCTAGCTAGAGCAAATATATGTCATGAAGAGAGTCTTCAATGATACCTAAAGTAATGAGATCCTTAAGACAAGATCTAATATCACTTAGACTAGATGTGACGTAGTCAGTCTAGTTGGAGTTGACACTTGGACCATACTTTGAAACAAGTGGGGTATAGATGGTGAAAGGATGAATTGCATGGCAACATTACATATTGAGGGGTTCGTAGTCAAGTTGTTGACTTTCTGGTTAAATGAAGGTCATGACGTGTTGCTAGATACGGCTCTTGACTTACTTGAATTAAGTGTTAATTCAAGTGGCCAACACAATTGGGAACCTAGTAGGTCACACACATAGGGCATCTGAAGGATGAGTAAAATGATCTTAAATGATGATTCAAGATATGAGAGAGTGTTTCATTATTGTATTGCGATGTGATTGTGGTAGAAAACATTGCATGGAATGGATTAGAAACAAGTGTTGTTGGTTGTCAATTTGGTCACTAACTTCCCAAAACTTCCATTAATGCCTGTTATTTATGGTCATTAACTTCCCATAACTTCAATTAATGCATGTTATTTATGAACATAACTTCCCATTAATGATGGGGCCTATGTGAGGCCAAAGAGGGCAGAAAATAACCATCATTTTCATGCATCTTGTGTAAGATAAAAATGAGAAAAGAAAGGTTTTTTAATAGACACTCCATTCTTTTTCTCTCTAACGCTTATAAGAGTTCTTGTCTTTGCTAGCACAAAGAAAGAATTCTAGCTATCTCCTAGTTAGGTTTCATCCTTCTTTCTTCATGTGTACTTTCATTAGAGATAGTCTACGTTGATCAGTGGTTTATGACAACACAATACGGAGAAGAGTAAAGAATGAAGGAGATCATCGAATAGGTATGTAAAAATCTTACATTTCATGTTTTTGTTTTCTATATCTATATATATGAGTAGATCTAGTTTTTTAGGTTCCGTTTAATTTTTTGTTATGTATAATTTGATATATATTATGTATGAGATGCATGATCAAAACCTTACACACAAAAGAAGGAAATTTTAAAATTGTTGGGAAATTGTATGCCATGATCGTGGACTATGGCAAGGTAAAAATGGCAAACACGCACAGTTAAAATTTTACCATTTTACCATTCAATCATTTATAAATATATTTATAACTTCACTTTTTCACTCACTTTCATTTTCACTTTATCTCTCTAAACTTTATCTCTCCAAACACTCTCACTTGTCTCTACAAAATTTCAAACCTCCAAATTTCTTTCGACTACCATCGACTCACAAGCCAATATGTCGTGCTTCAAGCAAATAGTAAACTATGATTGATCAGTAGGGCAAAAAAAAGTCTCAGGAAAAGGGAAGAGGAATAGAGCAACTAATTACAGAGCACCTTTTTCAATCTTCTCGAATGAGGAAGATACTTGTTTCCATTTCCTTTGTAGTAAACAAATTATGATTCCAAAATATTTTCAATTTGAAACTTTAGATAGAATAGAACTATGAGACAAGGTCAAGAGCTTAGCTGAGAAAATTCAATGGAGTCAGCTCATTCAATTTCAATTCCCAGTTTATGAAGAACTAACCCTAAAATGTTTTACTTCTCTTTAATATGAATCAAACAAACCTAGGGAACTATAGTTTAGGTTGTGGGGACAACCCTATAAGCTTGATTATGACACCATGTATGAAATTTTTGGTTTCCCCAAGTCTTCTGCAGTGGATCAATAGAACAATTATCATGTTTGTCCTTACTAGACAAAACTAATTAGGTTATAGTGTTTTGACACTAAGAGGCAAACAACAACATTATTAGGATTCATGAACACTTGTTGATGCACAAATTCATATGCCAAGTCATATTTGACAAAACTGAAACCAACAAGTGTTCGAAGAAGGAACTGTTTCTATCATGGTGAATGGATCATAGCATCCCAGTTTACATAACCACCAATATTTTTAATGCAACTATTGCTTCTTGAAAGAAAAGGAGCAACAATTTAGGAAGGGGTTACTTGGTTTTGGCCATAGCTAACTACTATGGAGTTAAGTGCGATAGACTTATAGTCTACCATCCTGAGTTCATGAACCACCATCAACTATGGCAGACTGAAATCCTGAAGTCCCATAGTATGGAACTTCAGGATATTATTGCCAAAACACTAGTCAAAGGAAGGACTGGTCAAGTAAGTTCAAGCGCCCAATAGTAACAAGATGAGGATTCATCCAATGTGGAGTTCGAAAAGGAAGAAGATGCAGAAGAACTCTAAAAGGATGAAGGAGATGGCCTGAACCCAATGACTTCAGAGTTGAGACTTCCGTCAAATTCACTACTATTTTGAGGCTCAGGGCATTCAACTACCATCTCCAACACTATCACCACCTCCATCACCATAAAACTTGCTCTAACCCCCTTCTTTTAAATTTATTCTTTATTTTTATTTTTATTCCTATTTTTATTTTTATTTTTATATTTATCTTTATCTTTAATTTTTATTATTTTTCTTTAATTCATGTTTTTTCTGTCTTTATGTGTTTGTTTGTTCCCTTCTCACATTTATGTGTTTGTTTGAATGTGAATTTTGCATATTATAGTTGTTAGGTTGCATTATGTGAATCGTGTGAAGGTGCCAATGGCTTAGATGAATCGAAATTGATTTAATGTTGAACATGGTCTATTAGGTTATAGAGAATTATTAGCTTTTATAATTTATAAACTGGGGGTTCTTTGATTAAATATGCTACTTAATTGGGATTTAGTGTTTAAATGTAGCCCTCTAAATTGTCGCATTCATTCATAATTTGAGGCCTCTTAACCTGATAAAGGCAAAGGTGATCAGAGTAGCCACAAAAAAGAGCTTAATGCTCAACATGTGAAAAAGATCCTAGAGCTCAAAAAAAGTGTAAGGGCCAAAGACTCACTATATAAAATGAGCCCGGTATCCCCAACGGATATGGGATAGTTATCAATGAGCCCAATACGGGATAGTTATCAATAAGCCCAATATGGGATAGTTATTAATGAGCCTGGTATCCAAAATAAATACGGGACAGTTAGGCACTCGGTCATAATAAAGTTACAAATTGAAAGTGAGTCTCATGTGCATTGTATATGCATGATGTGAATAATTGTAATGTGTTGAATGTCAAATATTAAATGAATGATCAAGTGATATATTCTTAAGTGAATGTGTAATGTATGTGACTTGATCTGATGATTTGATGAATTGTACGTGTTATGTGATTGAGTGAGCCATCGAGGATGGTCACTCACTGAGTTCGTGAAAACTCACCCAAAATTTTGCAATATTTTTCTAGCTCAGAAGAGTACCCCGTTAGGAAAACGAGAGTATAGCCACTGTATAGAAGTAAAATATTAAGGTTAGAATCAGTTCACGTCTGCATTTATATTTTCTTATTTTTGTATCGAATTGAGTCTTCTATAATTGTTGTAACTTGTGTATTTGAGTATTTCTGTTTGTAATAACTTTCCATATTGGAAAGGTTTGTAAATGACTTGGAAATGTAATGAAATGATGACTATAAGTATTTTTGTATTTGTAATGGGCCCAAATGGCTATTGAAATTATGATGATTGTATTACTGTGATTGAAAATATTTGTGAAATAAAAATGAGCCCAATTTCATAATTGATTTTTGCATACAATTGTGCTTTAAAAAAATTTGTAAGGAAATTTTACTGACTGATTGTGTTAGCATGCCACCCTCGCAGGGCATGTACTTAGATATCACTCAAGATGTCGAGTACGTGTCTTGCGGGAGTAGGGTGCTACAACTATAAACAGAGAGGAATCATCAGTCTACAATTTATTAAGACGAATCAACAATGGGCAGATATCTTCACTAAACCTTTGTATGAAGATAGATTCAAGGAAATCAAACGAGACTTGAATATGGTAATGTTGAATGACCATTCGTCTAACACATTATGATCCAGACGATTCGTAAAAGAAGAAGATAAAAATTCGTAAGTTTTTAAGTAAATAGTAACGGTAAGTTATGAACGGTAACTTTTCAAGAGTATGCATAAGAAGGAAATCTTCTCAAGATTCTAAAATACCTTCTACTTTAGAATTTTCTTTAAAAACTTTGAAATCGACTTATTTTGTGCTCTCAACCAAGACGATTCAATACTCTGTTATAAGCTTTAAGTTCTTTTCGTTTCATATTCCTACTTTTAGATATCACTACTTTAAACAAAATACATTTGTGTGTTTAGTTTTTATCTGTTATAGATCACAAATGGAGCAATCACTTATCTATAAGAGGCACGTTGATTTCATCTCTTTGAAGGAAAATCAGATGGACATTAAACCAGAAATTGAAGTAACTGGCTAGAAAAATTTCTTCAAGGTTCATGAAAAAGTCTATTTGAATGAGATATATGAGTTCTGGAAGAATGCAAAGGTGGTGGACGACACCTTAGTATCAATGGTAGATGGATTGTCTGTTATCGTCACACAAGATACTATCGAGAGGGTCATTGGGTGCCCTAATATTGGAGCATAACTGTTTAACAATACAAATTGAATTACTCAAGGCTGTGTAGATAAAGTGAACATCAATCGACAAGTATATGGAAGTAGTGATCTAGGAGTTAAGAGGGCTTCAACCTTTGTTCCAAAGGCTAGGGTTCTACATTCACTACTTTTCTACTGTGTTCTACTAAGATTAGGCTCGAAGGATGTTGTGACAATGAACGATGAACATTGTTTGTTTCACCTACTGAACCACCAACCCATTAATCTTTCGTACTTGATTTTGAAGTACATGATAAAGTCAAAGGGAGATTCTAGCTCTCTACCTTATGGTAAACTGTTGACAAGGATTTTTAGAGAATCTGGAATCTTACTCGACAGAAGTAACAGGGTAAAGATGGATGTGAAGAGAATTATTAGTGCCACTGATATTCACAAAATGGGAATAAAGTTTGAAGATGAAGTGGATACAGGTTCTACACCGAAAGCAAGGTTTGAGGGGGAGCTTATAGGAAGATGGAGCAGGAGTGAATGTGTTATGTCTAAAAGACAAACAAAACCTTGATCGACAAGAAGAACATGCATAACAGAAAATACTGAGAAATCATCTGATGTACTAATAAAGTTACGACGATTCTACATAAAGAGGAAAGCTGGGTTTAACAATCATCACAAAAAGGGTCATTGAATAGAAAGGCGGAGACACTTCAATCAGAAAAATCCAAACAGTCAAGTAGGTCACCAAGACTATTGACCTTACAACAACAAGAACAGAAGAAGCAGAAAGCTCTGATTCTTGGTAGAGATTCTGAAAAGCAAGAGAAAAGACAGCAGCCTACCAGATCAATTGTCTCTATTTTGCAAAGTCAATCAGCAAAATCATCTGGAGATACAGAGATAAAAAGGAAGCTAGTATTTAAGAGGAAGAAGCCTCAACAATAACTTTCTTCTAAACCGGTAGAAGAACAAAAGAAGGTGAAGCCTAGTCTAAAAAAGGTTTCTTCATCTAATGTTCAACAAAAGACGAAGACAGTTGAACACCAATTGGAACCTTACAATTCTTCTCAACCAATCAACAAAAAGGATTTGAAATTGAAGATTATAGAAGAATTAATACCTTTTCGAAGTAGAAGCTCAATTATTATTAGAGAACCTTCAAAAAAGACAGTCAAGGTATAAGTCGAACGTATACCGATTAACAATCAGACAATTCATCTTCTAAGTTATAAAGAATGAAGACTATATGTTATTCTGCGAGATAAGAAGACAAAATCATATCCAATGAAGATTTTAAAAGATCGTTATACAATCTATCTGATTATGAGCAGAACATCGATAAAGATTGTGCTAGATAAACAACCAAGATGCTCAACCCCCATGAAAAACCAAAAAAAAGGGAAAAAGAAGATGTTTCCAAAAAGGAATAAAGATGATCTTACAGAAGAACAGATTTAAGTAGTTGTGGAGAACATAGATGATGCATGTAATGCAGCTCAACTTAGAGGTATCTATGTTTCACATCACATTTCAAAGGCACCAGGAAGTCAATTTGGAGTTTCTATCACAGATGAAAACTTTAAGGTAGTTGGAAAAGTGATAGAAGGATAGTACAGAAGTATCACGGTTGAAGGTATCAATTTCAACTTAGAAACCTTTGTGCATTTAATCCTACATTTCAGACCCTTAAGTTTCATACGTTCAGTCAAAGATGTGTTACACCTTCTTGAGCAACCAATTCTTAAACTATCTAGACCTGATGATCTTGATCTCCCAGAGGGAAAACTGTAACATCCCGTTACTGTTAACAAGGGTATTGTGGTAATTGGGACTGACTGATAGGCTTTACTGTACTTACTGACTAAGTATGTTACTGGCCTCTAATTATAGAGGAACAGGTCTACTGCATATGCATATTTATTTATTCATTGGTACATGCATTCATGATTTCCGATATATAATTGTAAATTGAGACTGACTGAATTGACTGGTTTGTGAACTGATCGAATTGTGAACTGACTGAACTGTGACTGATTGAGAAATTAAAAGTAATTGGGTTCAAGTGACTGATTTAGCATAGTTTATAAGTGACTGGTATTTTGTAATGGCTTATGGGAAATTTCTGGGAAATTCGAGAGAAAATGCCCGGACCGGAAATATTTGAGAGACTGACCGATTGACTATATAGTACTGAAAGAACTGCCCAATGGCAAAGGAAAAATTAGGATTTTACTGATAGGAAATAATTATGTTGAACCATTGGACTTTAGAGACTGAAATTTGGACTGGGGTAGAGACCTTTGTCTATATATAGCCTAGGTTTGAGAATTTGAGAAATTTTCTAAGGCATTACGAGTTTCTCTTCTCCTCCTCCCACGGTGTTCTTCGATCTCTTCCATTGGTGAGTAATCTTTGATCTTTTCATGTGGTTTCCCTCTTATAGTGTAAGGCTAAGTGATTCATTGTGTTTGTTGAAGATTGATGAAGGATTGAGAGGCTGTAGAGTGGATCATCGTTGATTTGGAAAGATTTTAGGGTTTACGGTGGAATCGTAGATTTGAGTTTGATTGGTAAGTGTTTTTGTGTTTAATGTTGTTATTAATGGTTTCTATAGCATTTATGGCATTTATTAGGGTAGATTTGAGTGGTTGGACTGTATTAATGGTGGTTTTAAGAGGGTGGATCGCTCGGAGAAGACGACGGAGTTCGTCGCGCGCCGCGGCCTGCACGCGAGCCCAACGGCGACGAATATATATATTCGTACGCCGCGGCGAGCTGGTGTGGGCGCCGCGGCGAGCGTTACGTATGTCTGATGCCGTGGCGCGCTTCCTCGCCTCGCGGCGCGCCCAAACGTGTTATTCGCCGCGGCGAGCAATGTTCACGCCGCGGCGAGCAAACTGTTTTGGGCCGCGGCGAGAGACGCGATGCCGCGGCAAGAGGGACTGTTTCATTGAATTAAAATTGGTTTATTGGGCATAACTTTTGGTGTAGACCTCCGATTGAGGCGATTCCAGATTTGTTATGAACTAGGAAAAGAGGTTTACAATTGAGAATAATTATAGGAGTTCTAATTGATTTATATGGTATTGAATTATAGAGAATTGGGTCAATTATGGTACATAGTGTGACCAAAATGTCAAATTGAGACTATTGGAGTG
>JANJEY010000006.1:52403755-52415857 GCA_024703695.1 Erythroxylum cataractarum
GTATATGATATCTACAAAGATCACGAAGATCATCACAAGATAAAATCAAATAAAAGCAGATACAATAAAATCAAAAACATTTGAAAGGAAATCAGATAATTGTTGTTGGGATTGCATGAGGATATGCATATATCTCCATATGTTTATCAACCCCCTCAAGATCACGATGGGTATCCACAGTGAGCTTGCCACGAAATGTTGAAAAGCAGATGAGGGTAGAGCCTTGGTCATAATGTCGGCAATTTGATCACTTGAAGGAAGATGTTGAATTGATAAGGCTTTGCTGGTGACCAGATCTCGGACAAAGTGAATATCAATTTCAATGTGCTTTGTACGAGGATTAGTGATTGGATTGGCAGCAAGAAACGTGGCACCAAGATTGTCACACCAAAGAGTCGGTGGTAGGTGAGAGAAGCCAATTTCGCTAAGAAGAGATTTAAGCCAACAAACTTCAGCAGCAGCAAGAGCAATACTTCGATACTCGGCTTCAGTGCTTGATCTAGCAACTGTATGTTGTTTCTTGGCACTCTAGGAGATGAGATTTGAACCCAAGAAGATACAATAACCAGATGTAGACTGACGATCATCAGGACACCCTGCCCAATCAACATCACAATATGCATTTATAGAGAGAGAGGTTGTGCGGGTTAAGTGGAGACCAGAAGAGGATGTGGAACGAAGGTACCGAAGTATCCGTTTAACAGCAGTCCAATGAATGTCGGTAGGACAATGAAGAAATTGGGAGACTTTATTAACTGCAAATTGAATGTCAGGGCGAGTAAGACAAAGGTATTGGAGGGCACCAATAGTGCTTCTGTATTCAGAATGATCAGAGAGGGGTGTACCATGATTTTTGGATAGAGGAAGAGTAGGAGTAATGGGTGTGATGGCGGGTTTGGACTGAGCAAGGCCGGTGCGGAGAAGAAGATCTTTGGTATACTTAGTTTGGGTAAGGAGAAGGCCGGTAGATGTGGTTGTAGCTTCGATGCCAAGAAAATAATGAAGCAGACTAAGGTCTTTGATAGAAAAGGCAGAATTTAGTTCAGTAATGAGATGTGTGAGAAAAGATGGGGAGGAGCTAGTGATTAAGATGTCATCAACATAAACTAGGAGAAATGTAGTGTGGGAGGAGGTGGAGTGAACAAATAATGATGTATCAGATTTGGTGGAAGTGAATTTGAGTTCAAGTAATTTTTGACTAAAGCGATGAAACCATGCTCGTGGAGCTTGTTTTAAACCATAAAGGGCTTTGTGAAGATGACATACAAGAGAAGGTCGATGAGGATCAATAAAGCCAGGGGGTTGGGTCATGAAGATTGGTTCTGCTAGATTCCCATTAAGAAAGGCATTATGAACATCAAGTTGATGAATGTGCCAATTTTTGGATAGGGCAATAGTAAGGATGAGACGAATGGTCGTGGGTCTGATAACAGGACTAAAGGTATCAGTGTAGTCAAGACCAGGAGTTTGGTGATATCCTTTGGTAACAAGACGAGCTTTGTATCGATCGAGGGAACCATCAGAATTGCATTTGGTTCGAAAAACCCATTTACATCCAACAATATTGGCATTAGGAGGTGGAGAAACAAGGGTCCAGGTATGATTGCGATGGAGAGCATTGAACTCATCAAGCATGGCTTGGCGCCAATGTGGAAATTTATTTGCTTGAGTGAAGGAAGTTGGATCTGGTTCATTTGAGGGTTGAGTAAAAGTGGAATAGGTAACATAATCAGAAAGGATCCAAGGAACACGAGTGTTGTCATGTGTGCGGGTGGTCATGTGGTGTTGAGGTGGTGGAGATGATATATTTGAGGGTGGTGGAGAAGGTATGGTTGGGTCTGGTGGAGAAGAGAGTGGTACGGGTAGTGGAAGAGTAATAACAGAGGGAGAAGATATGGAGGAAGAAGGTGTGGAGGAAGTAGCAAAGGGAAATATAGTTTCAAGAAAGCGGACATGACGTGAGATGTGAGTTTTGGAGGTGATAGGGTCAAAGCGACGGTAGCCTTTGTATTGTAAAGAATACCCAATAAAAACACACTGCGAGGACTTGGGAGATAGTTTATCCACAAGTCGAGCCCCAAGGAAAGGGAAACAAGCACACCCAAACACACGAAGGTGAGAGAGATCAGGTGGGGTGAGGAAAAGAGTTTCATGTGGGGACTTTTGATTAAGGATAGGTGTGGGGAAAAGATTGATGAGATAGGTGGCTGTAGAAAAAACATCGAACCAAAATGATTGGGGTAAAGAGGCATGAAGAAGAATAGTAAGGCCAGCTTCAGTTATGTGACGAATTTTACGTTCAGCAAGGCCATTTTGTTGTGGAGTATGAGGACATGAAATGCGGTAAGAGATGCCATGTATGGTTAAAAAGGTGACAAAGGGACCTTTGATGGGTTCAGGAGCTCCATCGCATTGGAAAGATTTAATAGTGGATGAAAAAAGGTTTTCAGTTGTAGTTTTGAAAATTTGGAATTTAGAAAGTGCTTGAATTTTGTGAGTTAATGGAAAAATCCAGGTGTAGCGACTAAAATCATCAATGAAAATAATGAAATAGTGGTAACCAGAAATTGAGAGACATGGAGATGGACCCCAAATATCACAATGAATAAGTTGCAAAGGCATATTAGAAACACGAGATGATAATTGAAAAGGAAGACGAGTGCTTTTTCCTAATAAACAGGAAGTACAATTATTGGGGACATTTGATGACAGTTTCAATGGGAGAGACAATCTGGAAAGTATGCCAGATCATGGATGACCTAGACGTTGATGCCATAGATTGAGTGCAGTGGAAATAGCTTGGAGAGCAATTGGATTTTGAAAACGAAGTGGTATCTTCATGGGATAAAGATTATTGTGGATGGACCCTGCAAATAGTGGTGTCTTGGTGTTGAGATACTTCACAATGTAACCAAAGGGGTTAAATTCAATAAGACAAGAGTTATCTTTAACAAATTTAGCTACAGAAAGTAAATTTGTGGTAAGATTGGGAACAATTAAGACATCTTGCAGATGAAGAGGACGTGTTGGAGTGGGTAAGGTGACATTACCAGTGGAGGAGATGGGAAGAGTTTGTCCATTACCGACAATAACTTGATGGGGACCACTATATGGAGTTTCAGAGTCAACAAGATGAGAATCTGGTGTCATATTATTGGTGGCACCAGTGTCAGGAAGCCATTCGGTGAGAGTATTAGAGGTGAAGGTAGAGGGATTTGATGGTTCTCGAATATTTAAGGCAGTGGATAGATTTTTATGGTCAGATGGAGGGTGAAGAGGACGATTTCGAGATTCGGAGTATCTATACCGACAATGGGCTACAACATGGCTCCATTTCTAGCAAATTTGACATTGGGTTGGGGGTTTATTTGAGTGATTGGGCCTGGAAGAATGATAATTGGGTTGGGGATTAAAGGGGTAGGCTTGTGGGCTGTGGTTGTAAGGTGGTGTGGGCTGAAAGGCAGGGGCCTGATCTGTTGAGCCAGAAGAAAATTGGGGCGGCCCAGGTAAATAAGAGGAGAAAGGTGCGTGGCTTTTAGGGTTAAATCGACGCCCTCCTCCTCTGCCTCGATTGTCCCCGCGTGCATGGAGAGATCGGTGGCCGTCAACAGTCACCATGAGGGCCTTGTCCGATGAGGGAGCTGAGTGAAAGGATAACAAACGCTACTCGTGGATGAGAAGCTTGGCCCGGAGTTCACCGAAGGAGAGACTGGACTCGCGATGTTCCACCGCCGTGATGAATGACTCAAAATCTACAAATAAACCATTCAAGGTAAAAAGAATGAGGTCAGAATCAGGTATTTTATCACCTATAGCTGCTAATTCGTCTGCTGTTGTTGAGATAGTCGCAAGATAGTCGGTAATGGATTTCGATCCTTTTTGAATAGTGTGTAGTTTTCGTCGGAGCAGAGAGCGTTGGGAGCTCGATTATTGCATAAAATGTTGCTCGAGAGTGATCTAGAGGTCACGGGCTGTGGTACAGCCGATGGCAAGGCGAGCAATGGAGGTGGAAAGCGAGGCAGTGAGGAAGCAGTAGACCAGTTGATCAAATTTTTGCCATTTGAGGTGTTCCGAAGGTTCAGTATCAGACGGTGGTGAGATTGATCCATCAACATAACCAATGAGATCAGAGGTGACGAGGATTGCATGAACTTGGTTGCGCCAGATGAGGTAATTGGAATCATCTAATTTTGTGGTTAAAAAATTGGTAATCTGGTTGAATGGTAGTGTTGGTGAATTGAGATCTGCCATTGAAGTGTGTTTGAGATGGTTTAGAAAAAAAAAGAGGATGTTATGTGTTTGTTGTTTCAGTGTGAAGTTGCTGGTTTGTATGTAGGTTAGGTGTTTGAGAAATTGGCTGTTGGCTTGGATGTGTGGGTCGGTAATAAACTAGTGTATCAGCTATGATACCATGACAAAACAGAAGAAGGAAAGTAATTGAAAATGTAATTGTATTGAATTGCTTACTTTTTTATGAGTGACTTTACACTGTATTTATACATGTATATGATATCTACAAAGATCACGAAGATCATCACAAGATAAAATCAAATAAAAGCAGATACAATAAAATCAAAAATATTTGAAAGGAAATAAGATAATTGTTGTTGGGATTGCATGAGGATATGCATATATCTCCATATGTTTATCAAGTATATTACTAATGAAAAATTACTAAAATAATAAACCTATGAAAGATAAGCGTTTCGATTGTTGTAAATTGAAGTTTATTAATTTACTGAAACCTACACCGCAGACGCAGTGAACTCAATTCAATGTATACATATTCTGAGACTGATTACTAGAAGTTATGGATTGGCCTCCCTTCTAGTCACGTGTATAAGTGAAGGGATTCTGTCATTGTATATATAAATATATATATATATAAATAGATACATGATAGAATAAAAGAATTATATATATATATATATATATAGAGAGAGAGAGAGAGAAGTACATATGCACGTAGATAAAGGAAAAAGATAGACGGGATTCGAAGAGGAGGGCAAACCTAATACGGACGTGACATACCCACAAAGGATTGTCTTGTAAACGGCCGACCCAACACAACTTCGTGGGAGACATCAAAACGTTAGTCACAGAACCACTCTCTCTCTCTCTCTCTCTCTCTCTCTCTCTCTCTCTCTCTCTCTCTCCCTAGATCTCTCCGCATAGATAAAGACAATTAAGCATGACGTTGTTTGCCTTTTCCCTTTATGCAAAATTATTTTATATATAGGGGGGCTTGTTTTCTTCACTTATTATGTTTCTCTCTCTTACATATAAATATGTATGTTCACGTCCCATGATGCATAGACATAAGTTCAAAGCAAGTTCTCTTTTGCTTCACCCATACAATTGCGTGCTCATGTACTTCATATATTTATATTCTTCTTGGGGGTTACTAGGCATCGATATTGAGAACAATAGTGTTAAAAGCATAGCTCAGGTGGTCCATCCACGTTTGTTTATTGAACAAGTTAACATATAATTCTTGGGAGGTATATTATATGGACTATAAGCAAGAATGGCACACTAGTTAGTGGTTCATGCATTTGTCAATCTAGTTCTACGTGTCTACTCTCTAAGACTTTTATATACTTCAATAATATCATTTTCAATGAAAATAAAAGATAGTCATGTCGTCATTCTAATTTAGATAGACTAAAGAGAGAGTAGTTTAAATTGACAAACGAGGCCTCATATTTTAACATATATACTTTCTCCACACACAAAAAGTGTAAACAAATCTTAATAAGTCTCAGTTAATAAATTAGGAAAACCACAACTTTAACTTTGAATTTCGGCAAACATATAATTATATTAAAATTATTATATTTTGTTAACATATTGTAATTGTGGGGAAAAAACGTCAATAATTTATACCTTATAGCCAAATGGTTGGTTATATTTTAGTAACATAATTATTTAAAGACACTCTTTATTTTACACATATTTAGATATATATGATAATGTACATGCGATAAAATGTACATATCAATTGAAACCATGATGAAATCATAATTGTAAAATTTATATTGCATTTATATATTGTCCCTAAATTATTTAGAGTCATTGTTATATTAAAATTGAGCATTCATACAATATAAAAAGACTACTACAATTTTCTTTTCTTATGAAGGAATAGTCGATTTTATAGACTAAAGTATGGAGATATCTGGACAAATATGTGAGTACTTATTAGAAGACAAGTTCACTAAATTGACACCATATGAGAAATTTATTTAGAAGATTACTAATATATATATATGAAAATTCTCATTGTAATGACTGTATAAGTAATCATTTGATTTGAAATCTCTAAAGTATCTTATATGATTGCTTTGTTTTGATATTATTTATGATCTATTCTAGTTAAAAGTAGCTCAATTAGTAATCGTTTGATATAGCATGAACAACATAGAGGTAGTTGAATAATCAATATAGGATTCATCATCCTAAAGTGATTACTATATTGTTTAGGGAGAATATTCTATTACTCTCGATTAGTATTAATTCAATAAATCTTTGGCCAAGATGAAATGTAACTTTGTAAAATAGTTTACAAATGTTATTAATAGAATTAATTGCTAATAGTGACAAAATATGATTGGATTAAAAAAGAGTGGATATTAATTTCATACATTATGTCTAATAAGATCATTTTATGATGAAATAATATAGTTATATAAAAAGATTATATTGATAAAGGTTTGTTAAAACTACTTTAACATTCATAAATATTTAGGTGATCATGATGATTTGTTAGATACCAATCTTGATCTATGGATATAAGTTATTTAATTAGCAAATTAAAGATGAATTAAATGAGCTTAATTTTATTTAATCCTAAATACGATTTAGGTTTATATTTTATATCCATTGTCAATATATTTAGGAATCTAACAATCACACGCAAAGAAGGGTTGAAGAGAGAAAACGTGTTTTAATTAAGTTGGACTTGTTTATAATGTTTAAGAAACTTTAAGATTAAATATGATATATTTAATAAATAAGGACTAATATTAGATATTAGATCTTATTTGAGTCTAATTAGTATTTAATTAAACTTAATTGTAATTGTAATTGTAATTTTAATTGTAATTTTAATTCTAATTCTAATTCTAATTTTATTTTAATTAAAATTGTAAAAGGTCCAAATTATATTATAAATAGGCTTAGGCTTTGATGGAGCTAACACTTCTGTCTAACCCTCTCCACATCACTCATAGAGTTCCCTCAACATGTTCTAAAGATACTGTTAGAGGCCAAATATGTGTATGAATATGGTGGTTGAGATGAGTAAATTTCAAAAATAGTTCGAGGGTAACAATAAGAAAAGGACCAAGCTTCATAATAAGGTACAAATCATAATTCAACTTTTATTATGTTTTTTGTATTAATCATGTTAAAAAATTTAAATGATCTTGACTTTCCAAAAATTAATGAAAAAGTTTTATTATTATTCTACTATGTATGGGATCGGATCTCCTTTGATTTTCAATGGTGGTAGCAAAGCTGGCTTTGACTATGTAACTTTATTAAGAATATTTGATTATTATTAATTATAGAATTGAAATGCAAAAAGTTTGAAAATTAAATTTAAATATTAAAAATATGAAAAGTTCATATTAACGTCTTTTAACCACAAACCTTAAAAAATAGATTTGGATCTAATTAAGTGATCTTAGATTTTGAAAGTTTCATATTAATGTAAGTCCCTAAATTAGGCAATAAGATTTTATCTATTAATATTACAATGCTAGTTTTGAAATCTAAAAACCTTTATATCTAAATATATGTATAGAAACCCATATTTTCTTTAGAAGCCTCTATAATGAGATTATATTGAATTATGGAAATTTAGTATAAAACTATCATTCAAATCACCTTTTCAAATCCTAAACATACAATAACTGTTGATTTATGTTACAAAAAATGCCAACTTTAGAATTGTGAACATTTTTGCTTTGTAAAGTGGGAGAAGTCTAGTTTGACTATTCCAATAGTAGCAGAATACCAACAATGGTTGTTGAATTTTGTATTAAGGAATTTTGAGGATGTTGTTGTGTTAGATGTCTGATGCTCCATCATGACTGGCATATGAAGCTATTGGGCATCACTCAACAACATTTAGAAGTAGCTTGCAACAGTTGAAGGTTGTGAGCAACTATTAGATATAGAAGAAGACATGACTAGTATAGGCACGATTGTTAGTTTATGCCCTATAATCAATTGCTTGGTTGTAGTTTAGTGACAAATTATTTAAAGGCATTTTTTATCTTATACATGTTTAGATGTATATGATAAAGTCTATGGGATAATTATACATTATAAATGAAATTATAATGAGATTATAATTGTAATATTTAGATTACATTTATGTATTATCCCTCAATTGTTCCTAGTTATTGTTCAATTGAGACTACACATTAATATAATGTAAAAAAAGACTAGCACACATTTCGTTTTTTCTTATGAAAGAAGTAGTCGATCTTATAGACTAAAGTATGGTGATACCTAAACAAACTTGTGGGTGTTTGTTAGAGAACAAGTTCATTAAATTGAACCAATATAAGAAATCCATTTGGAACATTACTTGTATGTCTATGGAATTTTCATTGAGATAATTGTATAAGCGCTCCTTTGACTTAAGGTCTTTAAAGTTATCTTGTATAGGGATTACTATATTTTGATACTATTTATGACCTATTTAATCATAGGTTATTCAATCAGTAGTCATTGGATATAACATGAACTATATGAAGGTAGTTATGTGATCAAGATAGGATTCATAACCCTAAAGTAATTAGGGAGAATATTTCGTTGTTTTTTATTAGTATTGACTTAGGAATTCTTTGGCCAAGGTAGAATGAAATTTCATAAATAGTTTGCAGATGTCATTAATTGAATCAATAACTAATGACAAAGAACTAATATGACTATTCTTAAAATATATTCGACATTAATTCCATACTTTATTTCTAATAAAAACATTATATGATGAAAGAATTGAATTATACAGAAAAATCATGCATGAAAAGGTTATTCAAAACCACTTTAACATTTCTAAATATTTGGGAGCTCATGATGCGTTGCTAGATACTAATCTTGATCTATGATTATAAATTGTTTAATTGGAGAACTCAAGATAAATTAAAAGGAGTTTTAATATATCTAATTTTAGTTATGAATTAGAATTAGAATTTATATTCATTGCCATCATATTTAGGAACCTAATGAGTCTCACACAAAGAATGAGTTGAAGATAGTAAAGATATTTTCTCAAGTTGGACTTGATTGTAAAGCTTGAGAAACTTTGTGATTAAATATGAGATATTTAATAAATAATGATCAATATGAAATATTGGGTCTTTTTGGGTATAATTGGTATTTAATTAGAATTGTTTGTAATTATAATTAAAGTTTAATTAAACTTAGAATTTAATTTCAATTAAATTTCTATAATGTCTAAAACTTATTATAAATATGCTTAAGCTCTAATGAAGTTATTACTTCTTACTTAACCCTCTTTGTAAGAGTTACATATTTCTCTAAACTTATTTTATGGATATCGTTAGAAGCTAGACACTTGTGCGACTATGGTTATTAAGATGGGTCAGTTTTGGAAATAGTTTGTGGGATTCGACAAGAAAATGATCAAGGTTTAGAATAAATTACAAATTAAGATTCATGTTTTATTATGATTTATATGTTAATTATTTTATAGAATTAAATTGATCTTGATTTTTGGCACATCAAAATACGAAAAAATTTCTTAATTATTCCGCTGTGATTGGGATCTGATCTCGTCTTGGTTTCTCGACAATGACCACAGCAAGACAATGTATTAGTAGTAGTTGCTTCTTAGGACAACAAACTAACATTAGGCAACTAGGGTTTTATGTTTAGTGAAATTAGGATTCTAACCTAAAGAAGGATGGTGTTTGGACACATGTTTGGAATAAGGATGTTTGGTTACTAGAATAAATTATTTCAAAGATAGTTTGTGGTTTGTTTGATAATAAGGATTAGTCTAATCCAAATTTGAATAAAATCATAAGTATAATAATTTGATCTTAATTAAGAATAACATTATTCAATTAGAATTTAAAAGAGTTTTAGATTCAAAGTCAATTCCAAGATTAAATCAAATTATTTTTCTTAATATGATTAAGATTAATAATTAGATTAATTTCCAATTAAATTTTAGAAAATTGTTCTATATAATTAGAATTAATTATTTTTTATTTAGATTAAAATTAGCTACTGAGACTCTTTAAAATCAAGCAAGGTGTTTTCTTCAATAATTAAAATTTTGCTTCTTCATTAAATTTATTTATTTTAATATGAATAAAATAAAATAATTATTTTATTTATTTAAAGAATTATTACTTAATATATTTAGAATTTACTTATTTATTTATTTGAATGATAATTTTATTAATTTATTAGATAAAGGTATTTTCTTAATTAAATTTGAAAAGGTATTTTTCATTATTGATTGAGAAAATTGAGTTTTTAATATTTAAAAAATATTTTTGTAATTTATTAAGAAATAATTTTCTAGTTAATTGATAAAGTATTCTCTAAATAAATAATGAAATGACTTTCGTGGTTAAATTTAAAGAGTCTTATTTAATTATAAAAGTGGTTTCCTTTAATATTAGAACATATTTCCTAAATAAAAAAATTCTTATTAGATTAAAGATAATTTTTCTAATTGGATTAGAATATTTTACTTATTAAATTTTAGAAAAAATAATTCTTCTAATTTATAATAAGTAAGAAAAATAATTTGATAAGAATTGTTTTCAATTAAATTTTATTAAAAGAGTCAAGATAATTGGAAATAGTTTTCAAATTGAAATAAGAAAAATAATTTGATATGAAATGTTTTCAACTAAATTTTATTAAACGAGTCAAGATAATTGGAAATAGTTTTCAAATTGAAATCTATTCAATTCAAATTAAATTTATATGTGACTTATGAATTTAAATCATTTAGGAATTAATAGACATGACCTAATTTAAGTATCCAAAGAGTTAGAAATATTATTTTATATTATAAAAAATTAATAACTAGAATCAAACTAGTCTTCATTGTTTTTATGATTATATGGACATAAATTGTATGCTTATGTATGTGTGTGTGTGTGTATGATTGAGATATTGTATGTACATATTAAATTGTTTATTTTATGTATGATATTTTTACATGTAGTTTTGTTTTAATGAGATTAATAAAATTAAATCTCTTGAAAATATAAAATACATATTAAGAATGTGATTATTGTCTTCCATGGTTATAAGAATAAACTAAAGTTATGTTTATCTACATTTGTTGAGGAAATTTAAAGTTGCTTCAACTTATATATGCTTTGTCTTATAACAATAGGTTCTACTTAACTACATTTTTATAATTTAGATAATCAATCTCATGATTGTTGTATCTAATTTCTATTGATTTTGCTTGTCTTCATATCTTAATTTTGGTTACAAATTTTTGTGTTTCAATCAAAATTTGAAATGAATTCAGCGATGGCGTAAATATTGCACGAATGTTGAATGGAGTGTCTTGTGAATGTTACATGGAAATAAAAAAATTATGCATGAAAGAAGGAATGTTGGACATGAATTATTTATATATATATATATATATATATATATAGAAATATATACAAACAAGAATAATTTTTAATATATTTTTATTAATGAAAATAGAAAAAATTATTTTTTAATTGTTTGTATATATTTCTATATAAATAATAATAATAAATAAATTATCTTTAAATATAATTTTATTATTATGAAATATATATAATTTAATATTAATAATATAAAAATATTATTATTAATTATTTAATAAAAGTTATTATATTAAATATTATTATATTCTATTTAATATATTAATATTATGAATTGGTCAAGTTGGTATTAAGAAGAATTATTGATGGTATATTAAGTAGTATGTATTTATTAATTTACGTTACATCCTAAATCTCCCGAATCGAAGGTTTGTTATTTTCACTGTTTATGATAGAATGGAACGTGATATAAAACCCTCTACTTCCATACCATTCCATGTTATTTCATTCCATT
>JANJEY010000006.1:52435390-52447638 GCA_024703695.1 Erythroxylum cataractarum
ATTATTTATATAATCACATAATTAAATCAATTTAGGCAAAATAAAATAATTAAAGTAAGCAAGCAATTAAATAAATTAATAAATAAATAACAAAATTTTTCGGGGCCCAACATGGCCAATATTTAAATTCATATAGTAAATAATAGTTATATTTTTCTACAAATAATAATTAAAAATATTGTTAAAATGAAAACTAAGAGGCCTTAAATTTTGGTATTTCTTTTTAAAATTGTTAATATAAATATAAAAATATTTTATTATTAATAACAATTACATATTAAGATAAAAAATATATTTTATTATTGAAAATTAAATATTAAGATAGAAATTATATTTTATTATTGATAATAATTATTTTGTATTTGATTTTTTGATTTAACTATTATTTATTATATGCTAAAATTGTATTATTTTAAATACTTTGTATTGTTCTTAATTTTATATTTCTATGATGATAAAATAATTTTTCATATTAATTGTGGTTATTATTTATATGTGGAATATGTGACAATAATATTAACAAAATAAATAAATTGTTGTTATTTTAAATTTATATTATTATGATTTTTTGAGATAAGGTTGGTTTAAATTATAAAGTACAATATTGAAGGATTATTTTGCAATTTTTTAAAAAATTTAGGGACTATTTTACACATTTAAAAAATTGTTTGAAACAGTACCGTTATAGTATCGTACAAGAATCCAATTCAACACAGTATTTGTAACATTTATAAGCCTCCTCTCTCACTCTCTTCTTAATTACCTTCTCCTACTACTTTATGATGTGACTAAGAAGTTTGATACCTTTATAGTTATTGCAATTTTAAATGTCCCCTTTATTCTTGTATAAGGGAATTAATTTACTCAGTCTTCATGCATCCAATATTTTGGCAACCTTTAAGATCACATTAAAAAGATTGGCTAGCCAAGTAAAAACGTCTATACCTAGGCTCTTCCACATTTTAATGGGTATCTCATCAAGCCCTACTACCCTTTTTGCACTTCGTCTCCCTCAAAGCTCTTTCAATTGCTTCCCTTATAATCTATTTGCAATGCGTCAAGTTACAAAACTTCGCAAATGTTTTAAGATTGCCTAAAGATATGTTGTCCTGTATGCCTTTGTTAAAAAGAATATAGAAGTACCTCTTCCATATTTTTTTGATGTCATTTACAACCACCCACTTCTTCTCTTATACAAAAAACTTGATAAGTCCTTCTTTTTGTTTCCCTAGCTCTCACCAACTTAAAATTCCCTTTTTTCCATCTTTATTATACAATATTTGGTACAATTTATCACACACTCTGCTTTTAGCTACTGAGATTATCTTCTTTACCTCTTTCTTAGTCAATTTGTACAATACTCTATTGACGAGCATGGGGCTGCATGGCCTTTGTTGCTATCGTGACAAAAAGGGGAATCTTAGGGTAATAATCATGGCCCTAAAACCTAATATACTATTTAAGAGCATGAAACACTCCAAAAAATGTAGTAGCCAACACCAAAAAATGGATCAAACATGGTGAGATTATGAAGAGATCCAAGAATTTCAGCTTTCTAGATTAAGGTTTCAATAGTTTTTCTTCTTTTCTTTTAGTTATTTCATTATCCTTGATGTGTAATATGAATTCTAAGATCTTAAACATGTTTATGGAGTTCTAAATTTTAGATTAGGATTTATTTTATGACTTGGATTGTTATTAATTTCAATACATATTGTTCATGCTTAAACTTGACAATAAATCGAAAGAGCGAGTCAAAAGTAATCAGTGTTATATTGTACAACGAGAGTTGGGAGTTTGCAATTATCAAGTTAATAATCATGCTAAGAGAGATATTTTTTGATAAATTAATTATCTATTAGATTTGAGAAATTGATTATCTATTAGAGAGCTTCAAATCTAATTGAATAAATTAAGGAAAGTTTTCTGAATCGAGAGGTTGCAAATTTGAAATTTCAAATTCAATTATGGTTAATTGATTAGATGTTGAGAGAGCAATCAATACCTTAGGAAATCTAGGATCAAACATACAATTGAATCAATAATAGTAAAGGAAACAAAATAAGGAAGGAATAAGTCCTAAATATTCGATCTTGATCAAAATCGTAAATTTTATTGGCAACTCATTGTATACTTGCTTATTTACTTTGTTTTATTATTTGTTTTAAAATTTGTTATCTAAATTAAATTCAAATTGATTTCTGAATACGTCAAACAAAGTTAGGCTTGAATTGCAACTCTTACATAAACCTCGTGGGAACTATAAGCTTTTATACTACAAGATATGATCTATATAGCTGCAGTGTATTGAGAGTTTTATTATTAGATATAAAATTTGCTCAACAAGTTTTTGGAGCTATCAACAGATGTTTAACATTATGACTATTTGAATTCCTTTGATTTAAGGAATTTTTTCCATTTTTGTGTCTTTGCAAATGCACGAACATAATAATCACTTAAAGTTCAAGCAAGATCAAAGAGACTCTAACTCTTGACATCACAAGACAAGAACGAGAAATCTAAAGAGTGAGACGCTAAGAAGAGATAGAAAGAACAATTTCATAAGAGTTCAATCACGGAGACCAGCAGAGAACCGTTGTGGATTTCATCAGGCTAGGATTCAATGCTACACAAAAGGCATCACTAGAACACTAGTGTAAGCAACGTCATTGGAGATTAAACCAATGTTGTTGAATTTGTTGCTAAATAATATGCAGTTCTATGGATTGACTAATGAAGATCCTAACACCCATCTAATGAAATTTATTGAAATATGTATTTCGATATAATGGTATGTCAGTAGATGCTGTTAGGATGAGGCCCTTTCCCTTCACACTAAGGGATAGAGACAAGGTATATTATCATTCTTTAAACCCAACCAATGTCACAATATGGAAGCAGCTAGTGTATGTGTTTCTAGATAAGTAATTCCCTCTGAAAAAGACAATAAGATTGACAAAGAAGATTAATAATTTCCAACAAAATTATGGGTAGTCACTATACAAAGCATGGGAGCATCACAAGGATTTGCAAAAGGGATGTCCTCACCATAATCTACCAAAGGAGTTCTTATTGCAAACGTTTTATAATGGAGTTAATCTACCTATGAGCATCACCATAGATGTAGCTTTAGGAGGATCTTTTATGTGGAAGATAGGGAAGCAGAAGATTTGCTAGAGAGATAGCAAATAATAGGTGTCTTTAAATGTTGGATAGAAACATAGAGGACTAAGAAAAGAATAAGAGGATTAAGAAAAGAGTGAGGACCCTTCATATATTTCCCTTTCACCATACCCACCAAAAATTCGATTCCCCAATAATTAAAAAAGAATAAACTAGACACACAATTTTCAAAGTTTATAAAGAAGTTGAAGACTTTACAAATTAACTTATCTTCTTTAAAGGAATTGGAACATAAGCCCAAGTATGCTAAGTTCTGAAAAGACATATTATCAAACAAGCAGACTTACGAAGATTAACCAATGATAACATTAACTAAAAGTTGTAGCTCCATTTTCACCAGTCACATGCCTTCCAAGTTGAATGATCCAAGAAGGTTTACAATACCCTGTGTGGTTAGTATGTTAAAGTTCGCAAAGTGGTTGCTACTTAGGTGCAAGTATAAATTTTGTGCCTTTTTTTATCTTTAAAAAATTCGAATCAAGTAATTTGAAGCCAACTTTGATACTTATTCAGTTGGTAGATCAATCCGTTAAGAGACTATTTGGTATGGTGGAAGATGTGATAGTTAAGGTGGACAAGTTCATTATTCCTTTGAACTTTGTAGTGCTAAATTTCAATGAGGATAAGAACTATTCACTAATTCTGGGAGGACCATTCATAAACACTGGGATAGCATTGATAGACGTTTATGAACGAAAACTAATACTTTAATTTAGTGATGATCAAGTAAGTTCAATATGAAAAAAGCCTTGAAAAATCCAAAAGAAAGTTGTTCTTAAATGAAGATCGATCTAATGGATGAAGGTATCAAATGGCAAGGGGAGAGCTACTTTGAAGAAGTTAAATATGAGGAAGCTAAGATGGACAATGAAGTAGAGAAGGAGAATGAAGTTAAGTTTGAGGAAGAAGCTAAGATGGAGGAGTTACGTGTTCAAGCACATAAAGACATTTTGGTAAAAATAGAAGCAACCATACCATCCTCCACTAAAAAGCTACCAACTCTAGAATTAAATTCTATACCCATAAACTTTAGATATACCATCCTAAGTGAGGGCTAAACTCTATCCATCATTGTTTCCAATCAGCTATATGGGGAATACGAGAGGAAGGTGATAAAGATTATTAGAAAGTGATGAGGGCTATGGAATGGTAGATATCCAACATACGAGGTATAAGCCTAAATTTAGTTATGCATATGGTAAACCTTAAAGAAGGAAGTAGAGTGGTGAGGGAATGTCAACAGAAATTAAATATTCACATAAAGGAAGTGGTCAAAAAGGGATTAGTAAAGATCTTAGATATGGGTATCATATACTTGATATCAGATAGTGAATGGATTAGCTTGGCACAATCTGTACAAAAAAAGTTTGGAATGACTATAATGGAGAGTGAAAGTGGAGAGATGATTTCTACATGAACAGTCACTGGATGGAGAATTTGCATTGACTATAGCAAGCTCAATAAGGTGACTAAAAAGGATCACTTTTCTTTCTCATTCTTAGATCAAATGATAGAGAGGGTGGCTGGCCATTCATTCTACTATTTCCTAGATGGTTATTCGGGCTACAATTAGAATTTTATCTATCCAAAGGACCAGAAAAAGACCATGTTTACATTTCCTTATGGAAATTTGCTTATAGATGGATGTCTTTTGGGTTATGCAATGCTCCAGCTACATTTCAAAGGTGCATGATGTTTATCTTTACAGATATGATAGAGGACATTATGGAAGTTTTTATGGATGATTTTTTCCATCTTTGGATAATCTTTTGAGTTATGCATCGTAAATTTGGATAAAGTACTCCAAAGATGTGAAGAATCACATTTGGTACTAAACTGGGAGAAATGCCACTTTATGATGCATAAGGGCGTAGTATTGGGACACAAAATATCATAACAACGAATTAAGGTGGACATAACAAAGATGGAGGTCATAGAGAAGCTTCCACCACCAATTAATGTCAAAGGTGTGTAAGCATTTTTAGTTCATGCAAAATTCTATCACCACTTTATCAAAGACTTCTGACTGATTGCTAGGCCTCTTATAAACTTATTAGTAAAGGATGTGCCTTTTCATTTTGATGATAATTGTCTATCTATGTTTAATCGACTAAAGGAGGCACTCATTTTAGCACCAATCTTAACATAACCAGATTGGACATTACCATTTGAATTCATGTGCAACACGAGTGACCATGCTATGGGTTATGTGTTAGGCTAATGGAATAATAAAAAGTTGTATACAATTTAATACATAAGCAAGACATTAATGAATCCCAACTAAATTATAACACTTATGAGAAGAAGTTGCTAGCAGTGGTATTTGCATTTGACAATTTTCAGTTGTATCTCTTGGGATCTAAGGTGATCATTTTTATCGATCACACTGCGTTTAAATATCTCTTCTCCAAGAAAGATTCAAAATTGAGGCTTATTCGATGGGTGCTCTTACTACAAAAATTTGACATTGAGATAAGAGATGAGAAGGGACTAAAGAATGTGGTAGCTGACCACTTATCATTTCTAGAAGGAGGGGAGGTAGTATTCATGTTTGGCATATGCCTGCTCTAATTGAGATCTTTGGAGATGATTCCGTAATACAATTTGGTGGAGGAACTTTAGGGAAATCATGGGGAAATGCACCCAGTGCCGTAGCTAATCAAGTAGCTCTAGAAGCAGGTGTACAAGCTCATAACGAAGGACGCAATCTTGTTCGTGAGGGTAATGAAATTATTCGTGAGGCTAGTAAATGGAAAAGCGACAATATTAGCGAGCAATTCTTTAATGAAAGCTTGATATTGCTCGATCGCTTTAAGACATCATGATATGCAAATATAGTAAATTTTATTGTAAACAGTATGCTTCTTGAAAATTTATTGTATCAACAAAATAGAGATTCTTGTATAAGTGTACCCATTATCTATGAGATGAAATTATCCTTTATCAGATATATGTTAATGGGCTAATAAGTAAGTGTGTTCCGAAGTAGGAGATGTTAGAAATATTGATGTAGTGTCACAAAGCTATATATGTTAGGCATTACGGAGTAAACAAAATGGTAGCGCACATATTATAATATTGATTTTACTGGCCGATTTTGTTTAAGGATGCTAGGGAGTTTGTGGGAAAATGTCATTGATTCCAAAGAATGTGGAACATCTAGAAAAGAGATGAGATGCCCTTGTTTAACATCTTAGAAGTCGAAGTGTTAGATGTATGAGGATTAAACTTCATAGGACCATTCTCATCCTCTATGGGAACATGTATATCTTAGTCAAAGTGAACTATGTGTCACGATGGGTTAAAGCCATGGCAACTCCAACAAATAATGGGAAAGTAGTGTAGAAATTTATTAAATGACTATTTAACTGATTTAAAGTGCTACGAGCAATAATAAGTGATGGAGGATCACATTTCTATAATGAATCTTTTGATGCTCTTCTGAAAAGATATGGAGTTCATCATCATGTAGCCACTCCATATCACCCAAAAACAAGTGGATAAGTGGAAGTCATGAACTGCGAGCTAAAACAAATATTAAAGAAGATGGTAAATAGTTTCAGGAAGGACTGGGCATTGAAGCTAGATGATGCCCTACAAGCCTATCAAATCGCCTTCAAAACTTTGATTGGGATGGCTCCATTTAGAATTATGTATGGTAAGGCTTATCACTTGCTTTTAGAATTAGACCATAGAGCATACTAGGTA
This sequence comes from Erythroxylum cataractarum, assembly GCA_024703695.1. Classification (NCBI taxonomy): domain Eukaryota; kingdom Viridiplantae; phylum Streptophyta; class Magnoliopsida; order Malpighiales; family Erythroxylaceae; genus Erythroxylum; species Erythroxylum cataractarum. The sequence continues at coordinate 52,442,282 of JANJEY010000006.1, forward strand.
AGAAAGCCTTAAATTTTGATTGTAAATAAGCAGATAAGCAAAGACTTCTACAACTAAATGAGCTCGACAAATGTAACTTGAATGCATTTGAGAATGCCAAGCTATATAAGGAAAAAACTGAAGTGACATGATTCTTATATTAAAAAGAAAGAGTTCAAAGTGGTAAATGCAGTATAATATAATTCAAGATTGAAGTTGTTTCTTGAAAAACTCAAATCAAAACGGAGTGAGCCTTTTAAAGTGACCCACGTATTTGCATACAGAGATTTAGTTTAGAAAATTAAAACAAAGAAACCTTTAAATTGAATAGAAATATATGCAAATCATATCTTAGATTAGTATTCTCATAAGAAAGGGAAGTGATTTTTTTCCTTTCAAATCATTAAAAAGTTTCGAATGATGAATGATCAAGTTAAAGACTGTAGCTTAGCAAATTGTAGTAGTTAGTTTTTTTTAATTCTAGTATTCAAGGTTTTGAATTTCCATGTTTTGGAGTGGTTTAGATGGATAAATTTCTTATTTGTGAAGTTATTATAAATTAAGGAAGCAATCTCGTGAGTTATATGAAGAAAAAATGAAGAAATAGGACAAGGGTGATAGTTTTTAGCATGCCACAATCGTGCACGAGAGATCAAGCCTCTGCCATATGCATAGGAGGTCAAACCCCTATCATGATCATGCTCTAAAGGCACGATCATGACCGAGAGCATGATTTACGATCATGACTCCAAGGCACTATCATGCCTTGCGAGGTAGCTGAACAAATACATGAATTATCACTTCCTCACCCTATTCTACCCCTCCCTCTTCAATTATAACACCTTATATTCAATTTTTCTCTTCTTCTTCGCCAACTTTATCTCTCTAAATCTTACAACTATTCTCAAACTCTCTCACATCCCTCTTCATTTTCCTTAAAGTTTTCACTCCTTTCTAGTAATTTCTATATAAATCTCACATCTTTAGAGTGGTTTTTACAAGATTTCGTGGAACTTTTCTCTCTTTTTTTGGATGTTTTTGGTGTAGTTTTATATGTTATGGGTTGATTTTTCAAGTATACACCTATTAGTGGAGCCAAGAATCAAACAATGTGCTAAACGTTCATAACTTAAGGCAAAAGCTCAAGTTTCAGGGAGAGATGCAAGTGATAGAGTTACGAATGAAGAAAGATAAGAAACTATTTTTTAATAATTAAATTACTCTTATATATTATAAATTTTTTGTTAATATGCAAACATAATTTAGATAATAATACATAATTATCCTATAAAATTGCCAAGCCAAATAGTAAAGAAAAGATCAACCTATTCTATAATTTGTGGAAATGATTTGATATTATTTTATCAAGCTACCAGATAAAGGTATAAATTAACAATGAAAACAAGTCAAACACTATGTTATCAATAGAAGCTCTATATCTATATACTAATTCATTTTAGAGTTAAGGCTTAAAAATGGCCAGAAGTTTTAGAGCATGAGGCCTTAAAATGGACAAAAGCATAAGCAATAAAACTTGAAGAACAATAAAGAATATGCTCATTTAATTAATTCAATTCTAGAGGTGCTATTGCATAATGGTTCATAAAAGCCTTTCTGGGAAGGCGTGATTCAACCAAAAACTTACAGTTAATGTTATGATTGTCATATCAACCCTGGTACTAGATTGGGTTCTAGTACAGTACTGTACTAGTACCGGTCAATACTAAATATCGTTTGGGATAATTTTTTAAATTTATGAAATAGTCCTTGAGCTTTTAAAATTTGTAAAATAGTCTATTAGTATGCTATACTATATACCTTATAATTTTACATCAACCTTGTCTCTAAAAATCATAATAATAAAATTTAAAATAACAACAATTTATTTATTTTTATTGACTACAATTTTTAAATAATTCATATATAAATAATAACCACAATTAAATGAAAAAAGATAATCATCATACAAATATAAAATTAAGAACGTTACAAAGTATTTAAAATATTACAATTTCATCAGATAACAAATAATAATTACATTAAAACATCAAATAAAAAGAATAATAAATTTCCTTAACTCTCTAATTATTACAATTTACAAAAAAGAGTTCATGATGAAGAAATAATCAAGTAGAAGCAAAACCTAAAGCAAAAAAATTTATAATTACATTGTATATATAGAATTTAATATATACATCAAATATAAGTAAAATTACAAAAAGAGAAGAAAGAAAAAGCTGGAACTTCATTCAATCGTCTACAAAAGGATATCCGTTTTAACTGCACTAACCCCAATTATCATTTGGTACAAAATCCTTATGATTGAGAGGATCATCATCCTCATCATCATTCAATTTCAACGCACCAAATGATATGTCAATGCTTTCCTATCAAAGATTATCATTCAAGTCACTTACATTTACCATACCCAGTTCGTCATAAACCTAATCTGCCAAAAATTGTCATTATCAATGCAAATTGGATCTATCGAACCACTTGTTCTATTAAGAGTCTTAGTAAACAATAAATATTAATTATTAAAAAATTATAAGAAATTATATCTAAATTGATAATGATAATAGCATACCTTTCTCCTCTTTAAATTGTAACAAACGAAGACCAATTCATTCAATCCCTTGTGCTCTAATCTATTCCTTTTTTGGAATTGATGAATTCAAAAGTACTCCAGTTTCTTTCACGGCTATTTCACTCACATATTGACTTAGAATTCGAATTGCACACCTATAATCCTAGAACAATAGTTATGAATTAGGCCCACCAAGAAACTGTGAGTCATAAGACAACATAAGTAGCTTTATAAAAAAAATAAATTGACACTTAATTTCAGTAAGTAAAAAAAGTGAAAAAATATAGACCTAGAGAAAGTTTTTTTCTTTGACGAATAACATTTGGCATCTTAAAATCCCAAAAAAAGTGTTTATAAAGCTCCATTTGTGAGCTCAGAAGATCTTGCATCATCTTATAGGGAACAACTATTGTAATAGCTAATAACATTCCCCTATTAACTTTTGATTTCCTTGTAAAACCTCGTCTGAAATAGACACTATGATTCGAAAGTGCCCCAATCGCGAACAACAGAGAGTAAAGTTTCCTTTCTCATCTATCATTGATGATTGCAAGAGAAGGTGTGTATAAAGAAGACTTATTTTTTATATTGGTCTTGGTTTCTTCCTTTGCCGTCTAATGGAATCAAACAAATAAATATTGTTGCCTTTTGATCACTATCAACCAAACGAAGCATCCTCATTAAAGGCTCACAAAATCGGATAACAAATTAACATTGGGTCTAAAATTTAATATCTTTAACTATAATTCTAGAAACCTCTAATCTAACATTAGACTTAGCATGATGAGATGTAACTCACTGATCACTTGTAAACCTCTGTTTTAACTCTTTCTTTATCATAACAAAACACTGAAGTGATAAGAAATTCATTGTAAATCTTATAATTTTAGGACAACACAAATTCCTACCATTGGTAAAATTCTTTCTTATTAAATTCAAGACCCATACATGATTATAGATAAACTTGGTCATCTTTTTGGTTTTCTACACAAACTCATCACTAATAGGAAAGTACCAAACATCCTTATATTTTTCAGCATTAAGTCAATGCAATGTTTAGCATAAGGAGTCCAAAAAAAGAACTATAATTGCTTTATAACCTTCTCGTCGCTTTATAAGTGAAATCATTGTCACTAATAAATTGAATAATATTTTTTGACTCTAATTCATTCACAACTTCATCGAATATTTCAAATAAAATATCAGTATTCCTAACAAGACCAAATGCATCAATAGAGTTTTAAAAAATTGAGCCCTTTTCATAATAAACTAAAAAATTAATAATAGGCTCATAAATTAATAATAGGCTCATGTCCCCTATTTTTCCAACCATCACACATAAATGAACACCCATAAGTAGCCCAATCCATTCTTTTTTCTTCCAAATAACTTTTAATTTTAAAAACCAAGTAAATCAAAATTTACCTTCGTAGTCATGAATAGAAGGAGCTTTGTATCTCAGACTGTAAGAGGCTATAACAGTAAGACTGGTAAGCTTTGAATGTTGCACCTATATCGTATAACCATCTAGCCATTTCCATATGTACATTGTGAGATGCATCTCTTGATTGTATGGTATGACGAATTGAAGGGTAAGCTTTATGAGTTTTTTGAGGTGTAAAGAAATTTGTCATCTTCCTTCTTCTTTTCCTAACATCAGGTCCAGATGCAACATTCATTTTTTTCTAGGAAGGAACACTACCACTACCACCACCAATGCTAACATTTATACTATCATTATGAATACCAGCAAACGAGCTTCCATTGTTGGACCCCAAATTTTTCTTTGAAGATTAGAAGTAGTAAATGAGAAGTGTGAATAGATTCATGTTTTGTTTTGGTGCTTTTGGTAGATGAGAGATTATGAAATGGGAAGAATTAAGGTGAAAGTGAAGTTGAATTTGTGTAGTAAGTTGATGAAGAATATGTATATAAGTGTATGTTCTATTATTGGTGTTCATGATTAATCATGGACTATAATTTCTTTATGGATGATATTGAGTTGAGATGAAGTTGTAATATGGCTTAGAATGCCATTAAAGATTTGTAAAACCTTATTCTTTTGTTGTTAATGAAATATGAATGATGTATGGATGACGTGTGTTGAAATTAGATATATGAGAAGAAGTTGTCAAGTTGAATTGATGATTTTGGAACATGAATTCTTGATACACATATATATAGATAGATAGATGTACCTAAGTGAGATTCATGGAAAGGAAAGATAGAAATTATGATTATTAGATGTAGTTGGATGTGACGAGACAAATGAGTTAAGACTCGAGAGTTTCATGAAGTCAAATTGGTAATTGAATAGTTGTGTTCAGGACATCCCAAGGTTTCGCAGTGCAAAATTACAAGGCTACCATAGGGATAAATTTTGTGTTATGACTTAAGGGAAAAATTTGGATTGATCTAGGCTAAATTAGACCAAGTGTCTTCTAAAAAGTTGTAGGTCTTTCTTTTAGCTTTCCAACGGTAGGGAGTATGAAATTTTTGGACCTCTGGATTGAAAGTTATGGTCCTTAGAAAGGGTATAATTAGGAGTGTAAAGATGTATCATCTGTAAAGATATATCGTCTGTAATGACGTCACATTGTCTGTGATGACGTCATTTCATCTTAAGCATTGCATCGTCTTTGTAACATCCCATCACCAATAGGAAGGGTAATTTGGTCATTTGGGACTGGTTAGGCAAGTGTAATTATATCTCGGCATGAACATGCATCATATAGCCTCTATAATTATATGAATGGTAATTTTTGCACATGCATATGATTGTACATGCATT
>JANJEY010000006.1:52457376-52477346 GCA_024703695.1 Erythroxylum cataractarum
TTCTTTTCTTTCTCTTCTTTCTATTCTTTTCTTAACCTAAGGGCTTGGGCCCCTTTCTAATAAACCAAAGCCCAAATGAAAACCATTACTCACTTTAAATCTTCCCATGTTCATTTAACCACAATTAAATCCTAATTATCCATAATATTCCCAAATTAATCAAACTAAGACAAAATACCACAATTATCACAATTTATGCTTAATATCATCATAAAAAAAATTCCGGGGTCTAACAAAACCAATTCAGCATTGGGTCGGGTCAGGTTTGGATTTGGATTTGGATCTATTCCAAATCTGGCAATTTTGAGTGCAGGTGGATGTTGGAAATGTTACTGGAGATTAGTGGTGGCAGTGGTGGACGATTGGAAAATGGTGGCATGGATGAGAGTTTCGTGGTGTGGTGGTGGCACAGAGGAGAGGAAGCCACCATAGAGGAGTATGAAAGTGAGATAAACAAAAAAAAGGGAGAAGGAGAAAGCAAAAGGGTGAGCACCTTGCGAGGGGTTCAATATTGTAAATAAGTCTTTGGTATTTTCAAAACTTATGATATCGGCCAGTATACAACCTGTATTTTGAATATCGACTGGTATCACAGGAAATCTCTAGTGCCAACAGCTGATATCACTTAACACAAATTTGTACCATCTTTTAGCCAATATCAGATGGTATGATACGAAATTAATATCATTGCCTATAGTTCATTCTTTCAATGTTTTTTTCTATAGCCAAGCGAACCAAATTGAAACTGAAAACGAGTAAAATAAGAAGAAACAAAGGTTTTTACATGAAAAAAAGAAATTTTAAATTTTATAAAAAATATTTTTTTAATTATAATCAAAGAATGGAATAATAGTGATGCTTAATATTCATTATAAATCTTAATTGATAAAAGGTTTATCCTTGGAAATATTATTCCTTTGTGATTATTACTTTATTCTTACTTCCTTTTGCAGAGGGGGTATTGGTTTAGGCTTTCGAGGATATCTTAGGATAGTACGTGCAGGACGGTATGCGACACAGGTTAGGTGGGATGCCTTCAGATCGCGCAGAGGCGATCAGTACACGCGGATTGATATGCATAATGTACAGGAAAAACGTTGGTGATGATGTTTTAAGGATAGGTTATTAGAACGTGGGGACCCTCACGGGTAAGTCCTTAGAATTGATAAAAATTTTAGACAAGTATAGGATACAAATTGCATGTCTTTAGGAGACTAAGTGGGTAGGAGCTAAAGCGAAGGAGATAGGGAGTTTCAAATTATAATACTTGGGATGGGGTAGGTCTTAGTGGACAGGGGACTTATAAATAGAGTAGTGGAGATCACCAGGGTCAATGATAGGATACTAGTGGCACGAATTGTTTTAAACAGTGTGGTTCTCAATGTAATTTGTGCGTATGTACCGCAAGCTGGCGCAGACGGACAACAAAAATTTACACTCTGGAGTCGTTGGAGGGGGTGTTTATCCAAATCTCTCCTACTGAGCGGATCATACTAGGAGGGGACTTTAATGAGCATATAGGAATGGACTCAAACGGGTATACAGGCATTCATGGGGGTTTCGGCTATGGCACTAGAAATGCTAGTGGGTTGATTTATTAGACATGGCCGTAGCTTATGAGTTAGTAATAGTAAATTCATGCTTTAAGAAAAACGAAGCAAACTTGGTGACGTTTCAAAGTAGCACAACCAAGACGCAAATCGATTATCTCCTTATTAGGAAAATCGCTCGATCATGTTGTAAGGATTGCAAAGTACTTCTGACAACCTGCCTATCAACCCAATATAAATTGTTAGTTTTGGATCTAGAAATTAAGGGATGGAGAGCACAGCTATTTACCAAGCCATGTCCAAAATCAGATGGGGGAGATTCAAAAGGGACATGGTGGAGCTTTTTAGGACTCAATTTAGGAATAATACACCATGGGTTATGAGTGGGGATGTGAATCGGATGTGGTAGGAAGTAGCCCCAGTAATGAGAGAGACCGCCAATAAACTCCTAGGAGTTTCTAAAAGATAGGGGAGGGCACGGATGGAATCTTGATGGTGGTCAGACGAGGTATAAGGGACGGTAAAGGCAAAAAAGAGAGCTTTTAAAGATCTTCTGGCGAGTGCTACAGAGGAGGAGCGGATTATCAATAAAGTGAGGTACAAACTGACAAAACAGAAGGCAAAGAAGGCTATCTTAGTGGCTAAAGGTGAAGCTTACGAAACTATGTACAGGGAGTTGGATACGGTCAAAGTAGCACAAAGTATTTTCAAAATAGCGAGAGCCAGGGCACGTGCGACGACAGATTTCAACCAAGTCTGTTGTATATAGGACGAAGCAGGACAGGTACTAACAAATGAGCAAGACATCAAGAGGAGATGGAAGAGATACTTTTCTGGCCTATATAACGAGGACATATTGGTCAACATCGAGCTAGGGGAACCTCCTATGCCGGGACCATGTATAAGCAAGTCCTCATAGGAGAAGATAATAATGGGAGAAATTATAAAGGCTTTAAGAGGGATGGGAACTAGAAGGGTGGTAGGATCGGATGACATCCCTATAGAGGTATGGAAGAAAATAGTCGGTATGGAGTGGTTAGTTTAGCTCTTTAATGTGATCCTTAATTCAGCCAGAATGCCAAATGAATAAAGATTGAGTATGTTAATCCCCTTGTACAAGGACAAAGGAGACATTCAACAATACCAAAACTATCGAGGCATCAAATTACTTAGTCATACCATGAAGTTATGGGAGAAGGTAATTAGTAAGAGAATCCAGAGAGCTTCTTCTATAGCGGTCAACCAATTTGGATTTAAGCCTGGTAGGTCGACGACAGAAGCAATACATCTGCTTTAGAGATTGATGGAATGATATCGAGAACGAAAGTGGGATCTGCATATAGTTTTTGTCGATTTGGAGAAGGCATATGACAGGGTTCCTAAAGAACTCTTGTGGTGGTGTTTGAAAGCAAAGGGCATTTCTAGGACGTATATCAGGGTGATTAGGGATATGTATTAAGGATCCTTGACTAGTGTAAGAACAATAAGAGGGGACACAGAAGCGTTCTCTATTGATGTTAAACTACATCAAGGCTCGACTTTAAGTCCTTTTCTATTCATAATGGTATTAGATGAACTTACCAACTATATTCAAAGAGAGGTACCTTGGTGTATGTTATTTGCAGACGATATTGTCCTGGTAGATGAGACCAAGGAAGGGGTCAATACTAAGTTAGAACGTTGAAGAGCAGCGTTAGAATCAAAGGGTTTTAGAATGAGTAGGTCCAAGATAGAGAATTTAGAATGCAACTTTTTGGGTAGCCAGATGGCACAAGGGGCAGTGGTAACGATTGGCACTGACATCATAAGTTCTAAATACCTCGGATCCCTCATGCAAAGCGATGGTAACATAGATGACGATATATTACACCGTATCAGATCTGGGTGGACCAAATGGTGAGGTGCTTCAGGTATTTTATATGATAAAAAGGTCCTTATAAAACTCAAAATGAAGTTTTATAAAATGGTTATTCAGCCAACCATGTTATATGGGGCAGAGTGTTGGCCTACTAGACGTAGCCATACACGTCAATTGTTAGTAGCAAAAATGTGTATGCTTAGGTGGATGTGTGACATTATCATAAGAGATAGGGTACATAATCAGGTAATGAGGGCTAGACTCCAGGTTGCTAGTATTGCAAACAAGTTGCGAGAGAAAAAACTTAGGTGATTTGTGCATATGCGCAGGATGCCCTCTAATGTGCCAGTACGAAGTGGTGAGATAATAAACTTTAGTGGCTACAAGAGGAGGAAAGGAAGGCCTTACAAGACCTGGAGGGAAGTGATCAAGAATGATATGTCACAGTTGGCTCCCACTGAGGCAGTTGCTCGATTTAGGAAAGTCTGGCGTGATAAGATAAGGGTAAACGACACCCATTAGAATCCTTGTGTCTCTTACTTAAACGATAGGATGTACAACCCCATGTCCTTTACACCTTTGCGAGTAGTAAGTTGTTGGTCAAGGTTTCCAATCAGGAGTAGTTAGGGACAGACCAAAAATCGTACCTTAAAATTATAGGAGTGTTATTTCCTCAGGGTAGGTAAGTGTCAACTTCTAGAGCGACTAGCGACAACAAAAGTAGGTCTTTACAAAGGGTAAGGTAATAGCCGATCTGGCCAACCAGCAGATCTGCCCTTTTTGTCTTGTAGTGCGTTTCTAGTCACTAAATTTTTATGCGTGCCAGTTCTTTAATTATTGCTTTTGTTATTCTGCATCATTTTTTACCTATCACATTTGCATATGGGTCTACTGGGAAACAGTCTCTCTACTATGTAGGGGTAAGGCTGTATACTATAAGACCTCCTCAGACCCTGCCTTACTACGGAACTTCAGACTGAGAGTGATGATGATGATGATAATGATGAGGTTTATCATGTCTATATAAATATTGTCAGGCATTGTATGTGTGATCAAATATTATCATAGGATACAAAATAATTATAATGTATTCGAGTATTCAGTAAGCTAAAAAATACATAAAAAATCAGAAACTTTAATTTAAATTATCACTCAGAAGTTGGAACCATGAAAAAAATTCTTTGCTAACTCTTGAGTTGGAGCATCTTATATTCATTCACTAATTGAATATAAAATTTAAAGGGTAATAAATACAATCAAATGCTTGAATGAAATTTATAAATACATCAATATAAAAAAAGTTAACGTTAAATTTTGAAGTTAACATTAAATTTGGAAGCTAAAAAGTTAGCTTCTTCTTTTAACAAACTATCACTACCCAAAAAAAAGAAACAATATTCTCTTCCACTTCTCTTACACAACAATATTCTCTTTCACATTTTTCACTTCTCTCACCTATAAAGTGTTGTTTGATGAAAATTGATTTTTTCAAGGCATATCATACTATCAATTGGAGGTACTTGTAGGATTGCTAGAAGTTATAAGCTTACTACCCAAGTTCAGAGATTGGCTATTAACTTGTATTCGAACACCCTCTTTAGTGTAATGGTGAATGGTATTCCATCGTTACCTTTCAGGAAAACTAGAGATATTAGACAAGGGGGTCCTTTTTCTCCTTACCTTCTTACTTTAGCGATGGAAGAGACATCTGATTGATCTCCAAACTTATAGCCAGTAATGACAGATTCCAAATCCACAATAAATGTAGACAACTCCAATTAACATATTATATTTATATAGATGATTTGACGTTACTCAGTGGTACAGACATTCATTCCATCAAAGTTTTAATAAATATCTTGCATATATATTTTTAGAATGATCTGGATTCAAGGTGAACATGGAGAAGAGTAGTGTGTACATCTCTTCATATGTGAGAAATAAAGTGGAAATTAGTGGCATTGTTGGAGTGCCAATTACAACCATCAAGCCTAAATTTTCTGATTTCATTCCTTTGATTGAGAACATTAAGGAAAGGATAAATGCTTGGCAGAATCAGTTTCTCTCAATGGCAGCCAGGTTGACTCTCATCACTTCAGTATTTGATAGCTTGTATATTCATTAGTCTACCATATTATATTGCCGAAGAGGGTTATAAAAGAGATTGATAGAATGCTTAAAAGGGTTATCAAAGAGATTGATAGAATTTGATTTTTTTTCATTTTCTCAAATAAGTTTTTGGTATTTTCAAAACTTACAGTACCGGCTAATTCATGACCTATATTTTGAATATCAGTTGGTACCACAGGAAATCTCCAGTGCAATGACCAATATCGCTTAACCCAAATTTGTACCTTTTTTAGCCAATATCAAACGGTAAGATACGAAATTAATATCATTGCTTATAGTTCATTCTTTCAATGTTTTCTTTATAGCTAAGCCAACCAAATTGAAATTGAAAACAAATAAAACAAGAACAGAAAAAGGCTTTGCATTAAAAAAAGAAAAATTAAATTTTATAAAAAAGAAAGTTTTTTTAATTATAATCAAAGAGTGGAATAATATTGATGCGTTATATCCATTATTAATCTTAATTGATAAGAGGTTTATCATGTCCATATAACTATTGTTAGACATTGCTTGTATGAGCAAACATTGTCAGAGGATACAAAATAGTTATAATGTATTCGAGTATTCAGTAAGCTAAAATTACATTAAAAAAATCATAAATTTTATTTTTTAAATTATCATTCAGAAGTTGGAACCATGAAAATATTTTGCTGCTAATTCTTGAGTTGGAGCATCTTATATTCATACATTAATGGAATCAAAAAGTTAAAGGGTAATAAATACAATCAAATGCTTGAATGAAATTTATAAATACATCAATATAAAAAAGTTGACGTTAAATTTCGAAGTTAACATTAAATTTGGAAGCTAAAAAGTTAGCTTCCTTTCTTAACAACACTATCACTACCCAAGAAAAAGAAACAATATTCTCTTCCACTTCTCTCACACATCAACATTCTCTTTCACTTTTTTCACTTCTCTCACCTATAAAGAAGTGTCTGATGAAAATTGATTTTTTCAAGGCATATGATACTATCAGTTGGAGGTACTTGCAGGACTGCTGGAAGTTATAAGCTTACTACCCAAGTTCAGAGATTGGCTATTAACTTGTATTCGAACACCCTCTTTTAATGTAATGGTGAACGGTATTCCATCGTTACCTTTTAGGCCAACTAGAGGTATTAAACAAGGATATCCTCCTTCCCCTTACCTTCTTACTTTAGCAATGGAAGGGTCATCTAGATCAATCTCTAAACTTATAGCCAATAATGTCGTATTTGAAATCCACCATAAGTTTAGACAAATCCAATTAACATATTTGATTTATGTAGATGATTTGATGTTACTCAGTGGTACAGACATTCATTCCATCAAAGTTTTGATAAATATCTTGCATATATATTTTCAAAATGTTCTGGCTTAAAGGTGAACATGGGGAAGAGCAGTGTGTAAATCCCTTCATATGTGAGAAATAAAGAGGAAATTATTGGCATTGTTGGATTTAGAATACACTTCCCTCCTTTCAATTATCCAGGAATGCCAATTACAACCACCAAGCCTAAATTTTCTAATTTCATTCCCTTGATTGAGAACATTAAGGAGAGGATAAATGCTTGACAGAATCGGTTTCTCTCAATGGCAACCAAGTTGACTCTCTTCACTTTGGTATTGAATAGCTTGCATATTCATTAGTATACCATATTATATTGCCTAAAAGGGTTATCAAAGAGATTAATAGAATTCTTAAAGCTTTCCGGTCAGGATAAAATGGATTGACATTACTTTATCCAAGAAGCAAGGAGGACTCGGTATTATCTCAATTTCCTAAATGCAAAAGAATATGGAGAATCTTTACTGACAAAAAAGCACTATGGATCAAGTGAGTGAATGAATATCATATACAATATCAAAATTTCTGGCAACTTAAGAATTCTAGAGAATATTCCTGGACTTTCAACTACATTCTTAACTTGAGGAGCTTAACATCAGCTGGGTGATGGTACAAGCATCTAGTTCTAGTTCGATAATTGGACGTCCTATAGTTGACTGATCCAGATAGCAAAAATACACAACTTAGACATTGTAGCCCACTGAATGTGAGGGTTTCTTCACTCATCCACAATGGAGATTGGAGTAGCAATTTCAAAGGCTTCTCCATACTTACGCATTACTTGCCTCCACTTCCGAATCAATGGGAGAGGACAACATTATTTGGATGCCCAACTTAAGAGGTACATTTCTTGATAGCACCAGTCATAAGATAGTTGTGAGTGATGTCGAATGGATTCGTTGGTTTGATATTATTTGGAGACAGTCATTAAACCCGAAAGCTTCCATTTTCACTTAGTTGGTAATCAAAAATAGACTCAGAGCTAAGGATAGGTGGTTTGGGAGTTATGATCCCATTTGTGTTTTATGTAAACTTACAACAGAGAGTCAGAATCATTTGTTTTTTAAATGTAGCTACACCCAGGCAATCTGGAGTAGGATAATGAATATGCTACAACTACCCAGGTTTACTTTTGAATGGAGGGAGACACTTAACTTGATCATTGTTAGGACCAAGCTAGGTGGACCAAATGGAACACTTATTAAAAACAACTTTTACTACCACAATCTACTCCATATGGAGAGAGTGAAACATGAGATCATACAAGAGAATCAATGAGGCAAATATTAGATAGCTGAACATATCATCAGCTAGGTTCGAGCTGCTTTCATTGCTCACAATAAGCATAATTCACTTAGTAATGCTTTGAGAAACATCTGGATGTTGTAATGCATAACTTCTTGATTAATTTAGCTCTTTATAAAAACCTTAGTATGTACTGATTGCAATCTGACAATGTGAGTTATTGTAATATTGTGATAGCTTTTGCTATGATTAATATAATTTTTTCATTTTTTTAAAAACAATTAATTAGGGTTTTATGAGCAGAAAATTATAAAAAAGATGGTCTTCAACAATGGGACCCTTTTTTAGAGCTGGGATTATTACGGTCGGTGAGTCTATCAAATATAAAAAGAAAAAAAAAGTCAAAAACACAATATAAAACACTTCAATTGCAATATTTGGAAGTCATAAGGAACGAAATAGGTATTTAGATGAAAACTATACATAAACGAGAATTTTTAGGGAAATAAAAGATAAACAAAACAAATGTATTTTATTTATATAACAATTAAAGTTTTTAATAATATATGGTGTTTTCTAATATGTGTGTGTATCAAATTAAAGTTTTCAAAATGATATCTTGTGTTCAAATTTGATCCGAGTAAGGAGTATGAAAAAGGCACGATGCTTTATAACCCAAATTACCTTAAAAAATGAGCAATAACTTGGATTTCTAATATCAATAAAAATCACGGTCTACTACCGTCTTTTCTTATTCATATCATACTGCATGCCTTAATTTTAAAGTTGAAATTGATGTTTTATCGTGGTGAGGATGAGAAAACCGAACTTTCTGAACTTTATCATTGTTGCCATTGAATTAATGGTTCATAGAATGATATTTTGAAGCCAGAGGCTGCGGTGGGAGATGGAATATTAAATGCAAAGATCCAATTAGAAATGAACAAGGAGAAGAAAACCTAGGCATACCAAATTCCTTGAGATGGAATATTAAATGCAAAGATCCAATTAGAAATGAACAAGGAGAAGAAAACCTAGGCATACCAAATTCCAGGCAAGGAAATGAGTGAATAGCAGAATGCAGGTAATATGAGGATAGATACACGTAAAAGGATCCAAATTAGAAAGAAAAAGAAAGGGTGTGGTCATGTTTGATGACTTCTCAGATTTCAAGTTTCTGAAAGAGCAATGAAGAGGCATCTTGACCTGGGAGTGGTTGAAAGTGATAGGTTGGTAGTTTTATTGCATGTAAATGCCAAGGAATGGACCGTGAGTCCTAGCTTTAAAGCCAAATCAAATGGGTTGAATAATTTGCTGACCAATGCACATAATATGATGCATTGTGATGTGTCATACATGTCTGTTTTAATGCCTAACTGCATGCCCTAGGTTTGCTATTGGCAGCCAGGTCAGTATTCAATTATGTCATCAAAAAGCAAAGCTATCAATTCTCAGCTGCATCACTGATTCAGGATTTAAACCCAGACCAATTTATTACAGAAATTAAGGCACCTTTGGAATGCATGTCAAGGAACAATCCTAGATGCTCTTATTAACAAAAGTAATTGCATTGGCTAGGAATATTTTACATGGAAAAACAAACAAAAATTGATACAAAGTGCACTTAATTGGATGCAGAGATCTTAATAAAAAGATGATAGAGGCGTTTGGCAAATAGATTGTCAGCTGTTTTTTAGCTTATGAGCTAAATGTTATCTTTTTGACCATCTTAAAAAATTATTGATGTCTTTGGTGAATAGCTTATTGATCAACTTATTTAACACCAATAAGTTGACTTATAAAAGTTTCATAAGAGGAGCTTTTTGGATGATTACCCAAAAATTAATAGGTAAAAAATTAATTATACCCTCTTTTTATTATTTTTTAATTATGATATATATCAGTCATGTTTGACAAACAGTTGATTGCATTAGTTGTTAGTTGATTCTATCAACAGTTAGTTAATAACTGATTATATCAACTGATTTGACCAGTAGATAACATCAGCTGTTTATTAAAGATGTTTGATAAAATTAGCGGTTTAGTATTAACTATTGATATGTAAAATGACTTATGAGGGTATGATTTTAAAAAAATTATAAGGATTAATATTATATTTCTTAGTATTATTATAAGAATTTAGATATTTAATTTTTAAAAAATTAAGTTTATAACTTTAATAATAATAATAATAATGTTAAATTCTCTATTAATATGAATGAAGCAGCGAGCTACATCATATTAGTATTTTTATATAATATATATGAATTTTATTATTTAATAAATTAAATTTTCTATAATTATAGTATGACATAGATACAATATATAGTAGTTATATACTAAAAATATTAATTTGATGTGACCCTTTATATTCAAAAGCTTAATATAATGATATTTTTAAATGTAAACTAATATTATAAAATTAAATAAATATTAAAAATTTTAATTAACCCCTTTATTATATTCTTTCAAACATCAACACAATAAAAAAAATCATCTTTGAAAACACACAGAGCAAAAGTAAAGAGTAAAGTCGAGAACAATATTATCATTAAATAAACAGCTAACCTCAAATGTTCCTCTTATGGAACGTTTAGAAATCAATTTATTGGAGTTAATAAGCTAACTAATAAGTCATTCATCAAATACATCAATAACTTTTTAAGATGGTCAAAAAGTTAACTTTTAGCCAATAAGGTAAAAGACAGCTGATAAACCAAACACTGTAAAGATTATCCACCTCACTCTTAAGTCTTATCTATATATTCATTAATTCTTTGTTTTCCCTCTTAATCATGCCATTGATCTCCATTTTAATATTCCTAAGCTTACTTTCTTTTCTTTAGGATTCAGTTTCAGACACTAAAAAACAGGATAGCTAGCCTTGGTTCCCAAAACAATCGCAACAAACAATAAATTCCTCAGAACTATTTGATGCAAATTTCAAATTGTAATCATCAATATGAGAATCTGACATTCTAACTAGTCTGGCTATCCTCTTGAATTTACTCTACTTTCTATACCATAAAGATTCACTTTTGTACTCTATCGTTTGGGCTCTTTTCCTTTCTCATTCTATTCCTTACTTCTACTTTCGATTGGCCTCTTTGCCATTGGACCGTTTCTTACACTTGCTGTGAAAAGATAAAAGATTTTGAAAGGTAAGAACAAACAGTTAGAACCTACTTTTGGGATAAGATTGCTCTCACCCTTCCACCCTTCTCAATTGGTAGCAAGGGATGGATGATATATTAATGAACCAAACATACATCAACAAAGATGTAATGAAAAAGGTAAATATGTTATGTTTGTAACTGAAAAAAGAATAGAGGAGATGAAGAAAAAGGAATGGAATAAAAGCAAAAGAAAGGAGGAGAAACTTTGGATGTGACCATTGTCTCCCAATATTCCAAAGATGTCCACATCAAATCAAAGCCCCTCCTAGCTATCTTGAAAATGGAGGGACCCTAATTTCACTACTTTTTTCCTATCGTCCCCCTTAACCATGCACTTCCCACAAAGTATCTTCCTAAGTTCTTCTCTCCTTATTTAATTAAATAACTCTATTTTATTAAATTTAATTGGCATATTTTTTTACAAGAAATATCAAGTTTCAACTTAGTTTTAACTAAGAATAAGTTATCTTTTAAATTGAAAGTTTTTTTTCAATTTTATAACACTAATTATAATTATAATATATATCAATTAAATATTTAATACTAATTATAAATATAATATATATCAATTAAATCAGGGATTATTCAATCTCTTCTGTCCACATTTCATGATGCACTGCAATCCTAAGTTGATGGATTTGGGTGGATGGAAAATTTATAACGAAAAGAACTGATTCCATTAACTAGGAGAACATTGAATTTTACAACTTTACTAGGAAAAAACAGACATTTCATAAGAAAAGATTCAGCACTGATATGCTTCTTTCTGTGTCCTTTTAATAATTCCTTTTTTTTTTTTTTGTGGGATGCCCTACCAAGTACTATCCCTTGCATGGATATGGCAATCTCTTGGGTGATTTTTGGCCACCTCATAGCCCCATCAAAATGTAGTACACAAGAGTTATGGGCAATGCAATTAGCATCCCAAATATGACACTGCAAAATGCATAAGAAAAGTAAATGGTGAGATTAAATTTAAAAAAAATTTGAGAAAGGAAAGAATAATACGATTGTACAGTTTGTATAACGCTCACGCTGTGCTAAGAATATCTGGGTGTACGTTGTACTCCTTGGCAAAGACAAAGGGGACAATTCCTTGGGGTAGAGCTGCCTGTTCGATATCGATGGTTTGACAGACCAAAGGCAAGCAGAACATGTTAGTTATGGTACAAATGTTTGTCATTCATTATTAGCAATCCCCAAACAAGCCCTTCGTTGTTGGATTAATTTTTGTTTTTTCTTTCTCCAGACTCTACTGAAATTTGCTATTTGTTTTCCCCACTACTGAAAAGAACACACCAAAATTTAGGAAAGCATACACTTCTGCATTGTTAATTGGCAATAATGTTAGTCCTGCACTGCAATTATCTGAACGATTAAATTCTGCTTCACAGACCCACCCAAGTCCAAAGAGGGTGCTTTATAAAATATATGTTCCACAAAAAGCAATCTCATAAATGAACAGAAACAAATTCAACAGACAAGGAAATAATAGAAAATCTGATCTGCAGATTAAAAGAAGTAACAAAATTTGGAGCTTTTGTAGTTAAGTTTCGACTGGTTGTGTCAGAAGGAGGCAATGAGAGAGATGTTGCATAGAAAGCCAAAGAAAGAGAAAATGGTGTGATGGAGATGGAGATGGAGTGCAAGAGAGAGATTGACCTGGACAATGGCAACGTGTAGAAGAGTTCCTCTAAGCCCAACAGCAATAGAAGCAGCTGCCATGACAGCTGGACCTGTAAGGAATCTCACAGCCATAGCAAAAGCTGCAATGGAATTTCCACATGCTATGATCCTCGGTTGCAAAGCCATGAAGAGACCTGTATTATGTCACAAACCCATCAACCAAAAAGCGAAAAAGAATTTGGAGGCCATTAACACCCCCACTCTTATCACTTGTCAGACTCCAAGTCTTTCTTGACAGACCTTTCATCATCACTCCCACCACTTAAAACACAAACTTGGCAGCAAAAAAGTGGAAGGGAAAGCTAAAGAAACCTAACATACATTATCATCCCCACACACTATTTTGTTCATTTTGCTTTGTTGGGTTTGGGTTGCTTGCTTTGTTAAGAACACTAATAATGAAAAAGTAGGAGAGAATCTCAGAAATTGTTGTTACTACACTGCTAAAGAAAAAGATAGGGAAAAAAAAAAAGAAAAAGGGCAAAGGATAGAGAGAATTTGTATGACTCAAGGATTTTAATCTGTAGCAAAAGTTAAAAGAGTGAGTTTGTCTTTGTGTTTTCTTTGTGTGTATCAGTTAATACTGACCGAGACTGAACATGGCCATGCCGAGCCCTGCGTCTGACAGAATGGAAATGGACTTTGCTATAATGGCAGGCATTTCTACATGCCACCTGCAAGAACACCAGACAATAGTCAATTCAATGCCCCAGAGCCACAAGTTAAAAAGAAAAAAAGAACATAAACCCAGATATCAAAACAGATTTTATAGACAAAATACATCTCCCTTTAGATTTTGTTCCAGAAACTGGAATTTTACGTAACACTATACCTGAATGAAACTAGAGACCAAGTGAGACCGATTAAGCTAGAGTATGTGTTGGGGTTTCTTATCAGTTTCCTCCAGACCATAATCAGTATAAGCCTTGTCATGACGCTTGTTGGAGGCATGGGTTTTGGTTTGCCGTCACCCATTTTTTGACCTTCATGGTTGTTCATTTCTTTCTCTAATCCTCTATTTCCAAAGCTGAATTCGTCTCTTTCCAGATACTCCTCCTGGTTCTCTCTTTGTCTCTCAACTGAAACTTCCAAAACGGACAAACAAAAAACCATTTAAATCTCTTTTTTCTTATTAAAAAAGGGGAAGAATCTGATGCTGATCCAAACCAACTGGAAAAATGATAAAGCAACAACCTTTTCCTGGAGAAACGGCCAATTTGACTTCTTTCTGGTCATGACCGCCGTACTCATGGCTACCAAACACATCAGACACTGGTGAAGCACTTGAACTCCAAACAAACATATGAAGATCTCTGCCACCATCTTCAGGTTTCTGTTGAGCTTGCCCATTAGGTTTCTTCGCACCAGTATTATTAACAGCAATAGTACCCTTAGATCCAGTCGGTGAAAACATTCCTGGGTTTGGAGCTGGATAATGGGTTGCACCACCTTGATTGTGGTAATGAAATCTTGACTTGTTACTGATTCCACTTTCTTCTTCATAATTTGATGGTCTCGGCGTTGGTCCTCTAGACGCCGAAAGGCCGTAGACATCAGAAGCACCAAAGTTTGAGTTTCTCCCAGCGGCCATCATTGAGTAGAAGTCAGTGTGGTTAAAGCTAGACCCTCTTGGAGTTGGATTTCTTGATGACTGTAAAGAGTAAATCTCTGCATTGGTTAGATTTGATGGTCTTGGGGTTGTGGACGATAGCCCCTGAGACCTTCTCGAGAATATATCTGATCTTGACGCATTGGATTTTCGTACTGTCACATGCAACTTTCCATCTTCTTTGATCTCTGCTTCAGTTTCTAGAGGCTGTCTACCATCAAGTGACATGATATCAGAATCGACGTGGATCGAGACAATGGAACCAGCAGTATCAGGGAATTGTTCCGAGATGAGCATTTTGGCACCTCTGTATTCAAACAAGAATAGCATCAAAGTATACCAAATGATACATTGAAGTACAACAATTTGCACCATAAGACTGCCAGAGAACTCCCCGTACATTCCTTTGAGCAAAGGAATGCCCATGACAAGAGTGTTTGGGAGGGTAGAAAGTGAAAAGAGCGTAATGGTCCATTCCAGACAACCCCTTCTGCTCAACTTAGTCCAAAGTCCTAGTACTACTAGAACTATGATCTTCTGGAGAGTATCGGCTGCTATGAAACGTAAGTTCATGGTATAGGGATCGTTGGTAGAGATGAAATGAAAAGAGAGCAGAGGGACTGCGAAAAGAGCAACAAAACGATTGATGCCTGAGCATTGATCAGGAGTGAAGATCTTCCACCATTTGACTGAGCCATAAGCTAAGATCATGGCCACGTAAAGGGGCACCATGGCAGTCATTACATGATAGAAATCTGTTGCAGTAATCATCTTTCGCTATTTGAATCACCTGAAAATCGAAGCTTCAACAACAAACAGATGAAATTAAGTATCAATCAAGGGAAGTTTGACGAAGAGCAAGACACTGCTTCTGGTGATAGTAGTTATGGTGGGGGGTGTCGTTGATGAGAAGAACAAAGCATGTGGGTTTTGGGGGAAGGTTTCTGGGGTAGTGGGTAATAAACAGAGAGGGGGGAATTCTTTTTGCAGTATTCAATATACAGCTTTGCTTTGAGAGTTGCGAGCAAGCTTGCACTTGCAGTCCCCAAAGCACAGGGTTTGCTCTTTATTTTCTTTGTTCTTTTCCTTTTTGTTTTCAGCTGTGTTTGGATGCGGTGGTGTGTGTACTGTGTAGAGAGAGAGGGAGAGGAGGCGTAGGTTGTATTAGTAATTAGACACAAGTTGCTAAGCTGGCATATAGCTCTATACGCACTTAGCGGTGGTAGAAAAAGCATTTTGGTTGGGAGGTGGGGTGTGTCTCCAAGTACTTGTTTTGAGAGCCTTTTGGGCATTCGAAAGAGTCCTCTTTCTTCTTGGATTCGCCTTTTCGCTCATGGGTTGCAACTCACTCAGTGTCTTGGTTTGCATGTGTTGCTCTTTCTTTCTTCTCGTCTACTGCTTTCCATAAATATTTTGTACGAATTACTAGATATCGTCATTGTTATCAAGGAGATAATGTTTCTAATTCAATTCATTTGCACTTAGTTAGGATTAAAGCAAGTCTTCGTAGTGCTGAATAAAAGTTTACTATTTATTTGGACTCAGAATACAATTTCAATCACCACTAAACTATAAGCCAATGCTTTGATTAACCTGTGACAACTAGTACTTACTAAAGATTGTTTCATGCACAAGGAAAATAAAACGGGTCTTTAAATCTGTTAATTGGGAGTTAAAATAATTAAACTTGTAGAGGAGTAGTTATTATTAATAAATTTGGAGTGGGGAATAGAGACATGGTGACGAATGGGAGCTTGGTGCCTTAGCCTTCACGTGGACCCTAATTTGTCCGTTCCTAACTAAAAATCTTTTAAGTTGGCAGCTCCAAATGATAAAATTCCAATATATTAGGTTATATGCATAAAGATAAAGTTAGGTTGCTCTAGTCTGCAACTCAGTGTTGGCTTCGACTCATCAGTTACCTTGTGTCGGAATCACTCACAACCAATTCTCGTCCAATCGTGTTCATCGACATCTCATGTCATCTGTTTACGAATTCCAGGAATATCAGTTCATCCTACCGTTACATTATTCTTCTGAGTTAAGAATTGTGGTTATGATTTCTTCACAAGTATACAGAAACCTAATAAAGATAAAAACAAGACTGTAGTAGAGAAGTAAATAAACGAAGAGTTAAAGAGAAAGGTTGATGGGATAATCGCAGTTGAAACTCTCTTAATTAAGACCGATCGAGGGGATGATAGAGTTCAGAAATATGAGGATTACTTAATTACTATAATCCGATTTCAACAAAAGAAGAGAACAAAGAAATTGTACATGCTCTTTTATTTTAGAAAAAGAAAAAAGAGAACAATGCGACATGTACTTTATTTTCTGTAATAATTAACAGTCACCCAAAAGGCATATATGCACAACAAGACTGTCGGATTCTCTACATGAAACAAAAACTATTTGATCAAACTCAATTCATTACTTAAGGCATGAACTCATGCACAGAAAACTACCATTAGTTATATATGAACAGTTTCATCGCGTTAACTGCAATATGAAGAAATGACTGAAGACATTCTACGAGCTGAATATATAAGACTCCCCTCAACAAGAAAAGCTAGACCGTACACTATTCTGCAAGGCTAAAATACTGGTCAATGTTTAAGCAATAGCATACTTCCGTTATCAGAATAAGAGTATTCAGGTGACCAAGAAGTTGATCGAATTTTTGAGTTAAAGCGTTAAACTGGTTTTAGAGAGTTAAATATTCTCCTTCCTTTTGAAAATTCCCCTTTATAACTACATGACAGAAAAGAGAACAAAAGTTTTTCACCATAGCCCTGTCTCATGGTGATCATTACAAGTCCAGTGAAATGAGTCGTGAGGGTCAAAGAACTCGTTAGAACCGTACGATCCCTTCAAAAAGTTCGCCGCACTTATGGTGTAACAAGAAAGTCGTGAAATGGTTCAACATCAGTCTGTGAGTCCTAATAATAACGATTTTCAGACAATAATACCTGCAGCTGTGGATGTAAGTTTTTCATAGTCATGCTTTCTTGAAACAAAATTGGCTATTTCCGGCTAACCTCCTGCCCTCGGCTAAGAGCCTAAGACGGGCTGTGTATGATCGTTCAAATACGATTGTGAAACCAGTTATATTTTACTGTTGAACAAGTTAAATAGAATTATTAATAGTCATCCACTTATATTATATATGAAGAAAAGACCTTAACCCGTTGGTATATTTTCAAAACTCAGTTATAAATACAAGTTTCTGGCGGATAATATTGTTTTTCTGACAATTATTAATTACATTTTTTAGTTTTTTTAATAACTTATCGATTAAATTATCTAATTTGATCCAGATAAAGATAATAAAGTGACTCAATAAATGATCTAAATCAATTGGTCGAAGTTCGTATAAAAAATAGATTCTAATCAGTGTGAACTGGATCTATATCAATCTTATGATAGAGAAGCCTGATATGAATATTATATATATAAAAGTTAAGCTCTCTTGCAGTTGTTCATATCATTCGTAAGCACACGGATCCTCTAACTCGTTAAGAAAGTTGACGTTTTAAGAAAATTGTAGAAAGGTGTTAACCACGTGTCAGTGATCACTTTCCGTGAAGGTCTCAGATTATTAGAGCTAGCTTTAGCCTCGGAAACTATTTCGGAAGCTAAGATGGAACCGAAATCAAGTATTTTGCATTTCCTTCATTTTTAACCATTTCATGAACGATCCGAAATATGTAACTAAGGTACCGTTACTATTATACATGATATCATAGTAGTTATGTAATTGGGTTGTCAAAAACGAAGGTTTTTCGATTTCCATCCATTATAGTTTACATCAGTTTTTGATTCGTTTTTCAGTTTTTTGTGAGTATATAATTACGTAAAAGTAATATATATAAAGCTAACTATGAAAAACGGGTTGAAAACTGGCCAAAAAGAGCGAAAAATTAATCTTAGGAAGCCAAAAATCACCCTTCCCGTCGGAGGACGATGCACTGTCAGGCGTGTGTACTGCACGTGGTGTTACAATACCGGAGAAGAGGTAGTACGGATGGCGTGTGCGTTGCACACTCCAATTGCGTGTCACCAAGTGGCTCCATGCGTTGAGAGACGCGTGTGATGCATGCAATGCAGTTGCCTCACATAGCGCGCTCTCCCACAAACACAGAATAGTTGGCGCATGCAACCAACATGTGGACGATGGGGATTCATACACGTGGCGGCCAGCTCTACAGTAATGCTGACGTTAATATAGAAAAAACACAAATATTTCAGTTTTTCGTAAGAGTACCCGAGGGTGTTTTGAGTCAGTTTTAGGGTCCGAGAAATTCATAAAGTGAGTTTTTCTATTTTCTAGATTTATTACATTAATAATAAATTAAAGTTTAATTTCAAGAAAAGGAATTAAGGTATTCTGAATCCGATTTCGAGTAAATTTTTATGCTTCGAACATCACATAAGGGAGAAACTTCAAGTTTTTGTGTCTCAGGTCTTATACTCAGTGTTCGGGATTGCGTAATAGTTAGTTATAAAAGGAATTAAGACATTTGAAGCCTTTTTTGGGTGAATTTTCATGCAACGAACTTGCCATAAGAGAGATACATGAGGTTCTCATATATTGAGTGGTCGATTTCTAGTGACGCACGGTAGTTGCTTTAATAAGATTTTTCCTTTACAAAAGTCTCAAATGAAGTCTTCAGAGAATGTCTTTAGCACAAGTATGTGACAATGAGACTATGCATTCGGATTTTTGAATTTATTGATGTTACATTGTCACATATCATATGCTCATAAATAATGTGTGGATAACATAAAGATGTATCCCTTGTATTTGTGGATTTTTTGAGTGCTGATGAGGATGTAGTCATCAAGGTGGCTTTTCAGGTCATCAAGGTCCCTTGTTATGTGTCTATGAGTTGATTTGTGAGTGTTGAGATAAATGAGTTAGATTTGAATTAAAGTGGATTAAGGGAAACTAGAGTGTAATAGTTGTGTTAGAGTTGAGTGAGAATTTACTGAGTTATTGAGAATTGATGAATAATGTGAATTGAAGAGAGGAATTAGTTGTATCGTGATTTGATTGAGAATTAAGAATAATTAGATTGTATAGTGACTTAGTGTGGAAAGTGAAGTTGTGGAATTGAGAATTGAGATTTGAGTATAGAAATGAGTGTTTTATAATTTTGAGAAATTATGAGAATTTTTCCGAAATTTTTAGAGATTTGTGTTCGGACCGGAAGAATGGCCTAGAGACTGAGAATTTCGATTCCGGGTCCGAAAGTGAGTGGTAAATAGCTTGAAAATTTAGAGCTATGAGTTTAAGAATTTTCGTGATGAGCCAGTGGAGTTTAGAGACTGAGATTGAAGGAATTTGAGGACTGTGATCTTTAAGTTTAAGTTGAACCCTATATAT
>JANJEY010000006.1:52491172-52502876 GCA_024703695.1 Erythroxylum cataractarum
ATACACGTGCATCATTGGATATTTATGATTGAAGAAATTGTGATATTGTGTATATTATTTGTTATAGAGGAGCAACTAGAACGTCAGCCTCCAGACGTTGCTGGATCTTCCAGGAATTAGCTTCGGGAGAAATTTGTGAGTAACCTAGACGGTCTCACTTAATTACTTGTTTGCTTAGATTATATTTTGGATAATGATTGAATGAGTTTTGATTGTGAATTCCGGACAGAAGGTCCGATGACTGTGAAATGTGGATTGTGATATTGAAGTGCGACTTGAATATGAATGTGTGGAGCTTTGTGTTTTATCAAGTGAATGATCGAGTTACGTGCATTCCATTCATGCATGTAAAGTCAGATAATGGAAGTTGTGACTAGAGTAGCCAACGATCAGAGATTAAAGCTCAACGTGTGAAAATGAGCCTCGAGCTCAAAAGTATTTCAAAGCCTCAGGCTCAACATATAATGAGCCCTATATCCTCCTCGGATAAGGGACAGTTTTTAATGAGCCCGGTATCTAAAGTGGATATGGGACAGTTCAGGCACTCAGTCACAACAACGTAACAATTAGAAAAGAGTCTCATGATCACTTCATATGCATTTGGGTAAGTAGATTCGATTGATTGAAATGCATAATTTGTTTCTGCTTAAGAGAAAATGTAATACCTATGTGAATTGCAAACTGTGAAATAATTGTTATGTGAATTGATGTGTTGCATGAATTGAGTGGACCATTGATGATGGTTACCTCATTAAGTTCGCAAAATTCACCAAAATTGCAACGTTGTCTTTTCAGGACTGAGAGACGACCCTAATCACTGAGAGGCTCCATTGTTGTGTGGATTGTGATTTAACAAGAGAAGTCATGGCTCAAAGGTCGGTCAGCTGAGATTTTTAGATGGCTTAGATAGATTTGATATATTTTCCTCTTTCATGTAGTACTTTTGTACTAGATGTTGTGAATGTACCAGTAGAAAAGGCTGAAGGACACAATGTAGACTCTTGGTTTGAATTAGTGAAAAAAAGAGAGATGGATTTAGAAATATTATAATTCTCTATTGATGCTCATTAAGTAATTAATGATACGATGCCATGTGAAGTAAGTGTAGTGGTCGTTCGTAGTTCGCATTTATCGTAGGATATGTATCAAAATGACTTCCGGACATTTCGGTAGGTACCTTACGATAAGGGAGCGCTACATTTAAGATATGCAACTAAAATACCATTACGTATTATAGTTTCTATAAGTAAGTCCCTAGAGTGCAAACATTACCAACCTAAATAAAGGTGACAAGATTAATACAACTTGTAATCTATTGAACCAGTCGTAACTTTGTTACTATATCAACTCGATATTATTGGCTTATAAATAAATCAATAAAAAATCTATATATATAATAATAAGAACGATTTCCAAAGGTTTTTATTTTAAATCTCCAAGAAAAACATTGAATATTATACACAGGAACACCACAGTTCCATTTTCTTTCTCTAATCATTTTCCTTTCTTCTGATGGCGCCTATTGTAATTGATGTTTTTTTTAGTCATTGTTAAAGTTCATGATGCCTTTTTGTTGTATATATGTATGATTCCCCAAATTACGGGAATAATTTTGGCACTGAGGAATTTTGGGGAAAGAAAGGTTAAGTCGTGAAAAGATTTCATTAAAGTTGACATGAATCCATGCTTAATGGCAGTAAAGAACACGCCAACCAGTTTAATTAGGAACTGAAAATGTGCCACTGTACATGCATATAGTCATACATGCACCCCTAATTAGAAATGCAAATAGGTTGGGCCTGACTGATCCCATCCCACACTCGTTGATAATGATTCGAACTTGATCCAAAGGAACGTTAAGTATAGTTAATTAAAATGATATTATTTCTATTTTTAAAATTTTAAATTTATAAACTAAAATAATGTCATGACGTCATTTGATTAATAAGAGAGCCAAATTTTCAGTTTCGGTCTAATTTAAAGTCTAATATTGTATTTATCTAATTAACTTAAGGTTAAATTAGACCAAGTTAATATTGTAAATCCTACCGCTAATTATTATATATTATATATTATTTAAAATTAACATCACTGTAATTTGTAAATAATAAAATAGTATCTGTTCTATTTATTATTTAAGTAGTAAAATTTAAATAATTGGTGAGTCATAAATTTCAATTTATAATTTCATTACTAAAAGCACTTATGCGAATGATGTATTTTGCTTCTACTAATAAATGAAACCACGAATAAATTTAAAGAAAAGGTAATGTTGTTATTATACATTGATACTTAGTGATAAATGGAAGGAATGCTTATTAATTAACAAAACAACCGATGATTCCTAGAAATTACTTTTGATTTGATCGTGAACTAATATGCGTGCTCATATTATCTGTTCCCCGCAAATGATGGCATGCATGCAATGGGAAACAAGTTAAATGATTGGTTAGAAGAAATTATTCAGTTTCAATAAATAAATTCGTAATTAGATAGGTAAGAACAGGGGATTTATACATAGAAATAGGAAATAGTAATGTATGTGAGGCATAAATACTTAGATCTGCAGAGTGCATTCGGTGACAAGATCACGGAAGCGTGCGCTGAAGTTAATAATGATAAAGGGTGGGGTTGGGTCGAATAACTTTTTTTTAATTAAGTAATTTAAGAGGGAAAATGTAATGAGGACAAAGATTGGCGTGTCCCTCCCTCTCTCTCTATCTCTCCGCAAAATGCCTTTTTGCAACTCAAAAACTCGGACAGCACCATGCATAAGTGCACGCTATGCTATAAGGTTACCTCATATCCCATTGCTTCCATTAACTTTTGCGATGAGTTACATAACAGGACGTTGGCTAGTTGGTTTTGTTCAGAACTTCGGTTGATGTACTCTAAAGTCTGTTAAACTTTGGGGTGATTTATACCGACTTATCTCTTGTTTGGCATCTCGGCTTCTGCCATATAGAGTTAGAGGTTGATTCGACAGCAGTGCATCAGCTTCTGTCTTTCTTGAGTTCCCATACGTAGGTGGTATGTCCTATTGTTGCGAGTATTTGAAAACTGTTTCACCACAATTGGATTGTTGTTCATTGGCATATTTATCGAGAGAACAATAGAAGTGCTGACTGACTTACCTCTCACGCTACTAATTATGATGTAGGGGTCACTTATTTTGATACTGCACCTATAAGGTGTCAACGTATCCTCCTTAAAGATATGTCGAGAATTAGTTTCTCCATACTCATTTTGTAATCTGTTTGGATAGTTTCCTTTTAATAATAAAAAAATCTTTTGTGATGAGTTTTTATCACTTCCTTCTTTAAACTAAAAAGCGCTTTTTATTAAAATATAAGTTTAATTTTAATATTTTAAAATATTTAAAATAAATTTTAATATTTATAAAATATTTGAACAAAATTAAAATTTTATCTGCTATGCATGGCACCAGTATAATATTTTTATTAGACGTGTGGTATGTTAGGATTCACTTTTTAAAAATTATAAAAATTAATTTAAATTCTTTTCAAAATTTTTGATTATATTTTCTAATCCACAGTTAAGACTAATACTACTATAAACTATCCTAATAATCTTAAAGTTAATTTAAAACCCTAATTCCTAAAATCAGAAGATTTAGAAACGAAATCAATGCGACTCGATGATGATTCCACCAAAAATTCACTAGCCATTTGAGTGAAGTTTGTTCGTCCATCATCTCCTTCATACGACATCGTCCCCCTTATCACGTGGCTTCTCCTTCCCCGTATCACGTGACTTATGATTCTTTATTGCAAGTGACTTCGACAGCCTAAATTGGTGGAGACAAGACAAGTGATAAGTCTTTGTATTTGTCTGTATGTCTCGAAGAATGTTAAGCTAAAAATTTTCCTTGTGCAATTTTTTTATTTAATGTGATCCCTATTGTATACGCCCTACGGTTTCTTTATTTGATCCTTACTAAATGATGATAACAATTGAATGATGATAACAATTGACTTAGAGCCTAACCTCTAAAAATCAGTTGAATATTTCTCACTTAGGTTATGTGCTCTGAATAGTGATATATGTCTCTGTGCTCTATTAGTGATGCTTTATTTTTTACAAATTCTTACAACAACAATGCATTTACTGATTCACATGGAACAATTATAACGTCTATCTTTTTTCATATTTTTGGTTTAAGTTAAAGGTGTGGCTAGAAAAACATTCACAATTAAGAAGTCAACATACTAGCTTTTGTCTATTTCTAATCAATCATCTGTTAAAAGATTTTTACATTATCTTTTGGTTTTGTTTAACAAACAACATTTGATCTAACTACGAATCTTTTAATCACTACCAAATCTAACTATTAGTATTTATTTACATATCCAATAATAATGGAGGCATCTACATTCTATTTTCTAATTACACAATTAAAATATATCCATTTTCCTAATTAAAAAAAACAACTTGAATATAATCTCCTCTTGTAGGGATTTTTTTTGCAATACAAATCATGCAAGATATTTAATGTGATAAGCAACATGATTAGATACATGATTTCACACATTACAACTTATTGACCATGGCATTGGCAGATTGCTTGTAGTCTCAACCCCTTGCTGAGCCTGTCTATATAGTGTAATGCCACATATATTCATACACTTTATTCAAATTATCATCGGTATTATCGTCTATAAATTAAATCTATATGGAATATGAATTTTGGCTTTGAAAATTTGTAATATAGAGTTATATTGCTTTTAATGTTTTCTAATAATTATAAACATGTTTACAATGGCTCAATATGAAGGTGTAAGGCTATTTTATGTTGGGAAGTCCATATTAGAACTGAATTTAAACATTTTGATGGACAAAAAAGTATATTTGAAAAAGTTGACCATAATTATATCAACTATAGGAAAATATGTGAGACAAGAAAGGATTTATAGTGCCTTCAAGTTAATAAGGCATATAATAGCATATTAGGTTTAAAATATGGTGAGTCATTGAGACTTATCGAATTAAATGAAAGTTACATTAGACTTATACACCTGATGAAAATTTATAGAATGATTTATGTGTATATATCACATAAGGTAGACATATCATTTCCTACGATTGATATTTTAACTATAATTGAAGGATAGGAGCTTATTAGGGATTATGAAGATAGTCATGAAGAAGAAGGAAGTGGTGGTGTTAGGGTTGAATATATTAATGATGATTGAATATATTGATGATGAACATATTAATGAACAAGTTAGTGATCAAGGTTATAAACAATTTGTTAACCAGAGTGATAAGTTAAAGACCATGATGATGAGCATGTACAAGCATGATGATTAACGTGTACAATTTAATTTCCAAGTAGAAATTCCTTATAACCATCAACCAAATGAAATTGATTCAAATAATTGTGTTACTTTTACTGGTAATGATGAATATCTAAGTGAAGAAGAGTTAAGTGAAGCATTATAAGGCAAGTACAAGTATTACATATAATCCAACTAGTATGACACCACATTGGGAGATTAGGCATAGGTTTTAAAATGCAAAAGAATTTAAAAATACTATTTTAGGTTATCTAATGCAAATAAGACACAATGTCAAGTTAAAAAAGAGTGAAAGCAATAGGATCAAATTTGAGTGTATTAAGAGAAGCCTATGAGAGTTGTATATTGGATATGACAAGAGTTAAAGGTATGTTAAAGTGAAGACATCCAAACATGACTATAATTGTTTCATAACTAATAAATCAAAATTAGTTAGTAGTTCCTATTATGTCCCTGATGAGATGTTTTAAAGATGGAAGTTTTGAGTAGCTAGTATGTTTGTAATAAAAATGATTGAAGAGTATAGAGAGAAGTTGAACATATTTGTTAACTCAAATATATGTAGATTAAACAAAGACGATATTAAGAAAAAAGAGGGTATCATATTTTGTTAATGAATATGCTAAGCTATACGGATATGTGAGTTGAAGATAAATAATCCTGGCTTAGTGCCTATTTAAATGGGCTTTTGGGAGGTCAATAAACATTTTTCTCCACCATAAAAGCCTTTTTAAAAATGGGTGTTTGACTGTAAAATAAAAAAGTATTTCTTTAATAGATATAATTTTTTTGGTAGCTAAAATACAACTTTTTAAGAAACTCAAATTTGAAGCTTCTAAAAAAAGCCTCTTAAATGGCTTTTTCGGGTAGATTTTTCAGATTAATTAATGAATCTATTTTTTAGTCCCTTTTACCCTTATGTTTTACATATAATTCTCATAATACCCACAAATCCATCTTCACATTTATCTTGTAAACCCTTCTTCTCTAATTTATTGCAAATCTTCTTGTATTACAATATGTGAGGAAACTTATTGCAAATATTCTTGTATTACAATAAAATGCATAATTTATTATGTATTTAACTATTTACAAAATTTAAAATATTTATTTTGGAATTTATATAATATTATTTGGCCTTTTATATGTTTTAATATTTATTTTTATATTAGTTTTACTTATGTTATAATCCATATAAAAGATTTGGTTAGATATAATTTCATTTATGTTTCATATGGTTTCATATATTGTGCTTTGTATATTGTTTAATATACTTTAAATAATATCTATATGCATAAATAATTTTTATTACAAAATAAAATATAGTTAAAATTAAAAGTGTTTTTTTATTGTTATGTTGCCAAACAGTAGACTGTATGAAGTTTTTTTAAAAAATGCCCTTTTTTAAATGATAGCCAAATAGTCAACAGGATTCTTAGAAGTTCTTCTCAGAAAAGATCTACTGATAAAAGCTCTACTAACAAAAGCTCTACTAGTATAAACCCAACCAAATAGAGGCTTAATAGTGAAGTTTTAACTGGAAGGGAATCAATATATACGTATATGAGTTAAAGATTAGTAATCCTAGCTCAATATAAGAGTTATAATTGGAAAGGAATCAATAGAATTCTCTACTACAGGTAATGGAAATTACATTTCATTTTGTTCTTTTGTAATACAACATTCATTTTAGTCTCATTATCTTTAATTGCATTTTAAAAGGTTATGCATTTGCTTTGACGTCATGAAAAGATGTTAGATGGATTTAACATCATGAAAAGACGTTATGCATGGTCAACCTATATATAAGATTTCAATGAACAAATCAACAGGCTTTAGAAATTGAAACCTAAATGTGCCTTTGCCTTATTTGTTGTTGTAAGGAGACGTGAAAAATATGTTTCTAATCATTTGAATCAAAATTTCTATTAGCTAAACATAAAATGAGCAAAACTCTTAATGGGTGGATATTACTGGCTCAAAACAAGCCAATTATATTAGCATACTTAAAACAATTAGAATCATGGTAATAGAGAGACATGCAAATAAGAGATAGTTTATATATAGATGGAAGTCAAATACTGCACCAACTATTATGAAGAAATTGGAAAAGAACAATAGATAGTAGTTCGAAATAGATTAGGCATATGAAGTTTTAAAAGGTGATGGCAAACAAACTA
Source organism: Erythroxylum cataractarum (assembly GCA_024703695.1). NCBI lineage: Eukaryota > Viridiplantae > Streptophyta > Magnoliopsida > Malpighiales > Erythroxylaceae > Erythroxylum > Erythroxylum cataractarum. The sequence continues at coordinate 52,498,671 of JANJEY010000006.1, forward strand.
TGAGGATTAATAGACAACAAACCTGTAGTTCCCAGTCGTGAGATCTTTATAGATATCTTTACAAATATTTAATAAGGGCAATCCATCATTCCAAACAAAAGGGTTGAGACATGGTAAATGCTTAATAGACTATATTTTAATACCATGTTTAGTGTATTTTATTTTTTTATTTAACAATTTTTATGGTTTTTGGTACTTAATTTGTTTATACCATATTTTTATGTCCTAATTGCCTTTATGGACCAAAAAGAGAGGAAGTCAAGAAAAATTGGGGCAGAACACAGAACAATTAAAGTTATTTTGGAAGGACATACCCATACTAATAGAAGATACATCCATGTTTGGTTTGGACAGGCCTTTGTAAGGGATCGTGTAAATCCTTGTAATCATGTACACATTAAAAGATGTATTTTCAACTGTGATAAGGTATACATGCCTATATAAGTATTATATACGACTGTGTCCACTACCATGTATGCTTCTGGAACCATATTACTGTGTCACTATTGAGTTTTGATGTGATTTTGAGGGACATGATCATTACACATGTCTGTGGGGGTAATTGTATTTAGTGAAAAAAAATACTCATTTCGAAGTATAAAATGCAATTAAGAAGGGAAATTGATAAATGCATAAATGACTATATTTATATATCATATTTGATGCATTTTTTCTTGGTATTTTATACTTTTATTGTACGTTTGGTAATTAATTTGCTCCAAGTGCATTTGTAGGTTATAATTGCCTTCATGGACTAAAAGGAGAAGAATTTAGTTAAAAAAAAGCATAAAATGAAGATTTGAAGCAACTATGGGATACAAGATCCAGTAGAATTTAACGTCAAACCTTTACCTTACAAGAATATTCGATAGAAAAGAAGCGAGATTTAAAATTATGAATTTTTTGTTTTTTATTCGTTTTTCTTCTTGTTTACATTTTATTTCATTTTTTATCATGTGTAAATAAACATCTTTAGTGTCTAGGTGTGATCAACACTAGTATGTGCTATGTTTTATCTCTTTTATTTAACGCGATTGTTTTAGATTGACCTATTGTAATTCAATTTTGTGTTTAATATATGTTCTAATAAATCTGGAATATTAGTTCATAATATGATTCCATAATATAGAGATTGCGAAATCCCGTGTATGAATATATCTACCATAATTGAAAAGAGTTAATTGCAAACCTAGAGATGGGTTGACATATATTATCTGGATTAGGTCAAACCTAATAACGGAATTCACAAATCGGTGATGGGTTGACATATATTCTCTGGATTAGGTCAAACCTAATAACGGAATTCACAAATCGGTAAAGCATTCTTATAAAATTTAACCAGAGTAATTCAATTGTTAAACCTAAGATTAGTTGCTAGTAGTCTCAAGTGAGTTATTAGCATACAATATGAATTTTCACTGTCCAATAATCAACACAAATTGTAAAATAAAAGGTTAATTTTCTAATAGTTTTAAGGGGATTCATGACCTAGGCACTAGTTGTTGATATTGATCGTATTCTAAGTGATTCTCTTTTTTTCTACTCATTATTATTTCTTGTTTATTTTAATTATTTAGTTTTATTTTATTTACTAAAACAAAAATCAAATTCTTAGACTATATAATAGGATAACTATATAATAGGATGATTGTAAGGGATTTGACCCGTACTTGCCTGTGCTAGATATAGCTGCACAGTGCAATTGTGGTTAATCCAAATTGGTATAGAAATAAATCGATCAACATTGAAAGAGAGTTTGGGTTTTAAGCATAATTATGAACTTTAAGGTGACAAAGAAGCAAAAATTGACTTAGAGATTCAATAAAAAACATATTTCTATTAAAGTTTGAGTAGATTGTATTAGAGAAAAAAGGGTATACAATGAATTATCTTGTTTTTAAATCTCTAAATGATTGGCTATGTTTTTATTATTATAAAACAAATTCTTTTAGTGTCTAGGTAGGATGAAGCTTGGGATGAATTTTTATGGTTTAATCCTTCATTTAATGCATTAATTTTATTGTTTCATATTAACTTACCTTTTGTTGAGGCTCTAATGCAAATTCCAAAGTATGTAAAGTTCTTAAAGGACTTGTTATCTAACAAGAGGGAGTTAAAAGATTTGAATACAGTGACATTAAGTGGGAGATGCTCAACTATTTTACAAAAAAAAAAAGCTTTTTAAGAAGGTTAAAGACACATGGAAGTTTACTATCCCTTGTTTAATTAGTAATTTGTTAATAGAAAGGGCTTTAGTTAATTGGGGGGCCAATATCAACTTAATTCCTTATAAATTATTTAATAAACTAGGATTAGGTGAACCAAAACCTACTAAGATGAGTATATAGTTAGTAGATAGATTGATTAATTATTTTAAGGGTATTATTAAGAACGCACTTATTAAAGTTTATAAGTTTATTTTCTTAGTAGATTTTGTGATCTTAGATATCAATGAGGATATAGAGTTACCTTTTCCATCATAGGTGTTAGTGACGGAAAACTAGTGCTTAGGGTTAGAGAATAACAAGTTACCTTTAAGATACTGATGCCATGGGTGATATTTGCTATTCAATTGATATATCTGATGTTGTTGTTTTAGATGTGCTGTAAATTTTTTTTTTTAATATCCGTTGGATCTATGTCTCAATTAAGGTAAGAAGGAAGAAGGGGATAACTCATTAAGAAAGAGTAAGTAACCTACTTAAAGGTTAATGAGCTTATAGAGAGGAAGAAGGAGCTTAATCTATACAAGCCACCTTGATTACACATAGGCACATCTAGCTAAGGATGTTAAACAAATGCTACTTGGTAGGCAACTCAATAATTATGATCATTTTGGTTAAATTAATTATTTTATTTGATTGCTTTTGAGTTTAGTTTTATTATTTTATTAGTTTTTAGCTTTTTTATGTTACATTTATAAGCATCCTTATTAATTTTGTCTACCTTTTATGTTGTTGGTGTGTTTTATTTAATTAGCTTAACTTTGAGTGAAAATTTTCAAGTTTTCATGGATTTAAATGTTTACATGATCCCAGACACACCTGCTTCCATACTCAAGTATAACAAAATTATGCAGTTTCTAGTTTACATAGGTTTAATGTCTTATACGATCACCTAAACATGCCTATGTCCATACATGTGAGTTTTAAAATTTTTTCCACACAATCGTGGGACATGCTCATGTAGCATACTTTATCTTAGTATATCACTAGACATGTTTGTGTTTAGTCTCACACTTTCACAATAGTATACATAGCCTCGAACTTAGCCAAGTACACTAATCATGTCTGACTATGATAGCTTAAAAACCCTACGTGCCTCCCTTCTTTCATACTCTCTTCTTCATCCATATTTCCCTCCTTGTTGTATGACATCCTTTTTGTGGCTTAGCCTAGGTGTTCTACGTTATTTGCAACGTCCCATTTGGTTTTTTTATTGCATTTTTCGTTAATTTGCATTTAGATTTTGGTTGTTTTTGTAATTAGGGTTTGGTCTTCCCCTATATTGCTAGATCTTTGTATTTTATTGCAAGTTATTACTTTTCCTTCTTATTTTGCAAAGTCAAGTTGATTTTCATGGTTTACCTTAAGGATTATTGGGTTGCCATATTATGTTATGATTTGATGAAATTCAAATTGGGATTTTTGTCTTTCTCACTATATTATGTCAATTACATTATGCATCATTTGTTTTTTAACACAAATTGTGTTTATTTTTCAAATTATTTAGTTCTAGTTTAGCTAATTTTATCCCATTTTGTGTTTTTATCTAATTTAGGTTATAACTATTCATGTATTATTCTTATAGGTTGATTTTTGTTCTAAATATTAGGAATTGAAATTGCGATAAGTTCATAATTGTGTAAATTATTATTAAGTGATCGCGCGTCGTAACGCTAGTCAAAATTAATTAACTAGACTACTACTGTAGCAGTGGCAAGTCTAGGTCGATCCTACAGAAAGTGTGTGTAAAGTTTAAGAAATAAAATTAATCGGTGTTTACACTAATGGGGGGTTTTGGATTTTTAAAAGAAGAAATTAAAATAAAACTAACTAATAAAAACAAAACAAAGAAAACATGCAATAAAATGATAAATGTGGGGAATTCGGTAGGGATCCGGTTCTTCGGTTCAATCTCGGCCTACACCCTGATTAAGCATATTTTATTAATTTGTTGTTCTTTAACCTCTCCTAGAAATTATTA
>JANJEY010000006.1:52508455-52518819 GCA_024703695.1 Erythroxylum cataractarum
TATCATCTTTATATTTGTTCGCCAACAATGGCAAGAACTATGGTTTCTCCTAATCACAATTTTATAATTAATGGAATCGGCAAATATATTGACACTTGTAATATAATTTAATAGGCATCATAAAATGCTATAACTTAATGTCATAGATTCATATGATTAATATGTATCATCTTTATATTTGTTCGCCAACAATGGCAAGAACTATGGTTTCTCCTAATCACAATTTTATAATTAATGGAATAGGCAAATATATTGACAATTGTAATATAATTTAATAGGCATCATAAAATGTAGGTACTGTAAAATAGGAATTGAAATGTTATGTAAACATTATGTTAGAAAAATCCTATAATTGTGATCTTCATAGAAAATAATTTCCCAGATATGAACTCCTATAAAGAAGTTATTGGCACATTGATTGATTATGTATAGGTTTCACAATTCACTATGAGATCATTAATAAAGGACAAGTTAAAAATTCTAAACTTATCACATTTATAATGAATTATAAATTATTTTCTCTATCAATATTCCTTGAATAATTCAAGTTAAGGCTTCAATATAACGAGTGAAAAGATATGGGGACAAAGGGTTTTCCTCTCTAAGCTTCTTAAATACTTTGGATATCTATGTAGGTTCACCATTGATGAGTATATTGTAGGAGATAGTGATAACACATTAGTTTAATCATGTTATAAACTTGGCTAGAAATTCCTAAGCCTTTATTATGAAAAACAAGAAAATTTAGTTGACTGAGTCAAGTGTCATATTTAAGTTACTCTTCAAAGAATAACTCTTAATCTTCTTCTTTTTCTTATAATAGCTCTTTAAGTAACTCTTATGCGAAGAGCATATTGTTTCCACTATTCCCACCTTAGATGAAGGCTCTCTAATTAGAATTGATAAGAACTTTAAGATGAATTTCAACTTTAATGCTAGTAATTTGGATATGGTTTTATGATCCACATTCATGATATTAGTTTATAATCAAACAAACTAGAAGGATTCAAAATATTTAGGATCAAGCATAAGTAAGTTTTGTTAAAATCAGTTAAAAATTTGTCATTTTTATAGAATTCCTAAATATAATTAGTAACATTGTACCTATTAAGTTCTAGGTTATCTAAAAGAACATCAATACATAGAGATTTGGTTAGTCCCAAACTAAACAATGCTCTCTTGATATATGAGTAAGAGAATGTCTAGATGAGAGATTATGCTAGATCCTTAAAAATTGTTTGAGGAATAAAGTTTTTTGATTTCTTGCTTGGAGAAAGATGTACAATTGTTTATACCTAAAGTGCTTTTAAAGTAGTGAAAATCTAGATGATTAAAGTCATTTCGTGACAATATATCCCTTAGAGTCCTTCAAGGATACAATCTTATTAAAATTGCTTTTGCAAACACTAAATTCTATAAGTATTTGATATTTTTGTCTCCTTCTCTTAGCCATTGGTTCTTAGATATCTACCTTAATAAGGTGTTGTAGGTTTTTCATAGAATTAATTTATTCAGCTAAAGTTTTCCCCTCTAATTGCATAAGAGCCTCATCATTAGGTTTTGATCTTACTTGCTATTAGATAAAGTTAGGGGAGAATAAGGCTTAAGTTTTCAATATGATTGTGACCTGAACATAAAGGATTACTAAAGTAGGCATAACTACCAGTGAAGATTGATAGCTAGCTATATGAAATTTCTCCTGTAAGAACTATATTCCTTTTCTTGTTTTAAATGAAGAAGTGACATTCATATCTATGGTTTGTGATTCCTATTTGGTGGATACAATTTAAGAAGTCTTCATTATTAATATAAAAATGATTGACATTGCGTTATTTGATTAAAAAATTTAAATAGTGTTGGTTCTGCCGGATTTTGGCTGAACTGTATGTTGCTGTTCGGATCCATAAGTCTGCTACTTTCTGTGATGAATCCGACATGAAGATACCTGCAAAACAAAGAAGGCTTGTCGGGGGTTGTGTCCCGATTAGCCCCTCCGACGCTCAAGTCAGCCTTTTGGTGAAGGTGAGGTTCGTTGTAAAACAGAGAGAATTAGGTTTATGATTGCGTACCTCTGTTATGAGAGAATTATACCTTATATATGATTTTGCAGCTAGGTTTATGTCTTTACGTGTTTGCATGGGAGACTTCCTTCTTCGGATGGGCCAAGGAGAGCATGGGTCGGACTTGGGCTTGGCCTAGGAATAAAATTGATCTCTGAAGAGTAGACCGATCGGCCCACGGGTCGTTTTGACTGGATCCGGGCCCAACACGGCAGACCCGACCAAATAGCATCACATAAATAAGTTCCCATTGCTCTTTTCCATCGCTAGTAGCATAAGGATTGATTGGGCATCGATTTCTCCCCACGGGCCCATCGCCTCTGGTGATAAATGCTTTAGTTCATAATTAATAATCGATTCACAAATCCTAGACATGATTAGCTAGATCCAAAATTAGTCACTGAGCATCAGAAATTAGTGATCTCAAGAAAAGTTTTCAGTAAACTAAAGCTAGGTGGACAAAAAAATTTTTTTCTACATTGCTGTAAATAAATGTTCCAAAATCATAGCTAACTACCTAGAGCATAAACACACTGGAAAATCAACACAAACACCAAAACCTTAGGGGATCTGTGATTAAGTTTCGAGAAACAACACATAAAACAAAGTTTTCCATAGTCAATACTACGGGGCACGCAAACTTTGTGTTTTTTAGAAATATAACTCATCACAAGGCCAGATTTAACCAAAGTTTTTCAGAAATTCAAAACAAGGTAAGGCATGCATCATGTTTTCAATAAACAAAAACAAAATTCCTAATTAATTATGCCCTAATCTATATTAGGTAGATCTATAGAACAACATTTTAAACTCTTATTAAGATATCAAATCAATAATAATTAAGCAAATTTAATCAAGTTAAACAATTAAAAGAAGCTATGGTACCAGTTAACTATGATCGAATTATGAGTTCAGTAATAAATTTATTTTAAAATTTTTAATTCAAATCTCTTTAATTGAATAATTTGAAAAATATAAATTGGAAGTAAAAGTGTTGAAACACACCTAATTCAGATTCCTACAAAATTCTTTCACTGGCAGTAAACCACGAGTTGTTTAAGTGTCTAATATCTAATGATATACACAAAGAAAAAAATCTTAAATACTTTACAGAGGGACAGATAAGTGTTGCTCATTGATGCCTGTTTTCCTATTTATAAAAAAATGCTTTAGTTTTTTGGCTTAAAACTAAACTACTAACTATAATTAATTTTAGCTTAATTGTTATTATAATTTAATCTTGGTAAGATCAAATATCTCATATTTAATTTCTATTTTTTTTAAATTTCAAAAATTAAGTCTAACTTAATTTAAATTAAAAGTTCCTCTTAGACTAATCTTATTATTGACCTATTATTAGACTCATAATAATTTAGCAATAATTATAAATTATAATTATAATTCATAATTAGAATTAGATAATTTTTTTAGTTCTCTTGTTAAATAATTTATAAATTATAAATCAAAATTAATGTCTAATAACAAGTTATGACCACCCAAATATTAGAAATGTTAAAATGGTTTGACCTAACTTGTCCATAAATGGTTATAACATATAATTTAATCCTTTTGTCATCTAATATTCCAGTTAGATATAGAGTACGAAATTAATGCTTAGTCTATTTAAATTTAATAAATTTTGTTCTTGCTAATTATTGATTAATTTATAATTGATATTTAAAAATAAACTTTTCAAATATCAATTCACTCAAAACAAAAGATTCCTTAAATTATTACCAATCAAGAATAGTAAAACATTCTCCCTAATTACTTTTGGATAACAAATCCTTTATTGACTTAATTAATCATCTCTATATAGTTCATACTCTATCAAGTACTACAGATTGAGCTACTATGATTAGAATATGTTATAAGTAGTCTCAAAACATAATAATTCTTATATCAAATATCTTGGTTATCTCAAGAAAAACCCACAAATACATAACTCTATTTGAGATTTTTCATAATTGGGCCAATTTAGTGTGTTTATTATCTGATAACTACTTATATATTGGTTTAAGTATCTTCATACCTATGAGATCTACTACTTCCTTTATAAGGAAGAAATAATGTGTTGATCTTTCTGTTATATTAATGTTTAGTCTTAATAGAGCAATGACCAAGAACAATTTATGAGTAATAAGTAAATACAATATGAATATCATAATTATGATCTCATTATAATTTTATTTGTAAAATTTATCTGACAGACTTTATCTTGCAAGATAGTAAATGAAATAAACATGTAAAATAAAGTTGTTTTTAATTATGTCACGAAATCTATACCAATCATTTGGCTATAAAGTATAAACCAATATTTAAAATTATAAAACTTAAGTACATTAGCAAAAGATTATGTTGCCTAGTATAAATGAAAATGATCTTCTTGGTCCCTTCATTAAATAATAAGAAAAAGGTTTAGTTTCATTTGTTGCTATTCTTACATGAAGGGGCAAAGCTATATTGGCCCTAATGGCATAGCTACCTTCACTAGAGCTAACATAAAAGTAATTTTAATCAAAATTTGGTATGAGTTTGTAAAAATTAATTTTATTAAAATGTAACAAAAATTTTCTTCATAAAGTTCAATCTTAAAATTTTTTCCTTATTAAATTTTTGTTTAGCTTCACCCTACTTAGAGTTTATTCATTTGATCTTTGAAAAGATACAAAAGATTTAGTAAAGAAGAAAGATTAATTATAATAAAATTTAATTTTATTTATAAATAAGGTTATTTAAAAATATAATTGAGAAAAAGTAAAAACTTTTTAAAAAATACAGTAAGAACATTGAAGTTATTTTTTTAGAATTTTATTATGTTTTAAAATTCTAAAATAATTTTCAAGATTTTCTTTATATATTCTATTTTATTGTGAAAAAGACATTTATTAGAATCTTAAATATATATTCTCCATGTTAGCATTTATTTAATATGATTAGTATGCTTTTAACATTATTATATTTCTCAACAATTTCACATGAAAAATTAGTTTCCAATTCAATAGAAATAAAATTTTTTAATTTAAGTTTATCAATTTTGAATTAAAAATGAAATAAGAAAATAAGAAATAAAAAAATAGAATGAAAAGTAACACTTTATTGTGTATTTATTTCAATTCTCCTTTTGTTATGCCTTTACTTTGTAAGTAGAACCCAACTCAAAAATTCCGTACCCAACTTCATGCATGTATAATAGTCCTCACATCTTGAATTTCCAAAACGCTAGATCAAAACAATAAAGAAAATGCTCAGGTGTTTTTTATTGTTAGGATATATCATAAGGAAATTTGTTATCAAGGTAAAATGGAATGATATATTTATGACTAAGGAGGAAAGATAACTAAAAATTATTCCAATAAAACTCATTAATAAGGTCTTAATGATTAAGAGAACTTGGAGAATTATCCTGATAAATAAGCCTTATGGGTTAAATAGATACATACTCAATACCTCAAGAAGAAGAATTGGAATTTTAGTCTAAAAATTAATACATCGTGCACTATGATTCACATTCTAAAGATGAAGGAGCAAGTGAGATTTAAGTTCAACCATATGCTCACATCATTTTAGTTTGATAATTAGATATCATTGGACCATTAGTTGATATTAGTGAATTCTTAGTATTTGGAGACTCAATTCATGAGGAAACAACAATAAGAGAAGTTCAAAAAGACAATCAACAGGTACTTAATCAAAGGATTTGATTTGACTTAATGGAGATTGCTCCTAATTATAATCCTAACTCGAAGAGAGTGGAATTAATTCTGTGACCAAGGTATCGTGTTGTCAAAGCTCTCAAAATTTATTCTGATTCTCTAAGTTCTTGTATTAGTCGTGAAACATAAAAGATCTTAAAACTAGTTTCTTAATTTTGGTTGATAAAAAATAGGAGGTTAATGATTAGTTAACTAATAAACTAAATTTAACAAGGAATCAAAATAAATCAACTTAGTATAAAAGTGAGAAATTCAATAGTACTTAACTCCGCTTCAAGAGAAAGATCTCATTTATTATAATAATGATCATTGGTCTAAAAAGAATAATTTTTACAATTCAAGTAGTTAGTCTAAATCATATTAGGATAGTCATAATAAGTTTCAAAAAATTTTAAATTATTTGGTTTAAACCTAGCTTTCGAACTAAAGCTTAGTATTAATTGATTGAGTATAATAACATTTCATATCAATTAAATGATAGAAATAAGCTTAGTAAGAATGGACTAAACCTTAAATTAAATAATTGAGACAACTTAACTATTTAAATATTTTTGTTTCTCGTAAGTTAAATATGCAAATTTATAAGTAATCCATTTGTTACTTATACCAATCCTTCATGGGAATTACAAGTCACTGAATTCATAGATAGCTATAAAATGATCAACATCAAAACGATTTTTTAGATCAATCAATACTAATTATTCTTGAAATATAATAACATAAAACAAGAAATGCTATAATTAAAGTATGAATCTAAGTTTAGAACAAAATCTCACAAAATTACAACTACAGTTTTGAGTTCCCTTGAATTAGAGTATTTGGATTTAGCCATACATGACTTTAGTTTCACACCAAAAATAGAAGAAAGATGAAATATACTAGAAATAAATGAAAATAGAATGATATGTAGAAGTGTTGGACCTATTGTTCTCCTCCATTCCCAGTCTCATCCTATCTTGACAAGATTCCTATCTAAACAAATCCAAGTCCAAATCCCTACGTAATAAGGCTATAAGTAAGTTTCCTAATTAAATTCAAACTCTTGAGATGAATTTGGCATTAGACTTGATTTCTCCTTATCCAATGCAGTAATCTGATCTCTATTTCTAAATTTGTGATTTTAAACAATAATGCTCTAATTTAATGCAATCTCCACTTGTCACCTCTTAAAATAAAACAAATATTAAAATTTTCATTTAAGTACCAAAATATAGCCAAAACAAAACAAATAGGTTCAATTAATATAACCAAATAACATCTTATTATTGAAGCACTAATATAACCATATAACATCTTATCATTGAAACACTCCTCTAACTACTTTTCTAAAAAATCATGTAAACAACTACTAAGAACCGTTAAGAGTTCACTCATATGATATGAGTGGGTAATCTCAAAAATTTCTTTTACCTTTTGACTTGCTATCAAGAGGAGACTAACTAGGATGGATAAACTATTTGGCAATTCTAATTTTACCAGTTATTGGACTCTTTACAAATAAGAATTTGAATCTATAAATCATCTTATAATCCATTGCGGTTTTTCCTTTTACTTATGGAAAGAAATACAACGATTCTGTAATCTTACTTCTCCAAGGTTGAATTGGCCTGACAACATATAAGTTGAAGGGAATGGAGATGTGTAAAGGTGATTCTGTTGAATTTAGAATATCATGTGGGAGAATAATTTATGCAACATGAAAAAAAAAACCAGATAATTTTCTAAGATAAAACTACTCAGAAACAGCAAATTCTATTGAATCTAAAATAGTTGATAAGAGAGTAACGTGTAATATTGCAACAATAACATAGTGAAAAATTGGGGCATTATTTCAATGCCATAACTATGCTTAACAGCAATGGTGTAATGCATATCAGGGAGGCCCCTGAATTCTATTGTGTTCATAGAGTCTAAGCTACAATATTATATCATCCATGTTAACTAACACCTGATTCTGTACTTCACGTGCATTTAACGAATACTAGTTGCATAAAAGAACCTCTATCCCCAACTTATGAAGATGCAAAGCCAGGGACCAAGAAACAAGTTATTTTCTTTATCTTGTTACCTAACAATTAATAAAGCTTTAATCGTGGTCATTTGTTTCCCTAGCTAGCTGTTTTTATTCTTCTATCCTAATTTATTTAAAAAACTAAAAAATGATGTTTATCTCTGTGTGAACTTAATATTACTTGTTTCAAAACGTGGTTATCTATTCACTTTCAATGTAACAAAAAAACAGCCTAATGCACCCAAATATAGCAAAAAGCAGTTGTACGGCAACTTTATTATAGTAAAATGACCTAAGTTAGTGCTATTTGCCTCTGACTTGTATATTCTTGAGCTAATATGCAAAATTTGAACATAAGGAAGCTATTTAAAAGCTGCAAGGATTCTTTGTGAGTATCCCATCTCTTGTTCGTCTAAAAGGATGTTTAAAATTTTCCATTACAATTATAGGAGTGGTTTCATTAATCTTTATGGGCAATATTTGTTTGTCGTTGACATCGCTAGCTGCTTTTAACATAATGGTAGCTGTGCAATATTGTTACAGCTCATTTCAATTATGTTAAAAGTTTTTGGATGCTTTTATTTGCTCTTTTGACGTGATCTGAATTGATGTGTCAATATGTTGTATTGTTCGTATCAGAACATATATCTTGCAAGTAATTTCGCTTCATAGACTTCGGTTTATGAAAGTTATTGTGGTGATTTTCACTTTTCTTTAGCCAATATTTCTTGTTCACAACCTATTCGCATCATTTTTCTTGCCAGATTCTTTTTTAATGGCAATCTCTTTTTTCGTGCATTCATGTTTCAGATCCATCTGGGATCCGTTAATTATAATTTTTAGATGTTCCACATATTTTCTTCTTTGGTCATGTCGATACGTTGTAGAGAAGGACAAAATCCTTGTTAGCTTTCTTTGGTTGCATTACTACAGCAAGTAAATGTTGTGAACAGTTTCGTTCTTCTGCACTTCTCACGTACGTGTGGAACTAGTTTTCTTTTCCATCTATTATCTTCAATTGATTGAATTTGAAATGTCTCTTGATAGGCACAAGATACGAGACTGGGAACTAAAGAAAATATGTTGCAGTGTTACTGATATTCTTCCAAAATTTGCTCAACTTCTCGTGATCTAGTGGTTACTGGCCTTGGGAATTCTGCCAATATCAAAGGGCATACAAGGTTTAACAGTCGAGAATAAGCGATCACTGATTTTACTGCTTACCATCCAATTCACTTGCAAAGAAGTTCTGCAGAATCATGGAGACATTGCGTGGACCTCAGATCACATTGAATGATGGCTCGACAATGGTGACTGAAGTGGTGTCTGATGAGGATTCACACCTTTGCCTCTACGTTCTGCTTCAGGACATGCTAAAAGTTGGTGACATGGTTGTTGGTTTTGGAGTGGAGTGGGGATTTAGAGGAAGTCCAAGCAGATCAGGAAGTAGCTCTGGAAGAAACATTGAACCTTATTCTCATTCAAGTTCTCATTCTGACAAGACGGAGCAGCATCCGATTCCGAGGAGGGTCGAACACCACATTGCAATCCTGACTTTGTGCACCAAAATTGGTTGTGTCCTGATAAGGCTTAGTCCTAGCACCATGTCTGCATCTCTGAAACGTTTTCTATCTATCAAGGACATCATTTTTGCAGGCGTTCATATCAAGGAAGATCTTCAAAAGCTTAAAGAGGTTCATGGAACTGTTATCAGAAATGTGGTTGATATGAGTGAGATGGCTGCTAGAGTCTATGATCAGCCTCGCTTTGCAGCTCTCAGTGCAAGGGACTTGGCAAACAAAATACTGTCAACAAAATTTGAGCAGAAGCCGTTTGCAGCTTTATGGTCAAATTGGTTTGATCAAAACCTGAGCTCTGAACAGATCGAATGTGCCACCATCGACGCCTATGCAGCATACCGTATTGGGAGAAAACTGATGGAAAGTGGCAGTAGTAGTGTCAAGCGACTCTTGTTTTAATGTTCCTTGAATGGATAGTTAAACCATTCAGAGTGTGTTTCTAATCCAGATAGTTATTCAGTGCATTCTAATCCAAATACGACGCATTAATCACAAATTCAATCAAAATCCAAGTGCATGTGACAGTGAAGCTTAAATTTAAGTATGTGATTGTAGATATCTAACGATAATTCATAGTAAAGGCTTGTGGTTAAAATTAAGGTATAAGTCTGTCTCCTATCACAATAGATCATCGTTGCTGTGTGTGTACTAGTCAACTTCTAAATAATGGGAGCTGCTTTTCCATGACATGACATCTTCTGTAATGGTAGGATTACCATATCAATCTCGATATTGGATTGAATTCTAGTACGATATTATATCGATATCAGTCAATATTATATACTGTTTCGGATAATTTTTTAAATTTATAAAATAATTTTTAAATTTTTTAAAATTGCAAAATAGTCTATTAGTATGTTGTAGTGTATATGGTGAATGCTGTCGCCTGCAACCAAATATAAAAAGAAACCAACTTCCTACAACACAAATTAATGTAGTAGTGGAAAGTCGGGATCGTTCCCACGAGGAATTCAGACGTTAGTAGTTACGCAATAAG
>JANJEY010000006.1:52601661-52615014 GCA_024703695.1 Erythroxylum cataractarum
CAATTTAGTTTGCATTTCATGACATATAGGCTAGCTTAGGTTCATTCCATTACGTTTTAATTAAGTGAAATGACTTGAGGTTGCAACTTATATTGCAATCCTTGGATTATATTTTTTATTTGAAATCTAAGGGTAAGTACTAAGGCTTGGATCACCCTGTAAAACAAATAGTTACATAAATTAATTAATTGCTAATCACATAAACAAATGAACACAAGTATATGGATATTTAAAGTTTACCTTCTGCTGATCACTTACGAAAGTCCATGAATTTCCACTTATGTGGAGATCTTCAGCAAGAATGATCAAAACCAATTCCATGATTGATAGTTTTCTCCCTCAATTACAACCCAACATATAGAAAACATCTGATTGTTTCCTTCACGACTAACAGTAGATAATAATGCATCACTAAGGAAAGTCTTAAGAAAACTTCCACCTAACCTAATAATCTTCCTACATCCACCAAAAAAACCATACTTTTGAAGATTGGTCTCTTTCCTTGTTCATCAAAATCACATTCAATAATAAACTTTTAACTCATGTTCATATGATCATAACTTCGCATAATAAACTTCCATTGATCCCTGAAGCATAGTAATTACTTCCCACTTAGCCCTATAACATTGAATTTTAGTGATCTTTAGTGCATATTTTGATTGAAGATTATCCATCATTTCAATAATTGGCCAATTAGGATTCCTTTTAAACTTATGTATGAATTCATTGGCAATCCACTTCTGGCTAGCTTGCTCATTCCTCTGCACTTTACTATAGGTATGAGTGTTTTTGACTCTCTTCACGACAAATGTTTTTCTCATTTCCAATCAAGCTAGGATACACCTGAACAGGACAATATACATTACATACTACTTCCATTCGCACACCAGATCTCACCATTAAAACATTATATCCATTTATAACTACATATTTCCTTATAGCTTCCCTCAAAATTTTCTCTTTCTTGAACTTCATTCCAATTTCAAACTTAAAATCTGTCATTTCAACTTTTGGATTAAAACCAAAGTATTTCTTCTTTGGTATCAATGCTTCATCATTAATAGGAACTAGTGATTGAATTTCATCATCACTATCATCATAATCACTATTTGCACACTGTGAACTTCTTTCTGCTCTTCCATTATCATTTGAATGATCATTAACTTTATTGAAATTGTTTTCACTTCCATCGACATCATCAACAACATTGTTGAATTCAAACACACTTTACGAAGTCTTCGCACAACTCCCTCATTTGTTCTAGCATTAACATATTCTTCATCATCAATTCCAAAGAACTCTTCATCAACTAAATCATCACCAGAATCATTATCCTGCATAACAATGAAGTCCTTATCTTGCTCCAATTCAACATGGAACAGCCCCTCATCTTGCTCTAATTCACCATCATAATTTGACTCCTCACCATCTTTCGTAGGATTCTGATAACCATAATCATAGTATATTTGAACATTCTGACAATTCAATTCTTCCAATTTTTTCAACATATCTGACATGTCCATGTCTACTTTAAGCCTAACTCCATCAAGCTTTTAACATACTCATGTGAAAATTTGTAAAACATAGAGATTACTCTATATCCTTTATCTTTGGAAATCCCTTTTATAACTAGCACGCTTAGTTCATCAATACTCATATCCTTTTTTCTTTTAATCTTTCCACTAGCATATTTATTTTTCTGCCTTTCCAACACTCCACCATAATAAAATTCAAAATTGACCAACATCTGGAAAGGCAAACTGTGACTAAATATGAAATGATAAATATTACAAGAAGAAAAACTACAGTAATAACTAAGAAGAAAAAAAGAAACAACAACTAATAGTGCACAGAAATAGGTTAGTATGATTGCATCAAAATAATACACTCATAGTTTCAGATGCAAGGATAATACAAACTGAAATGATGGAAAGGTACCAAAAATATTCCTTTACAAATTTCCTAAAAAATTTTCACAATACTTCACAACTTAGTAGCCTCACCTGCTAAAACAATCATAAGTAAGTCATTTTGTGGATGTACCACTTGAAAAAAGAATGTATCCACAACATACAAATAAGAAACTATAGTTAAAATTTTGAGACAAACAAAATGGAATACATACAATAATTACTAAATAAAAATCATAATTTTCAGTAATTACCAAATAGAATGCATTCAGTATTTACCCAATGGAATGTAAGTTGAACCAAATATTAAATATTAGAGCATAGAACAAGCCAAATAGAAATCATATTTTTCATTAAACACCAAGATGAAATGTAAGTCAACCATCATGTATTCAGTTACTCTAGTCGAAGTGGAAAGAAGAATAGAGAGAGAGGATCAATCATACCCTAGTCCGCGCCACAGGAAGTCCGACGACTGCTTCTTTAGTTTTCACCTAACAAAGAAATCACAGAGATAGAAGAAGTGCAAGAAATCACAGAGATATAAGAAGCGCCAACGCACAATTGAAGAAGCACTAACTTTGGGGGATTTTGGGAGATTTTAGGTTATTGAGTTTTTAGCGTTGCGTGATATAGAAGAGAGGCAAAAGTTTTTTCATTTGATTTTAGTTGAAACAACGTCATTTTACTATCAAAACTAAACAACGTCATTTCACTAATCAGACAATCTTCACCTAAATCAACTGAGATGTCTAATTAATGAGGGGCATTGACATGTGGTTGTGCCATGTTAGCAAAGTAGCGGTGAGACTAACGTCAAGCTAGAATTGAAAAAAATTAAATATTTGAGCATTTTATTGCTATTTTTTAAAGTTCGAGCTATAATTAAAATTTTGAAGAAAGTTTGGCCTTTTTTAAGTAATTAACCCTTAATAAAATTAAGCCTTTCTTAATATTACAATCCTTGAAAATGGTACCAAAAATTTATTACATTTTGATCACAAGCGTATAATATGGTCATAGCTAATATTGACGAGTACAAGTTGATGATGAGGACTATGATTATTAGTACTAAATGTCTTTCTATTATCTAGTCTAAATAAATGTGTGATGAAATTGGAAAACTAACTAAATAAAAAATCAATAAGAGTTAATTAGCCATAACTATAGATAAGAACAAATAATCAATAAATAGTTAAGACTTAGATGTGGAATCCCCCTAGAACT
Source organism: Erythroxylum cataractarum (assembly GCA_024703695.1). Lineage (NCBI taxonomy): Eukaryota > Viridiplantae > Streptophyta > Magnoliopsida > Malpighiales > Erythroxylaceae > Erythroxylum > Erythroxylum cataractarum. Next base: position 52,604,799 of record JANJEY010000006.1, read on the forward strand.
TTACTATACTTGACTTATCTTGATTTAATGATTAAGCTTAGTTACTTGATCTGATATGAATTTTTAGGTTACAACCATCTTCTTTCTTAAGCAATACAATCCCTATTTCTAAATTGAATTGGTTGAAATCTCTTCTTATTCAAAGTAACTTAAGAGTGTATTAATTTGCTTTATAAATTCCTATAATAGGTTTCACCCTAACTAAAAAAGATCATGTAATGCTCTGTCGAGCAACCCATTCAACTTCCATTATTCCTGTTTTGATCTAAATATGCAAATCATCTTTCAATCTTAATATATGAATTTGATTATTGAATTTTCAACTCCCATTTCTTCAATTCAATATAATATATAAACATGAATGAATCTTAAGAAAACTAGGAATTTCACTAAACCAAAGGCCAATTCAAAATATAAATCCTAAGGTCTATCAAATCTAAATCAACATCCTAATTTAGTTTGTTATAAAACAAAGATAATCCACAAAGAATAATAAAGAAATAAAAGATAAGAACGAGTTGATGGTTCTTCAATCTTGATGCATTTTGGCTTATCTTGATGGAATATCACTTTCCTTAAACATTTCTTCTCTTTGATATGCTCTTCAATCTTTTAAGCCTTAATACTAATTTCTTTTCCTCCCAGATGTCTCCCTCCTTGTTTCTTCTCTCTTCTCTCTTTTTATTTCATGAAATCTTATGGTTATATACCAAGCACGTGTCAAACAAAGAACAAAGTAGATCATCTTGATGTCTATTTTATAAAAATTATCACCAGTATAAGTCTAACATATTTGCATATTAGTGTCGTATTACTCTAACCAAAAATAGAAAGATCAAATGAAAAAATATCTAGCATAAGTTGAACACGAGTATATGTTGGTCCCTTGTTTTGGAACATTAGTCCCTTTTACCTCATATTCATCAATATGGCTCTCTTTTTCCCTTATATTGAACAACATGGTACCCTATTAGTACTATGTTATGATTCCTTCCTCTAAAATCATCCCAAAATCACTCCAACTCAATTAAAGCTTTTCTAAATTCATTCATTATTTATTAAAGAGATGGAAAAAGTCTTGTAAAGAAATATAAACCACATTAAGTATGAAATCTTATAAAAATCCTCAAAATATAAACTATATACTCTTAAAATTATGCTTAAAACATGGTGTAACTAATACATATTATTATATATCAAATTTCCTCTCACTTAAGAAATTTTTTATCCTCAAGTAAATCAATCTCATTACTATTAACTTAAATAAGAATCAACTCATGGAAAACATTAAACAACTCAAACATTAATAAAGATTTCCTATTACTCTTCTAATTACAAAGTTTATTGAATTATTAGGCATTTTGCTACTTACATCAAATCATAAATCAATCTAATTCACTCCATAATACTTCAAAATTCAACCCAATTCAATCTATTTAATTTAATGTATAAAAAACATGAACACCAAATTTAAACATCACAAGAGCATTTAAAGCTTATCTAAAAAGCTACCTAATCCTTTTATGTGAGTGTAAGTACCTTGTCATAAATACTATTTAACTAGCTTACTAGTTCAAATAGTTACTAGCATCACTTTTTAACTTAAACCTTTTTATTGGTATAAACCAATCTAATAAATTTATTCAATGCTCATTTATTCACAGTTTTTTGTTTTATTATATAGGATTATGAAAATGATCAAAATTAGATCACATTTAACTCAATATATGTACAAGTTACATTAAAAAAAAGTATCATCATTCTTAAAATTAATGAATCAAATTGAAACTAACTTAACCATCAAAACTTATAATTTTTTTCTTTAAAAAAACAAATCATAATATCATGGATTAGTATAAGGGTGTTAAGATATTTTTATAGAAAATGATTATTTTTATTTTTTTAATTCAACTAATATTCAGCAGTGATACATATGGATCCACAAAGAAATCCATGTGTCCAAGTAAGTCCCTTAGTCCACATTAGCTTTGGATGGACTATAGGTAACAATGAGACCTCATGTATTGATTAACAATTATTAATGTTAAAGAGCCCATTTTGGTCCAGAAAAACGTTGGAGACTTATTTGCATTTTAGTGCAAACGTTATGAGATTGCCCCCGTGTTTATGTTCATGCACCTTTCAATTCTCTAAATTTAATGGCATATAACTATATCTTGGTAAAATAACTAAATTAGAGCTTTCATGAAATGTTACGAACCAGATTGAACGGGCCCAATGGTTTGCAGTAGAGCATGAATTTACATGCATTGCGCTCACAGAAGCACATCCATTTCTCCTGTCCGTAACTAGCAAACGTTTCCTCCCATTCACACGTCTCCATAAATTTAGACGCACAAAATGCTTGTAGCCTTCAACCATGTAAAAGTTTCAAATGCATCAAGTCAATTGTACAAGATCACATTAAACTAGTATTCTGTCACAACATACAAGAGGTTAATATCATTCATTCCGGGAGATAAGCCTCATACAAGTAGGGAACTGATACACACGAGATCGGAATTCATATTCATATGGACAAAGCAACCCAGCCCGGAAGTCGCAGAAGATGGTGAAAGACTGCAACCAAGTCTATTTGCCCCAAGCAAGAGAAGATGCTCAATAACGCAAAAGCTTCATAAACCCTTGGAACCAGGGAGATCAATCCACTGCAGTTGGATTTCCACTTCACCACACTCCACATTTCTGAGCCTCAGGCAGAGATCTTGAGTAATCTTGCTTTCACTGCAAACAATACAGCTCTCCTCAGACAAACAGTTTTGTCTGCTAGGTAGTACTCTTGTCACTATGGTGCCACTTGGGAGGCCTGCCAATCTCATCCTTAAGGCCTCTATAAATGGCTTTATGTCGAACTCTGCATCTCCCATTTTGTCATCTTTGCTAAATGTGTCATGATCATATACAGTCTGGATTCACACAAAAGAATAGTGAATGACAATGTCAGGAACCACTTGATGTAGCTCCCGAAAAACATGGTCATCATTTTTCAAGAATATATGAGGTTGGGATGAGATACTATATTTAAGGAAGTTCAGTCAAGGCATTTTATGCCATAAACCTTAAATATAGGAGCTCTCAACAATAATACTTCTATTGTTTACATTGAAAAGTTCAAGAAGGCAGCTGTGAAAAAGGGCTGAAAACACTTGTGCGCTAGCTAAAATATTTGGATAGCAAAACCTGAAGTAGTGGCTACAAGCAACCTAAATATAAAATAACCTCATCAAACACTGAAATTCTGACTACAATCTACGGAATCCTACTTCTTTAGCTGATGGAAGAGTAACGACATGATGCATGTTACACTGCACAAACCACAAACTCCTACATTCGCACCTATACTCTATGAAGAAGATTTTTGAATCTGGTATAGAAAAATCAAATTTGCATAAATGCGTGGTTTACCATCAACCAACTCAACAAAATCTGAAATTAGAAATCCTTGACAGGATAAAATTATGTATTTAAGTTGCTTTCAGCTCTAGATTAAGCATTCAAGTTTCTAACAAGCTTATTTTAGAAAAAAGAGAAGTTTTGCAAACTGAAATAAGAGAGGTTACAATAATTAACTAAATAGGCTTCGTAATGTGAGGCACCACATGCACTTCATTATATTTGTTTCTTTTTCTTTCTCCGTTTTCCTCAAGGAGTACTTTGCTTAAGGCAATGTGCTTCTAGGAAGATAAGTCGTGTCAGACAGGTCAACCATCATCTATTATATTCTTAGTCTCAATTTAATCTTGCTTTGGTATAAGCACAACGATGAAAATTTAGAATAACAGTGTTCTCTTTGAAAGATCAGTATAATGCATCTCAATTACCTGATTGGCTTAGTTACCTTAATTGTGGGCAATTAAAGATAGAAATACATAAGTGAACGAAGAAGAAACAACCCCTTACCAACTTGACGAGAAGATCAGGATCTGTAACAGAGAGAGTTAAGTCTTCATTCCATTCAGGATTAACATCCTTTTTAATTACACGAGTCTTCAACTTCTGCATTAAATTTCCACACGAATAGTTAAAGGAAATGAACAAAAACAGATGAAAAAGCCTATAATTTAACGATATTTGGAACTATGACTCCATATGACTGCCCATTACAATAGGATGAATGAAAGAAACAAAAGAAGCGTAATAATTGTTATGCTCTACTTGATGACGAGTTAAATCCAACAAAACAAAATTATGAACTTTGAGATATGCATGAAAAGCTAAATTCCAAAACTAGTGTCTCAAGGAACTAATTCACGAATTGAGCTGTAGGCAGGTCCAAGAATACTAAGCAAACATGTAGCTTCCTTTCGTACGATTCACATATACGAATCGCAATTATAAACCAAAATGGTCAAAATAATTTAATCATCTCCCTTGCACGTGGGTCTCCAATATGTCTTAATGAATCACAGCAGAGACAAAACTAGTCGGCTCTGACTCTATGAGAAAAAATACTAGAATTAAAAAAAATTGATCTCCCTTCAAGAAAGTAGAAAAGTTTATACAGAAACTAAGACCGGTAATTGAAACTGAAGCAGCAATCAACCACAGATCATAAATAGAAACATCATGGCAGAAAAGAAACGGAAACAATAAGAAAAGGAAAAAAAAAAAAAAAACAGAGACTAGACCTGTCTGCCCATCTTAACGACGACATAAGGGTCACTGCTACGGACGTCGCGTACGGCGAGGTTAACACCTCGCTTGACACGAATCCTGAGCAGGCCAAGAAGGTTCTCCATCAGAGACGACGATTTTGGTGTTGGCGTTGCTGTTTCCGGTGTGTCCTTCATTTTCAACGCTACCTTCTTGACCTTTTTATAGATACCACAAGCATCATCAACAATAAAGAAAGAATAAAAATCAGAATGACGTTAGCAACTGAGTGAATCGGTACCAGGTAAATCCAGGAGAATAACACCCGGGGCACACTGCTGGACTTGCTCAGGAGGGTCTGAGCCTCTGAGCAATCAAGTGGCTCAGTTCAATAATTTTGTTACCTATCCTTGCCCTATGTGTTTGTCAACCAATTCTTAGTTTGTATGGATTTGGGTATTTTGTGCTCCAACTAAGGCTTAAGGTGGGGCTAAGCTTAGGTAATTTGTTTCGCAACACCAAAATAAGAAAAGAAAAGGATGCAAGAGGAATGTGGGGTTGTGTGATAAAAGGAACGGAAGGTGACCGGGAGATTCGGTAACACGTGAATGGACGAGAGTACACGCTGACGTTGACGGTTGAATTTGGCCAAACGCGTGTGGGCGTGAATGGCGGTTTTAATGCAGAGGGGCATGTCCTAAGCTAATAAATATTTGGGTGGATGCAGGAGCAGCGTAGGGACATGTCGTAAACTAATGAATTTTCGGGATTTAGACAAATTCTACCGTTGACCTAGTCCAACTGGTGCCTCACAATTGAGAAGATGCATGCTCTTTAACATTATAAATCAAATTTGGGCTTACGTGAAATTTCCTGAAGCTTTGCTGCAAGTACACTGTACACACAAACTTAACAATGTTTTTATGTGATTAAAAAGACTTTACTTTTTTAAAAGGTATAAAGGACTGGAGAAAACCTCAGCAAAAATATGTATTTTCCTGTAAGCATTTAGTATTATATTAAAATTTAAAAAACTACAAAAGAATTAGTCCTATAATATTATGATATATTATTTTTGTGATGGGAAATATAATAACTTTAGACTGATTAAGAATCAAGATTTAATTTTGGTTAAATTAAATTTTATATTTCTTGCTTTTATACAATTAAAACAAATAAAGTTAATATCATAAGGTAATCTCCAACCAACACACCAAAACACAAAATTTGGTATTTTGGATTAAAAAACCAAATTTTAACACCAAAATGGTGTAACGAATAGTAATGCATCAAAAGTACAAAAAGATAACTTTGTTCATCATTTTTTAATATATTCTTTTTATGTCCTTCTCACAATTTAATTTATTTATATATTTTACTAAGTAATTAATTTTAAAATATATATTACTTTACACAAAATATATCATTATAAAGATCTCATTAAGACATTAAAAATGACACTAATATTGAATATAATATTAAATTTATTTATAGTTCTTATTTATAAATGTTATAAATTCATTAATAAAAAATGTCAAGAATAAAAAGTAAATTTGAAATAAAAGGTACATAAATTTAAATCACAACATTGATTTAAAAAATTAAAACTCAACGAAAATATTTGTAATTACATCCATATTAAAATAAATTACAATTATAATCAGACTTCATATTACAATAATTACAACAATTAAATAAAAAAACTCATTATGAACTTCATAAATTAATTGAACATTTGTGGGAACGATATGATAATTCAGATGATTAGATATTACCTCTATTTCTTTCAATTATATATTACAACTTTAAAATTTTGGACTCCACAATTATGATAATACATAAAATAAAGAGGATCTTAAAATAAAATATCTATTAATGTCTAAATTAGTGACCATATTTTGTTCAAGACATTGAGTTGTTAACAATTTTATGAAAGAAAATAAAATTATTACTCTTTCATAAAATTATTAAAAAATATAACTAAATTTGATGTGCCAAATTTTAAAGTTATAGTATTTATGAATTTAAGCCATTATTCATATTATTTTTTTTTTGAGTTAGAGTTTGATATTGAATGTTTAGAAAGTATACGGTGGCGATAGCAATTAAGGATTAAAAAATATTTAATGAAAACTTATTAATTTAGCTGTTATCATTAGCCAATATTTAGTTTTTAGGCATAATTTTCATATAAATATTATATAAAAGTGATTTTAGAGACTGTAGAAAGATAAAGAATTCTATATAATTCATAAAAAGATATTTAAGGTTAATTGAGCTTATTAATTCACCAATATATATTGTTGGTTAACTAATGCTAGGTATCAAGAAACACTAGTTGAGTGTTGTCCTATTGTAGTTAAACCAATATGTATAGAAATTGCTATATAAAATATGTTTTGACGATAAAGATTGTCAATTTTACATAAATTGATACAAGAGAAGGGAGAAAGAAACATTTTAATAGCAATAAGAAATTAATTTATCACGAGTATCTAGCCATTATTTATAATTTATAAAAAAGTTCTAAGTTACTATCATACAAAAGTTGGTAATATATGTTATTTAGGACTTTTTAGATTCATTTTGTTATTTTTGCATATTCATTATGTTATTTGGTATAGTATGATTTTTTATAATAATTGGTTTAAGGAATGTTAATAAAGAAGCCCCCTAATTTGTAGTAATTAAGTATTTATTTATTTATTCAATAAATGGTCTTTAGGGTTGGGTCATGTGAAAGTATGTGTTTTGGATGATTTTTGGACATATCAAATTAACCAGGCATTTGATATATAACTTTAGATATTAGTATATGCTTTTAACTACTTGTAATTAATTATGAATGCGCTTTTATAATTGAATGTCTCATTATGCATGTGCTATACAAGTTTGAGACTTCAAAAGATAATGTTATGCAATTTATATTATTTTGTGATAACTACAACTTGCAATAGCTTATTATTTTGCATTAAAATGGGAGACATAAAATTTGATAATTTAGGGCAGGTATAAATTAGTTATCTATTTGATAGTTTTTTGAAAGAATTATCCATTTGATAATTAATATACTTAAATTAGCAAACATTAAGATTGTGGTAGGTAAGGCCAAAGATGTGATTTGCAACTAAACATTTCACAAAAGGTCTAGATAAGCCTCTTACCATTATCTTTGATTCTGCTTTACACCGTAATATAACTAAAATAGTACTCACTATGCCTTGAATAGGGGAAAATTGTAGTAGAGATATAGTAAGGGCCTATTTAGACATTCTAAGAATTATAAAGGTAAAATTTACACCTTTAACAAATGTTTCATGAAATCATATTTAAGATTACATCAACTTCTAGTTAGTCTACATTGCCTAGTTGTAACATCACGTAAACTAAATTGATCACCCGTATGCTAGAAATTGCCAAAAACTTAGCTTGCATATGTATTTGTATATATGTATGTTCTTAAACATGTAAATTGTTATGTACTTGCCATTTATAGTGTTACAATGACTCAATATGAGAGCTTGAAGTTATATTGTGATGGATACCTTAAGAAAGATCCTATTAGATTCAATAAATCTTTAAGGCTCATTAAATTTAAAGAAAGTAGCATTAGGTTAATTAATATTTTAAAATACTTGGGATAATTATGTTGTATCTTTCAAATAAGATTATTGTTTCAATCATTGCTCTAGAAGGTTTCGACTATAATAGGTAATGTTAAGGATTTGGGCTCAGATGAGGATGTTGTGCAAAATGATAAAGTTAATGTAAATATTGTTAAAGAGGAGAGTAGTGATAATAGGGATGTGAGAACTTATGCGAATGAAGTTAAAGGTGATAATAAAGTTAAAAGTGATAATGAAGCTAAAGGCAATAATGAAGCTGAAGGTAAAGATGATAAGAAAGTTGAAGGAGTATAATATACATTTGATGTTTCAATTCTAGAATGTCACCAACCAATGGAGATTTACTCTAGTATAATTAAAATTTTCATTAATAGTGATGAGTATCCTAGTGGAGAAAAACTGAGTCTAAGTATATTAGATTTGGATGCATTGAAGGGTGCAAGTGAAAATTGTATGTAAGTTATGGTAGTAAAGACATATGTTTCAAAATCAAGGCCTATTGTCTAAGTATACATATTTCACACAAAAAAAAACAAGCCTAAAATGGTATCAGTAAAGTTTTTGGTTAGAAATTTCTAAGATAGAATACTAGAGAAGCTTAGCATTACCACTGGGAAGATGGTTGAAGAATGCAGAGAAAAGTTTAGCATATTTGTTATTCTACTATATGCAGGGTTACTAAAAGGAACTAATGGAAGGAGAGAGCATTAGGCTATGCTTATGAATATTCCAAGCTCCAAGGTTATACTCAGAAGTTAAAGCACAGTAATCTAGAATCAACAATGGAATTGCAATTATCAAAGAATCAAGTAACCTTACAGTTCTAGTTAAAGATGTTTTGATTTTTTTGTAGCGATGAAAGAAAGATGCTTGAAATTTGGCTGGAAGCAGTAGAGTTAGAGGCATGCATCTTATAGCATGAGCAATTGTTGAAGTTCAAAATCTTAACTCGTAGAATTGGTTCATTTCTTTCCTATAAGTTAACTTGGAGTTGGAACATGAAGAAGAAGTCACAACAATTTTTGACAAGTAAAAGGTACATAAATTTATAATTGTGTTTTTTTTACTTATGTTATTTTTATATATACATTATTATGTTCCATTATTTGACAGATGTATAACTTATGAATCCAAAGATTAATAAGATTCATTAAGAAGTCATAGCATTCATTTAAGTTAAAATTTTCTATTGTTGATAATAACATGAGCAAGAGTTTCAACTAATAAGTCCTACCAACAAGTGTAATCAAGGTTTTGTAAAAAGATCAAATGAAAAAATGTAGAAAATGTGGTGTTTTTATATATAAAGGTAGAAAATATAATATAACAAGACCTAATGAACTACATATCAATGCAAGTGATTAATAATCTTTCATCATTTTAATTTTCATACAATTATCAATGTTAATGTTATACATATTATTTTCTAGGTTGAAAAAAATTTAACTAAAGGGCATTATATTAGAGAATTGATATAAATAAGTGTAAAATAGTAACTTAATGATTTGGATATGTTTATATCTTATAAATTACAATGCTACTCATTTGACCTAAATTATATTCAACAAACCCATATTCAAAGTAACATGTTAGGCACTGAGGAATGTCATCCTAATCAACAAAGCATCAATATGAGTTGTATTCATATTAGACTCATATGCATGTTCATTAACAGGTTGGTTCATAGGTTGTCAATTATGCAAAAATTATTTTAAGGAAATATGGACAAATCAATCTAAAATTTTTTAAATTGTCATTTGAACCAAGAGATCTTAGGTTTAAGGGTAAGTCTAACATCACTTCAAGACAATTGTAAGCTATTGTAAGTGAAGAAGAGCGACAATTAGGACTAGTAACCACCAAGTTCACAAATTAAACAATTGATATGGTGTATTATTATATTTCAACCTGTGACAAATGATATGGTGTATTTTGTAACCAAATCATATATTTTCTACTTAAACTAAATGAACATT
>JANJEY010000006.1:52622189-52634535 GCA_024703695.1 Erythroxylum cataractarum
TGTTGCCACCTCTTTTAGACATAGGACTGAGGTAGGCCTTGTCATTTGAAGAATTATTCATTGACGATACATTAGTTTCCGAGGTTTCATGTACGGAAACTTGATGGATTCACTTCAATTCATACAACTCAAAACCCCAAAATATCAAGACTTATTTTCCTCTATGTTTCATTTTGGACGAAGACCATCAACCAGGGGCTTAAGTAGCCCGTACATCTTGATCTAATTAAGCATCTTTCAACTTTGAAAAGAAAGATAATCCAAGGAAATTAAGGCTATTTATTTCTATTTATTTTTTAATTTTGATTTTTAAATTTAATAAAAAAACTTATTCATTTGAATTTTTTAGTTTTAGTTTTCCAGTAAATATTAATAAATATAATTAAATTTAAAATGTCTTTAAAACATAAAGATTTCACCAGAATTTGGATTTAATAATTAAAATAAATATTAATTTGTAAATAAAATTTAATAAGATTTTTTTTATTTTACTTAATTAATAAATATTATATAAGATAATAAAAATAATTTATCTTTAATTTCATATAATTATCACCGGTTATAAAAAAGTATAACTATATCTACTTTCAGATTCTCGTGGTTATATCGTGAAACTATCGATGGTTCTGGTACTTTGCAAAACTTAAATTATAAAATAGAAAAGGGGAAAAGCTAGAACCGCAATGCTTTAGGATGATACAGCAAACAAAATCGTATTACACACCTCATAAATTAACCTTCTAAGTGAGCCACTAAATGAAATATATAGATGAAACCATCAATTTCCGGACGTAACTTCACAAGGAAAACCTTTCATCTCCACCAGTACTGACACGCCTGTCAATTGTGTATAATCCAACCGCCAAATGAATGATCCTACCTAAGCATTACAAAATTTGACCTTCACATTGCCTTCTTTTCCATTTAATTGCCTACTGAAATACCTTCCTTAATTTTTCAGCCGAAGCAGCTGCTCTCTTATTGGTTGGCTCCAGAACCAAAGCATATTGAAAATCTGCAAGTTTTAAATATATAACTAATTTGATGATACCATACTCCTACTTTTATATTCAAATGCAAATACATTGGCATATAACTATTGAATATGTTCACGTGCTTGATCAATGGAAAATGCCACAAAAAAAAAGAGAGAGAACTGCAGTCGTCAGCTTTAAACTGCCAACTCTATTTTGAATTTCTAATAGATTCAGACCAAGCAGAAGATTCTCTCCAGGGCTGGTTTTCCATATGAACGCCTTTACCAAATATTTAAAAAGCAACCCATTCAACTATTTGGAGCTAACCAACAGAAATTTGAGTATATTCTCGTAGTTTATCACAATTCAAATACTTGGAATTAACCATCAGAAGAAAAAATTTGAGTATAGTTTATGAAATATGTTTTCTCACTGAAATTGAGAAAATAAATACCCAAAAGCTGCTGGCTGGAATGCATGAGCCATCTAAAGCCCAACTGGTTTCCTACCCACAAAAGATTTAAATGTCTACCACTTGGTAACTCTTCCACCATATCAAGATTAACTTTGCTTACGTCAGTAAGTTAAAATCTTGATTAATCATTAATTTTTTGTGAAAATGATGATGATCCCTTGACTGCTGGTACAACATAATTTGACACATAAATGCCAAATTTTACTGCAAAAGACATCTAACTACCAGTCAAATAAAGCCCTCCTGGGCAATGAGAATTTCAGGCCTGATTTTATCCACACCCTAACTACTAAACATTCTAAAATTTAACCAAAAGCAGTGAATGCCCAACAAATGAAAAACACATGAAGCGATAAGAAATGAATGCTACAGGCAAAAAATGCATGTCAAAATGACAGCTAGAAAGATACCTTCAATTGCCTCCTTATAATAACCCAGCATCTCTCTAGCTGTGCCTCTCCTCAGAAAGGCTTTTATGTTCTAGGACAAGATTACAAAAACAAAGAATAAATGAGCAATGTGTTCAATATGACTTTCAAACTACGCACTTAACATTCTAGGAGAAAAATATAAAAAGTAGGCAGTTTTATTCCATGACAGGAAGTAAGAAAATGTCATCCTGCAAGCCCTAGTCAAAGCTTGATTGACTTCTTTTATTCTGATATCATTCAATAAAATGATGTAAAGTAGCTAGTTCTGGAAAGCAGACATCATTCCTAAGAAATTCCAGAACATCAAGAATGGTGCTTTTAAAACTGCTCTACTAAAACCAAACTATTACACATTGAAATACATTCTGAACTAGTAAACATTCAAAACTACCATGATTTTCTGGTATTCATCTTAACAGTAAAGCAACTAGAAAAACACTGACAGCTTTAGATGTCCATAAATAATACAGTTATTTAGTTTCCATATAGAAACAAAATGTCCTTCAGACATAAAGCTTACCTTTTTATCAAGGTTAATGGCACTTGTACAATCTGCCTCAGCTTGATGGAAACTAGAGAGAGCCCAAAAGTAAGTAATTAATAAAACAAAAAGAAGAGTCTATCAAGCATGTACATAAAGATACTGCATAATAGCAAGATTATAATATACCTCCCAAGTTCAAGGTATGCTGCAGCTCTGTTACTGTAATATGTTGCATTCTTCTCATTAAGCTTGATAGCTTCCGTGTAGTAGCCAATTGCCTTCTTCCATTGTTTATCTTTATATGCTTGGTTGCCCTAAACGGTAGAATTACTAAGTGAGAGTATATTTAATTGTGAAGCATTTGTTTTAGCTGAACAGAGTTATTATGATACTCACTAATGCTCAGGATAAACAATAGAAATGTAAGGTCATCAGCAATATGTTTTGATAAGCCAATCACAATAATCCAATCCAATAAGTTCCAAAATTAACATATTGAAACTAACTGGCCTGACAAAACACTGCTCATGTGTAATTTGAAGATAACTACTCACTAAGGGCTTGCAATGAATTCAAATCAGAATAGTTTTAACCATCCTTAGGAGGGAAACAGTTGCTCTACCTCAAGCCAGTTAATTGAATTACCTCACAATATTCAAAACAATGAAGACAATAAAAATGAGCAATCTACCTTTTCCTTAGCCATCTCAGCAGATCTCTCCTGGCTGTCAGTACTACGTGATAATTTTGACTTTGCTAGCATATCAACCTCTTCTTGTAGACTAGGATACATGCTCTGAAGTGTATCAAGCAAAAATCGGTCTCCTCCATGCCTGGCTATCAATGACACTGAGACAGGGCATTTGCCATATTGTCCAAGTGGTATTGTTACCTGAAACACCAAGAAAAGCCTCATGAACTATAATTAAAGAGAATTAACTTAAAACTGAATTATACATTGCCAGCATATAACCATAAGAATTCACTAGAGTAACAGATTAATATATCACCTAAAAACATTCATTCAAGCAGAATCATGTGCTTATGGTGTATTTGAGAGAGAGAGAGAGAGAGAGACCTGACAACAACCTGAGAGGCTTGCTATACTGGACAGACCAAATAAGCAAGCCTGGTAGTTCTCCGATAACATCTCCTTTCCACCAAGTTTGGGTGGCAGATGAGCAGATGTAGGGATCACCAGAATTCCATCATCCTGGCCAAGAAGTTATTTTAACAATAATTCTTGACAGATCAATCAGTATGAGGTGAGCAAAAATGTGAGAAGAAGTAAAATGCATTGTACCAGTAGTAAACAATCATCAAACTCAAATCCAACTCAACTAAGTTCTACATTCAATTTGCTGAAGTGATTTAAACTTTTCTTAAGTTTCAGTTATGTCCTTCTCATGCATTCAGGAAAGCATTCACCAAAAACCAAGCTCCAAGTACAGCAGTATGCTTTTAGAAGCAGAATGGACATTATACTTCCAGGAATCCAAACAAATCATGAGTCAATCAGTACATACATGACCATAACTGACTAAAAAACTACCTTCAAAAGTGTGTTGATGGCTGAACGCATTTCATTTCTAATGGACCTGCATATTTCAATCTCTGAATTTGATGTCTTCTGAACTTCATTTATTTGAGCTGAGATAACAGAGTCAAGGATAGGCTTTTCTATGTTAATCCATTCCTCGTGATTATATTTGAACTCACGTCTGTTACAAGAACTAACAAATTAGTCAAATCTAAAATAGGGTGAGCAGATATAAAACTACAGATAACACAACTAAACACAACACAAAAAATTATTACTGAAGATGTATATGACAAAAAAACAAAACCCTTAAAACATTGATGAGCATTCGGTACAGCTTATCAGAGATATTATATCAACAGATAGCTAATAACCAATAGCTATTGGTGGAAAACTGATAACTGCCGCCAAAATGCTGTTTCATAAATTTGATCAATGCCTATAAATATTGAAAACAATGACAAACAAAGACATAATTAATTAATACATTAGATATACAAATTGATCAATTTACATAAGATAAGAAATTACATGTGCATAATAGAAATATCAAATCTTGACATAGATGAAATAGTAAGGAAAACATATACAGCATTTTTGCATATAATAAGGAATAAGAATGTAAGTATGTAATAGAGCAGTACAGTCATACTAAATACAACTCCCAAAGCCATCAAGATCTATATTGTTTAGAACAGGTAAGACAAGAGCTTTGACATGGATAATAGCTCCCAAGAGCTCTCCTCCGTGTCCTTATCAAGCAAGACAAGACTTTAAGGAATAGAAAAATTCAAAAACTTTCAATTGCTAAACCAAGCACCCATACTCCAAAATGTAAACCTAAGGATAATAGGGACATTTTCATAACAGTGATGTTAATTCTTTAATCAGCTGACTCTGATTAAGCATTGGTTGCTTAGTACACCATAAACCTTGCCAAATAGAAGTGGTCTTACACTGCCAATAGCAAGCATACAGCTTTCTGATTCAATATAGCTTTTATTACTATAACTCATCATAGATTCCAACCACAAACACCACCAAGAAAAAACTTTCCAACATGGGAAAAATGGAGGGGAAAAGAGAAGTTCTGATCACCCACATTCTACAAAACAAAGAAAATTGGCTGTAATCCAGTTGTCTAACAAGTTCAGAGACTTAAATCACCTTCTCAAACCTGCCCATCATGCCTCACTGAGACAAACAAATTTAAAAGCAGTAACAGCCAACAAAGATTTTTTCTGTAAAATATGACAGACACACTTGATGCAATTCAATTAAATTGAAAAGTCATCTAATACAACTTCCTGCACCAACAAGCGACTCACATTTCACTTCCTTCTCTCTCTCTCTCTATATTCTCCACATCACAAAAACAAGTAAAAAAGCCTTGACGCAATTCAATTAAATTGAAAAGTCATCAACTTCCTGCACCAACAAGCAACTCGCATTTCACTTCCTTCTCTCTCTCTCTATAAATATACTCCGCATCACAAAAACAAATAAAAAAGCCATCCTTATGACTACTAAACCAAATCTCAAATCAACTCTTAGACATAGAAACTATTTAAGTACCATTTTACTCTAATCATTGTGAGAAATCATATATTTGTTCTATAAAATTCAGAAATCTTCCATAAAATTTCTATAGCGTTCTCTCATCCACTTCATCCAACCAACCATAGAAACATCCTTCAAAAATCCACAACTTAAAATCCTTTATTTTCCATGTCATAAAACCTTAACAGAAGGCTTTCTTTTATTGAAGTTAGCTGCAATCTTTTCTCAAAAAGAAAACAAAAGAAAGAAGAACGTTCCCAGAGTGCTAAATAAGCAATGGATAGAAACCCATTGTTGCTTCAGACACCCATAAAGGTAATACAACTAAAAGTATTCTCCATAAAATATGAAAGCTTACCTGTGAAGAAGTTGCATGGCCTTTGCAAGTAGTCTAATTGATGAAGTTTTGATTTCACCATTTGCTTTCTGTTTAAGTTCTATCAAGCTTGGAACTTTTGAAGCAATAAACTCCTCAAGGTATTCGTGCTTCAGTACTTGTCCTGAAGAAATTACATCCAGGATATATTGGAGAAACAAACATCTGACAGATTAATAGAAATGAAAATATAATAACAAGACAGTAAATGCATAGACAAGGTGCAATACACATACTTCCAAAAACCTTATGAGAAGATTTAATCAACAACTCAGTAACCCTGTCTGCTGGTATCTTTAGCAGTTGAAAGTAGTCATCAGCTATTATAATTTGTCTGGGATTACGATGAACTCCAAAGGGAAGTTGAAACATCACATGTCCAACACGACGCAAGATATTTGGATCCTTGGCAAACAATCCTACAACAGTTTTTTCATATGGCCATCACCATAAAGTAATAGCAGAAGGAAGATGGGAGCAGAGGGCAACATTATCTGTAACAAAAACATTGACAAATATCCACCCTCAAAATATATGCATGACATCAGATAAAGATTCCATTATGAATAGCTGACCCATAAAAAGTAACCATGGTCATCCACTAGCTTAGCTTAGGATTCAGTGTAAAACTGCAGTTACCAAGGTCAACTATAGTGTTACACCAACAAACTGATTCAAAAGAAATGTAATTGTTATAAGAAAATTATGCAAAAAGAAAAGTTGAAAACACAAATACTAGGCTTCAGCCTTCAACAGATCCAAATGGAAGTGCACAAGAAAATGCCAAATTAAAGTCGAGAGATTCTTTCAGCTTCATTCAAGTCTAGTAGCCTATCATCAAAGGAGTTATGGTTCATAGTAAAGGAAGGGTAAATGAAGGCTTTAAGTTTCCCAGGCAAAGTAAAAGTGCCTCATGAACAATGATATAACTGACATATTTTACAAAGAAATATCTGAATTCATCCCTTTTTCCCTTAAACTAAATAAAAAATTCCTTGAAATAAAGGAATTTTCAATCACAATCAGTATCAACATATTATTTGGTTATCAATTCGACAATAAAAGTACATTGAAGTATGAGCCCATGTCATATGAATGAACACTATGATCTATTTCAACCATAATCACAATCCAATAAGGAAACATCCAGCAAAACGTTTGGCATTTATTGAGGCAGTTATATAATATCACAAGGATACACAGCATATAAAACTGAATTCTACATACCGACAGTGTCAAGGCTTGTGGAAACAGGTAAAATCCCCGAGTGAGGAACAGCCCCATACGAGAACCGAAATCCTATAACACCACAATAAGCAGCAGGTACTCTCACACCACCAACAGAGTCAACACCTGCAATAAAAATTATTTGCAAAGTACACACTGTAAAACTAACACTAAAATAACTACTCATTGAGAACCTCTAAAACAGACATCAAATGAAAAAAAAAAAGCACTACTATCTTAGAATATTATTGATGTTGTTAACAGAAGTAAACCTTCCTTTCACGCAAATCTCCAAAACACATATCCAACATAGTAACCACATTAGATTCAAATAAAATCCAGTAACCATAATCCATTTTAACAATATGTAGTAAAAATATATTAGCTCACATGCACGCTCAACTTACAATACAAATGAGGTTTCAGTTGTTTGAAAATCCTCCCAGGATGGATGCAGGCAAATTTTTAGAAAGAGAGTCAGTCTATCATAGACCATGATCTTTCAGACACCATTTAAAAAATGCTTTGTTGCATATTGAAGATAAATGAAATGGTGATCAATTCATGGTATGAAGAGTCATGGAAGGGAAAAGGAAAATCAGTTATTCAAGACCAATGACAATGCTACAAATATTAAGTTTTGAAATAAGTAACAAACTGAATAAAAAGCTTACCCAAAGAAAAATCAACAAGATTAGCAGCTACAGCCACTGCAGCCCCACTGGAAGAACCACCAGGTACATTCGAAGGTGCTGCAGGATTGGTAGGTGTACCATAATGCTTATTTTCTCCATTAATTCTGTAAATAAAGCACAACCAACATGACTGATTTCCAAAATAAGAACATGGAAGCATACCAAATAATTCCTTTTATTTTACACATTCTACAATGTGGATAGGAAAGGAAGATACTCAGATAGCTTAAAGTGCTTTATGGGCCACTTATAAAAACAAAAAACAAAAAAGAAAAAGAATAAATGATTTATGAGATCCAAGACAATAAATGACTTATGAAACCCAAGACAGTGACTTTGGTCAATTGGGAGCAATCAATATGTTTGCTACCTGTGTTCAAAGACAAAGAAAACATACCCATATGCAAGTTCATCAACGACAGTTTTCCCTATGCAAGTTGCCCCTCCTTCTGTCAGAGAAGAAACCACAACAGATGTTCGAGAAGCTGCTTCATGCGTTCTTACCCAGTCTGGATGACCAAATCCAGTCACATATCCTTCAATGTCAAAACTGATAATCACAAAATGAGATTTCCGACTTTAGAGGGAAGATGAAAAAGTATCACAAATAAAAGACGACATTGAACATTGCACTGTTAGTACTAACTTTTTGAGCACAATCTAATAAAACAGATATACAACTAATTCAGAAAATGTTCCATTTTTCTGTTGTAAACTCACACTTGCATGGCCCTTTTAACAATATGACAACTTTAGTCACTTAATAGCTTACATTTCTTACCCAAATAGAGTTCTGAATATGCAATTCCCTTCCATCCAAATAACTTCGAAGAGATAACACCAAAAGACCCTTTTCTTTGGCTTTAATTTATATTCTCTCATTCAATAAATTTATCTTCTAATCAAGAAAAATTCAATTAAACTGTCTTATAATTTCAGACTTCAAAATTTGGACATTATACCCACAAATAAAAAGGTTCCAAAAGCTAAATTTCCTTTCTTCTTCAGCTTTCTATAGAACTAAACACAAATTTATCAACCAAAAGAACAGATGGAAAATTTACTTTCACAATAATAGAACATCAATTTAAAGGAATTATAAAATAAAAGCAACCAACTCAGCGTAACTACCTCAGAAGCAATAATAATATGAACAAGTGATAAAAGCATGAACTTACATGTCGGAGACGGCAAAGGTGAGGCCAGTGAGGGGGTGTGGAGCTTTGGGAGGGGCGGGCTGAGGAGGAGGAAGCAACTGAAGCTTCTGAACAAAAGCGCCAAAATCTTCTCTCACAGCTTTCTTCAGCTTTCTTGTCATAAACAAAATACCCGCCAATCCAAGGCCCAGCAACACCCATAGATTTGATTGATTGGTGGCCATTGTTTCCAAATTTCAACCAACTCTTAACCAAAACCCTAGAATTCGGATGGAGAAAGAGGGCTAGTTGCAGTTCTATGCTCTTAGCGAGGGGTTTTTATGGATAATCTAGTTCTGTTGTTATCTACCACTTCAAGCGATTTTGTAGTATTTAATATTTATATTTCTTTTATTTTATGTTTATATCATCTAAAATGAAATATAATTGGGGAGAAAGCTAGACTCCACTTCATCTCATATCGTTAGTAAAATTGGCGATACCCAGACAGACTCACAGAAGTTGAGTTTAGATAAATTTGCTCTACTCATAAGTCGACTTGTCATCATGTATAAGTCGACTTGTGATAATATTTTACGTAAAATTACATTTCCGCTTTTTTATAAGTTGACTTGTGCTATGTAAGTCGACTTATGGTCCTCGATAAGTCGACTTATGTACTATTAGTCGACTTGTGTTGACATATCTTTATATGTTAGTCGACTGATGCTTTTCTAGTCGACTTATCATGTTCAGATCTTGATGTATAAGTAGACTTATGCTGTGCAAGTCAACTTATGTTGGCTTCAACGGTAACATTCAACCAAATCTTCAATAATCCTCATTATTAATGTCTCTTTCACTTATAAGGAAACTCTCATCTTGATTCTTCAATGATTAATCACTTGCCCATTTTGATTTGCATAATTCTTTCATTGAATGATAATCCCAAAATACCTGAAATAATTTCTTAACAAATTCTAGATATTTTATTATTATCAAAACATAAAGGGATTTAATTTGTCAACCACCATTAGTCCAACAATCTTCCCCTTTTTGATAATGACAAAATATTTAGAAATTGAACAGAAATTTGGAAAACATGAAACTTGATCAAGGTTTTTAATCCCTTGTCTTGATGGTTAGTTTGTCTCCCCCTTAATTAACAAACCAATGAATTTAATAGAAATCAAGATAGTCGTAAATCAAACACACCCCCCCTCAATCAAATGACTGTGACCAAATATCAATTTCCAATTTTACTCCCCCTTTTTGTCATAATAAAAAATCAATAGGAACAATGGTCTCAAATGAAGTTTATAAACAAACACAGCATCAAACACAAATAAGAGCAATAGTCATTACAAAATATATCAATCCAACAATTAACGCAAAAAGCACCACAGACACTAAAAGAAAACATAAGAGTAAATGTTGGTCAAGGCAAAAGTCAATACACATCATGATGAAGAATCATCATGCCTACACCCTAACTTCTTAAAAATCTTCTTAAGCATGCGGTGTTGTGCATCAATCTTCTTTGCCAACCCACCAAACATACTCTGAATATTATCAACACGATCATTCAGGTCATCCAATTGATCGTTGATTTCATTTAGCTCTTCGTGAGATACCTCACTCCTTCTCACATTACTGGGTCGAGAGCTACTCAGACGCTCCACTGCCCTCTTAGATCGTTGCCTCGGAGGCACCTGCTCACCTTCTAAAGTCAGACCAAGCTTCTCGACATGATAAGAGTAGACCCAGCCTTTTTCAACGGTTTTTACCAGCTTCATGCTTCTCAAGTTATAAGGAGTGAATCTCCAACTCTGAGGATAAGGATAATGTGCATAATTATTCAAATCACACCTTTGTAACTAAGCTAGAGAAGAAATCAAGGCTTCATATGGCATTCCCTTATTCCGGACTAGTTTCCCTTTCAGCTGACTCGTAATAAGCTTGTCGTTTTTCTCATCATTTGAATAATCAAGCTCGGATAATTGATCTTCCTTCCTTCTTCCATATGCCAAAGAATCTCTTTGTCCAAAGAAGTAATCTGATTATTGCTTGCCTTCTTTGGATAGACCACCCTGTTAATAGCATAGTATAATAACCGGTAATTTAAAGGTAGATCCATAGCTTCAAAAGGAGGGGAATGATCAGAACATAACCAAAAAAAGTAAATTAGCCCTTTTTTCTTCAGTATAGCTGAAATTTTCTTCGGCTTCCTCATCAGTTTCACCCTCCTCATTCCTCAAAATGTCAAAATCAATAAAAGATGCTCTAGGTCGGACTCCCCCTCTAGGAAATCTAAATAAAGTACACATATTGCCTCACACAAAAAAATGTCCTTTCCATTAATTTTTGATTTCAGATAAACGCCATCCTCAACATTACTACCATTCACAAAAAGATTCGCATAAAACTCCCTTACTGCTTCTTCATAAATATCATTCTAATATCCCAAAAAATCTC
Source organism: Erythroxylum cataractarum (assembly GCA_024703695.1). Classification (NCBI taxonomy): domain Eukaryota; kingdom Viridiplantae; phylum Streptophyta; class Magnoliopsida; order Malpighiales; family Erythroxylaceae; genus Erythroxylum; species Erythroxylum cataractarum. The sequence continues at coordinate 52,633,566 of JANJEY010000006.1, forward strand.
ACAATCCAAGATTTGCAATTTCGGAAAAAATATCTGTAAACTCACTATGGTTTAGTTCATTCCAATCGAATCTCATTGAAGGGATCAATACCTCATTTTGGAGTACCTGGTAATACAGAGTTTGTGCATCCCTTGACACAAACCTAGGTTCAACCACATCATCCTCTCTGGAAGCATCTCCTCTTGAAGAGGACCCATGAACTCTTGGTCCAGATCAAACACGGGGACCTTGTGGAGGTGCTGGTTCTTTGCCTTTCTTTGAAGATTTTCGTGGAGCCATGGATTTGTAGAGAGAAGAGAGAAAATCGCAGGTTAGGGTTTGAGAAAGATGAAAGAGGGGTTTTCAAAACAAATAGATTATGTGAAGAGATAATGAGTGGGTGTTGTGAAAATGGAGGTCGAAAGATGATGGGCAATGAGGATCTGAAGAGATTTTAGAAGATAAGTCGACTTGGAGAAGAAATTTCAGAGGTTTTAGAGAGAATAGGGTTTCAGAGAACGAAAGGGAGAGAAGGTTTTAAAGACTCTGTGTAGACGTAAGTCGACTTGTTTCCCTCATAATTCGACTTATCGACCTTCATAAGTCAACTTATCCTGAATTTTCTACATTCCCCAAAGGCTGTGTAGATCATAGGTCGACTTATTTCCATATAAGTCGACTTGTTAATAGACAAGTCACAAATTGTGTCCAAACTCCAAATAAGTCACTTTTCAGCCAAGTGTGCATCATGATGAATGTATCTTCAGATGTGATTGCACATTTGCCTCATAATTTGACCATTTGATATAAGAATGCAATCAAATTCAACCAAAGGAATTTAAATCACACATGCCTAGTCTCAATTTAATTGTCACAAACACATCTTCCTTAAGAGGTTTAGTAAAAATGTCAACTAATTGGTCACTAGATGATACATGCTTCAAGCAAATGTCACCTTTTAAACAATGATCACGGATGAAATGATGTCTA
>JANJEY010000006.1:52664490-52675797 GCA_024703695.1 Erythroxylum cataractarum
AGTTTGAGAAACTTTATGATTAAATATGAGATATTTAATAAATAAGGATCAATATAAGATATTGAATCTTATTTGGGTATAATTGGTATTTAATTATAGTTATTTATAATTCTAATTAAAGTTTAATTTAAATTAATATTTAATTTCAATTAAATTACTAAAACGTCCAAAAGCTTATTATAAATAAGCTTAAGCTCTATGTAGCTAGTACTTCATGCTTAACTCTCTCTGTAAAAGTTACAGAGTTCTCTCAATCTGTTTTGTGGATACCGTTAGAGGCCGGACACTTGTGCGGCTACGGTGGTTGAAATGGATCGGTTTTGGAAACGGTTCGAGGGATGCATCAAGACAAAGATCGAGCTTTGGAATAAGGTACGGAATTAAATTTCCGCTTTATTTTGATTCGAGTTAAATTATTTTATAGAATTAAATAGATCTTGATTTTCGGAAAATCAAAAATCACGAAAAAATTTCGTAATTATTTCGTTGTGGTCAGATCAGATCCTGACCCGATTTCCCAACAGTTATATATGTCTACAAGTGATTATATAGAGTAACAAAAGTGATTATATTCTTATATAAAATGCTCCCTGGCGAGATAATTCAAACTTTAAAATACTTTTATATTTTAAATTGCTTTTTATTGTGTATTATGTTGAAGATCATGTTTAAGTTAAATATAACCAATACTAAACAATTATTGTACATTATCAAAATTTTTAAAGATCCTTGGTTCTGTCGGATTTTGGCGAGGCTGGGCGCTGCTGCTTGGATCCATGAGATTGACTGATTCTACTCCAAGATTTTAGATACTTTTGTATTAAGTTAGTAACTAGCTTTTTGGAATAGCTTTATAAGCATGTCAAGCATTGAGCATCTCATACATTTTGTATCTTGTACTTGATTTTGATGGATATGCTGATATGTAACTAAAGCTATGCTTGAACTCTTTTATGATTGGAAAGGAGAATGAGAACTCTAGTAATCTCATCTTCATGTGTTTGTGTTAATTTGCGATCTGTGTATGACCTTCAAAGGTATGTGTATGATTCTTTTTAATTGTTGAGTTGCTGTTGGGATTTTGCTTTGGGAGGGTTCGCTGGAAAGTTGTAAAGGTTTATGAGCTGTTGAAGTTGGGTGTAGGTGCTGAAATTCTGGGCTGATTTGTTCATGTGGTCAATTTTGGACATGTTGTGCATTCAGCAAAATTTTGGGTTGATATAGGTTGAATGGGATCATTTAGACTTCTTGAGGGTGTTAGACGAGCTGTAGAGCTTTCCCATGATGTATTATGAGCTATTTTTGGATGTGTTAATTGAAAGAGGTGAGTTGCTAGAGTTGAGGGCAGGTGCTGGCTAAATGGCAGATCTCAAACAGAACTTTGAGGCCATTTTGACCCTTATAGAGTTGGAAGTTGGGTCGGTGATCTTCATGGAAGTGGTAGAGCGTTATTTTACCTTTCCATAGACACCAAGTTTGTTAAATTTGAAGTTCTGGGTCAAAAGTATTGGTGTTTGCAAGTTTTTGGTACTGTTTATGAGGGGCTAGTTGATCGGTCTTGGAGTAAACTTTTGATCCCTTTAGTGACCGAGCTTGCCTTTAAGTCCTTCTTAAAAAATGTAGATTTTTCTTTTATCTTTCCATCGATACCAAGCTTGTCAAAATTGGAGGGAGTCAAAAGATATGAGGGTTAGAAGTTAGATAGGTCGGGCTGCGGGGCAGGTCACTTGCCCTCGAGGCGACCAGGCGCTCGCGCATGCGAGCGCCTAGGCTGCGTCCTTTGGAATCGGATCGTGGCCGACCGACCCCTCTTTCTTCTTTTGGCCATCACTTTTTGCTCAGACCTCCGATCGACCCGATTTTTGAAGCGATAGACTCCTAAGAAAATTTTCTATCTTTTTATACCTGATTTATTGGACTTCGTGTTAAATGGAAAAAGGTGGATTGAAACAAAGTGTGATGATCGGTTGATAAAGTCTAACTATGCCTCAGTAATTTAGAGATACCTTAAGCTATAGAACTCCGATTGAGGCTATTCTTATTCCAAATTAAACTAGAGATATAGATCCACAAGTTATATGAAGGAGCTGAATGACAATCTAGCCTCTAAGACTTTCAATTTCTGACATGAAGTAGGTAGAGTGTTCAGTCCTGACTGTTTTTCTTTAAGACAATATTTTGGCCATAACTTCTTCAATTCTAATCCAAATTAAGGGATTTTGGTGGCGTTGGAATCGTTAGATCATGGGGAACAAATGTCCTTAAGAAGTCGATCCAAAATTTCTATTGCAAGTCCCTCAAATTGTGGTCAGTATGTTGTCAGTTTTGGGTCTTCTATGCTTATGTGTTTCCGAATGTTGGGCTTCGGAGTGTGGTCCCAATAAATTTGTTTAATCAAATAAGTACTCGATCATACATATATATAAGGGTTATGTTTAATGTATGCTCAATTGACTATCTCGGGTATGTATCCTTATTCACAAATCTTGCTCATTCATTCATCATAGCTTGTGTATAACTTGTTTGCAATTAGGTTATGCTTTAGGTAAGTTTGATGACCTTAAATTAATCAATCATACATTTATCAATTCTTTCCGAGCATTAAATATTCACACAATTTACCAGTTCTCATTAAATCATACCTAATTCATTTCTTATATCCTTTAAATCACATTTGTATTCACATGAACATCTTTATACCATTAACAACTCATATGTCTCAAATTCATTTACATTGATATCAATCATTCAATTCCTTAATTTATAACCTCAATTAACAACTTAAACTTATCAAACACTTAATCACTTATTCAAACAACTTTCTAGGTTCACTTCAAGCCCTAATCAAATATAATTACACCATTATAAAGTGTTTTAACCTTATATAGTCCAATAATTTCCCAAAACTAATGTTTTCTCCTTCCAAAGTACTTCCCACGATTGTGGAAAGGAGCATTATAAATCTCACGATCGTGGGATGAAAAATTTTCCTCCTTCATACTCTATCTAACGTACCTTAACTAAAGTCCATCAATTTCACTTCAATTCTAACTTATTCATGCTTCAATCCCTTATCAAATTCATGTCCAAACCCAATTCAAAAATTATTCATTAGACAACTCACAAATCATTATCTTTCACACATCAAAATTGAAAGTAAAACTATCATTCACTATCAATCATGTGTCCTAGTTTGCCATTTCAAGATCATTATATAAACACCTTTCTTTAACATAAATTCACTTTCATTATATCTCAAATCCTAATCTAATTCATCCATAAACACAATCCATAACCTACTATTCATACATCAAGAACACAACACAAACTGTCCAAGTTCATGCAAAAATTTTCAACACAATTCATATCATCAATATCATATACAATTCATCCCAATTTCATCATCATAAATTATCTATTATAACATGCCATTAATATCAATCTTTTACTTACTTATATAGCTCCAATTCTAGCTCAATTCATTAGGCCAACTTTGCCTCATATGCATGCAAGAATCATCACATGGTCAAGGTAGCGATAGGATGATTTTCGACTAGGATAAGAGACAATAATAATCTGATTCTTTAACTATCTTGTGAAGAGTAAAAGTTTAGATGATGGATGTAGCAATTGGACACAAACATAGAAAAACACAGGGATGTAAAGGTTGAGAGGATTTCGATGGTGTGTGAGAAGAAGAAAGATGAAGAACAAACATAGCTAGGATTACTCCTGAAGGAGCTTAACACCTTAGGTGCTAGGTGTCACCAAAGTAATTTGACATATGTCCATAGGCATGTTCTCCATTTATCACGTATATATGTTGCGATATGTCACTTAGTTACCTAGTCCATTTTTCACACAACCATTGCTGCCATTTCTCAATTAATAACTTATGCCAAATGTCACTCAATTATAGACTTAATCATCATAATTTTCATAAATCAATTTGTCTTACCACTTGACTTTTACCTAGACCAAATATACATTTAATTCATCAATTTTCCAATTGTATCAAATTAATTCCGAATTTACTACTTGTAATCAATCAAACCAAAATGCAAGGCATAAAAAATACACAATACACAATACACAATACACATCATAATCTTTTTAGCTTTTCATACCTCGGAATAAGTCAATTGAGTGTATATACGTTCTTTGCAATGTGCACTAAATCATAATTCATGTGTGTATGCTATTGATATGCATGTGAATGAAATGCAATTCATGAATTTTCAATGATATAGCTTCTATGCAATAGTCTAGGGTTCTAATCCCTCAATTTGAAAAACTAGCTATTATAAATCAACTGCTATGTTTTCCCTTCCTTGTTTATACCAGACCTCAAAATCATATGGAAGCAGCTTAATGATCAACCTCTGTTGGAGTGGTGTAAGAATGTGCTACTCCAACATATGTTTCAAGCTTTTATAGTCTTTTTTATGATGAAATGTTTGCCTAGGAGGTAGAGCCTCCATCTTTCCACAATATACACTAAGGCTAGGGATTCCTTTTTATAAGTAGAGGGGGCTAGTTGCATTAGTGAGAAACCCTTACTAATGAAGGCTAATAGATGACAATTATGTTGAAGTACAACTCCCATTCCCTCACCATTTACATATGTTTCTATAGCAAAGGGCTCTTTGAAGTTTGGTAACCTTAATATAGGAGCCGTTGTTATTACAAGTTTGAGCTATTTGAATGCCATTTTAGCTTCTTCATTCTATATGAAGTTGTCCTTCTTGGTAATTTTTTTAAAGGCCTTGCAAGGATGCTATAGTGGTAAATTAAATGTCTATAGGATCCCATAAGGCCCAAAAATGTAGCATCCTACTCTCGTAAGACCCAAACCTGACATCGATGGTGATATTCGAGTCCGTGCCTCACGAGGGTGGCGTGCTAAAACACTTACTCAACCAAAATGGTATAATTTTTTTTCTTTTTTCTTGAAATCACAACCACATACTATGCGGAAGCCAATCATCACATACTGTCAATAATAACTTCAATGACCACTTGGGCCCTTTCATAAATACAAAGCAATTAAGTCAGTTTGACTTTACAAAATGTCATAATCATTTATATAAAAATTTTGAATACACAATTTTATATAGAAATAAGAAGACACTAATGCAGACGCGAACTGATCCCAACCTCTATCCCTCACTTGAATGTTGTAAGTATACTCTCGTTAGCCTATCGGGGTATTCTTTTGAGTCCTGAAAAATAGTTGCAAATTTTGGGTGAGTTTTGCGAACTCAATGAGTGACCATCTTCGATGGCTCACCTATTCAAATAACATATACACATATATCACACGGAATTCAAATTTCAAATTCAGATCATATGCACATTCATATTATGCATATACCATTTGTATGGGACTCACATTCGTTCTTGTTGTTGTGAATGAGTGCCTCTCACATATATAGAATACTGGCTCGTAGGCTCAGTCAGAACAGAATAATGGGCCCATAGGGCTCAGTCGGAACATAATACTGGCCCGTAGGCTCAGTCACATCACATAATCACGGAGCATAGCTCTATGTGGAAAGCGCTTCATACTGACGAATCAAGTTACAACGCCTTTATATTTCATGCATTCATGCTATGGAATGCATCACACACATTGCATGCTCTTATCTAATCACAGACACTTATCATCGGACCATGGTCCGGCATTCAACCTTAAGCTGAGAATCTCATCTTAATAGCATGCAAGGTCACATTCGGAACACATGTAGCTCATTTCATTCAGATGCACATAAGACTTCAATATCTCATACAATTATCACAGTCATTGGACCTCCTATCCGTGACCCACATAAACATAACACATTCATAAAATCATCTAGAAGGCATTCACTTATCATCTTGCATGCAATGCACATTCAAAAAACACTTAGTTCATCTTATTCACATACAATGAGCACTTCAATATTTCAGATCAATAAGCACAATCATCGAACCTTCTATCCGGAATCCAAACAAAATCCATCACATTCATATACACATTCATCATACAGAGATCAATGTATACGAAATTCAAGTAAAGCAACCAATGAAGTGAGACCATCTAGGTCTACTCACAGTACGCTCCAGATTAGTCTTTGCTTCCAATTTGTGTGAGTGCCTGAATGCGGACATTCTACCCTGTAACACCCTTATGCAAAACACATATTGCACTCATATCAATAATTGCACATAAATGAGTATTTATTTATGCACAATGTATTAAAAAACTATGTACAATGCATGTTCATAGTATTAATCCATCAATTTTATCACAAAACATTCAATTATCAAACTCACATAACTAGCATCAGTCTGTAGGATTTAGACCTCCATAACCCATTCGAATCCAATTTCATAGCCCAATGAACCATTTCAGATCTTTCTCCAAACACTAACTTTCGAGTCCATTGTTCACGTTTAATTAGAAGGCAAAACTTGCATAATTTGATCCTACATTATTCTAAAAAAGTGTTCCTCTATCTTTTATCTTTCCATTGACACTAAAAACAATTAATTTAGTTTATTAATTTGGAAGATATGCCTCAAACATTATCATACTACTCTTATCCAAAACAGTGTACTATACCTAACTTCCATCTAAAAGTTGAACACCTTAGAGACTGAATCAAGATTCAGCTTCTTCTTATGATTTGTATCCTTATAACTCTAGTTTTCTATAAATCAAGAATCACCTTAATTGAAATCCTACAGATCAAGATATCATCAAAATACTGAAATTTGTTCAAAAAAATATCCAATTTACACTACTTAAGAGCACAATCACTGTACCTGTCCCATTTTTTTCTACTTAATCATTTTCAATTTGAGTCATAGGGCTATAATTTTTGGTATAGATGCAGAGAAACATCTTACGAATCCAATGGTTTAAGAATCAGGTCATTTGGAGGTCTATAGAAGAAGTTATGGCCAAAAGACTCCAACACGTTTATGCCCTCACTTGAAATATACATGTCTCAATACGAATGCCATAACTTTTGCTAAAGATGTTAGATTGACTTCATTTTTAGACCATTGGAAAGAGGACTTCTAGATCTATAACTTTTATGTGGACCTTAAAGGCCAATTCTATCGTCTAACTGTAGTATCGTCTCACTTTTGCATCATTCACTTTTCTTCCGTCTACCTTCTATCGTCTGCTTTTCTTCCTTTCACTTTCTATCGTCTGCTTTTCTTCCTTTCACTTTCTATCGTTCACTTTTCTTCCTTTCACTTTCTATCGTCTGCTTTTTCTTCCTTTCACTTTCTATCCTTTACTTTTCTTCCTTTCACTTTCTATCGTTCACTTTCTATCGTCTGCTTTTTCTTCCTTTCACTTTCTATCGTTTACTTTTCTTCCTTTCACTTTCTATCGTCTAATTTTCTTCCTTTCACTTTCTATCATTCACTTTTCTTCCTTTCACTTTCTATCGTCTGCTTTTTATCATTTGATTTTTGCCCAGAACGTCTCCACTTATAAGGATCATAACTTTTGACTCCGATATCCAAATTTTTCATATAATATACTGTTGGAAAGATAAAAGAAAGATCTACAACTTTCGAAAGGCAACTTTGCCAAAATCTATCTAGATCAAGTCCAGATTTTCTCCCGAAGTCAGAACACTAATTTTACAATCAGCTTTCAATGTCCTGCACCCTATTCTCAATTTCATAACAACTTTCGAGACTCTTAGAGACAGAAATGAAATTTGATGTCTTCATACAAAATGTAGTCACATATTGCTAGTTTAATCTAAATTAAGAATCATATCGTTTGTATGACCAGAGAAAATGTTGTGGCTAAAATACTGAAGCATATTCAGTGAACTTTTTCTAGATTTTCCAACTTTCAACACTTTACATCTAACTCATCTTATACCTAAATTATCTCTTCCATTCTACTCCAAAAATCAATTTTACAACACTCAACCTCATAACCTTTCAAACACTAAATTAACACCATAACAAGATATTTCATCCCCCAACAACATAGTATTTAAGAGCAAACACAAAAATGTCATTTTCCATGCAAATGATAATAACTTAGCAATTTGTTGCATGAATCCCCAAATATAAAAGATTTATTTAATACTTACCTACTGAAACTCCAAAATCTTCAAGCCTTAATCTCCACAAAATTTTCATACTTCACTGAGTGCAATGATCAACTTCTGGTTTTTCTTAGGGTAGAGAACACAAATGGTAAAGTAAGTTTGGTGTAGGAAAGGGAAAACATAGAAATCTCTTTACGGGTGTAAACTCTATACATGGAAAGAAGGAATTTAGATAAGACTTAACCTGTCAACTTTCAAAGAATAGTAACCTACTTGTAGCACAAAAGCCCAAGTGACACTTGTCACTTTCTTAATGATTAAACCCTAACTTAGTTTCTTTTGAACTAAACTCATTAACTCCCATTCTTACAAATCAATTATCTCTAAAGCTTCTTTTGATTTTTTTTCTATATTCTAAAATTTTCAGAATTTAATTCCTAAATTCACAAAAATTCAAGTATCACAATTTCACTAACCCATAAAATTTCCAATGTAAAACATTCATAATTCTAAAAAATTCACAAATCATTCCAGTTATACCCGGAATTATTCATGAATGCATTTACAATTATTTTCATGTGCAAATAAATTCACTATTTATGTACAAGTGTATGGCATATCATGTATGAACATGGAAATTCATCTCTAACTCTCATTAGTCACTCACATTTACCATTCTACTCTTCCTACTAGTAATGGGATGTTACAATGATGATGAACAAGTTGTTAATATAAATAAGAACAGAGAAATATGGTGCATAATTGGATGAAAATTTGGAGGAATAGGGTGCATAAATGGATGAGAATATTGAGCAACATGGTTTATATGTTAATGAAAATTTAGAGAAATTGGGTCTATAAATGGATGAGAATATGGAGAAGCAGGATTCAGATGTGAATGAAATTTGGAGGAATAAGGTTTAGATGTGAATGAAAATTTAGAGGAATAGGGTGCAGATGTGAATGAAAATTTAGAGGAATAGGGTGCAGATGTGAATGAAAATTTAGAGGAATAGGGAGCACATATGGATGAGAATTTGGAGGAACAAGAAGCACAATTTCAACCAAACTTCTATATAGATATTCCAGATGACCATCGTATTGTTAAAATTGAATCAATAGATTGTGGCAGTGTTATTACTACTGATGAATATCCTAATGGAGTGAAGGCATGTGAAGCTTTACGTAGACTCATTTCAAATGTTAGGGATAATCCAACAGATGTTGCACATGAGTGGAGATTGGGAATGGAGTTTAGAACTACAAAATAATTTAAAGATGTTATTTTCAATTATGCAGTACATATTAGATACAATGTTACGTTAAAAAAATGTGAGAGTAATTGAATTAGGTATGTGTGCATTGATGGATGCCAATGGGTTTTATAAACTGGATATGATAAGAAAAAGAGATATTTTAAGGATAAAATTTATAACCCTAATCATAATTGATTCAAAACAAACAAACCAAAATTGGCTTTTGCAAATTCTTGATGAGACACTTCAAGGATAGAATTTTGGATAAGCCTAGTATCACAACCAAAAATTGGTTGAAGAATGCAGATAAAAGCTCAATATTTTTGTTAATTCAAGCATGTATAGAAGATCAAATAAAAGGTTAAGGAAAGAGAGAGCAACATATTATATTATTGAACATGCGAAGTTGCAAGTTTATATATATAAGTTGAAGATAAGCAATCCTAGATCAACACTTGAGTTATAATTATTGAGAAATCGAAGTTCATTGATATAGATATGAGATAGGTATATTATATTATACAATATATTAATACTTTATTATGTTATGTTATACAATATATTAATACTTCTTTATATTTTGTTGTAATTCAATAGATTGGGCATTTGTTTTAATGCCATGAAAAGAGGGTCGAAGCATTTAATACTAATTTTTTGGACGGATGGATGCTTCCGAAAGATAGAATTCCAAGGCCAATTGTTAAGTGTAGTTGGTAGGGATGGTGATGGCGATGGTGATAGTGATGGAGGAATATATACATTAGCCTGGGCAGTTATAGAGGTAGGAAACACATATTCATAGACTTGGTTCATAAATTTGTTAGCATCTAATTTGGAATTGGAAGATGGTGAAAGACTTACCATTATATCTAATATGCAAAAGGTATGTTAATAGACTTACAGTTGAAATTATTATATGAAATATTAACTAACATCTTTTTAATTTGAGTTAGGTATTAGTTAGGGTTATAGACTTTACCGAATGTAGATCACCAAATGTGTGCCAAACATATATATCACAATTGGCATGGCAACTGGAAAGGAAAGGACCTTAAAACATAGTTTTGGAATTGCGCTTGTTTAACCTATGTTAAAGATTTCAACAAGCAACTAAAGAGGCCTAACAAAATAAGCTATGGATGTGGTTCAACATTACTTGAATATCTTAAAGAGTGGTGGGCAAGATGTTATCAATCCTTTGTAACTAAATGTCCAATAGTTGACAAAAATGTGAATGACACCTTTAATGGGTGGATCTTACCAGTGAGGCATAGGTTAGTGATTAGCATACTTGAGATAATTAAAATAATGGTGATGAAGAGACATTGTTGGGACCCGATCTTGAAACTAGAGCCCAACCGGAAAACGGAATCCTAAACGGAAACAGAAAACAAAACCAAAAGGGCGAAAGCGAAAGAGAAATCAAATAGGGCGCGTACGGGCGCAAACGAGGGAAATCAAATCCGAAAGAATGGAACACAAACGAAAATCGACCAAAAATAAACGGATTATAAAGCAAAGGAAATCGAATGCACATGCAATTTCGGAAATCATAAATTGGAAACCAATCAAAAGTGGACTCGAAGAAACGGATTTACCAAATCTCAGAATCAAAGAAACCAAAACTATCCAATCAAACTGATGGGCAATTTCCGACATCTAAGAAATGCAAAAACTTAGGAAAACTAGCGTTGGAAACCAATAAGACATTTAATCTACGTCAATCCAATCCGGTATAAATTTTTTCTTTTTCATTTTTTTCATCAATCAAAGCAAAACCACTTCCAAATGGGATTTTCATCAATCCCACAACCTCAATTTATCTCATTCTTCTTTTTCAATCATTTTCCATAAAAAATCTCGCACATACAAAAATAAATACCATCAATTCTCAAACAATTAGCACTTCTATAGTTCCATCTCAAATATCACAATTCATCAGACCTCCGGTCCGGAATCTCAAACGCAAAGAAACACATACA
>JANJEY010000006.1:52721908-52733367 GCA_024703695.1 Erythroxylum cataractarum
AGTATAACCACAAACACGATTGATAATCCCAAATTAACACATTCACACAATTGGTTCACAAATAATCACATTCCAATAACAATCAATCACATTCAAATCACATATAGCAAGTATGAAACTTCTATGTCAGTATCTCCCAGTACATCGGGCACCTTCGGCCTGGAATCAGTCATAAACAAAAGCATTGCCCATCGTTATCTCTTCAGTGTTATAAGTTCAAAATTATAAACAATTAATAATCGAGAAATCATCTAGGTTACTCACCTTTGCTTCTAAAGCTAAAGCCTAGAAGTCTCGACAACGTCTGTGAATTAACGTCCCAAATGCGTCTCTAAAACAGTCCAAATATCCAACATTACCAAAATTGGCAATCATAAACATTTAATAATGCACATGTAGCAATTAAATGAGTACAATGCATGTTCGTGACATTCCCGGCACTATTACACAATTTCTCATCACCAAATTTTCCTCTAAAATTTAGAAACCCATTGACTCCGAAATCACTCAATTCGGACCTCTATAGGTCCAATTATAAATAAAACACTGCTTAGGAAAATCCTTACCCGGACCCCTCACTTCGACCTAACCGATTTCTGCCAATTTCAGCTCTAAAAATTTCCAATTTTACAAATAAACAAAATTAAATATTATACGAATCCGATGCCTCAAGAATCAGGTCAATCGGACGTCGGATGCGAAAGTAATTGATAAAAGAAATAATTAGGTCACATAAATACCAAATTTCCTTCTTTTTCCAAATTTCCAATTTTCACTAACTACGTTCTCCTCTTTCAAAACACTTATCTATTTACACAAGTGTCTAAAAATTCCAAATTCGGTCTCGTTGGAAATTTTTCAGAAAATCCGACAAATTTCATGAAGGATACACAAACCAATTTTACCTCCACGGGTGTCAAAATTGCACTCAAAGACACTGCCAAATCACAAAAGTGCCACAACAGTTCAGCACTGTTTCAAAAACATAACTTTTTATACCCTTAGGTAAAAGTTCCAAATTTTATGTCAATCAAAAGAGAAAAACAAGGGCTACAACTTTCATGAACAAACTGAAAGACAAATCCCTCATTAAACAACTCAATTTCTCAATCAAAGCTTCAGCCTATCCAAATGATTCTCAACAGCAACACACTCTTCCAAATTTCATAACTTTCAATCCCATGTTCAAAAAATTACATGCTCTATATCCCTGAAAAAATCAGACAACAAGCTACACTTCTTATGAAGGGCTCAGACACAATTTCCTTCAGTAACTAGTTCAAATTTGTCCATTAATATGACTGTCCTGTTAAACTTGTTCAAACAGCATAAAACCTAAAGCATATCCGAAATTGAAAAATTCATAACTTTCAATCCAGATATGCTAAATTCGCATAAAATATCTCATTAGAAAGCTACAACAATCCTCTACAAGTTTCCAGAATATTACTTAAGCCAATTTCCCCATTTACAGTCCCAAATAAATATCAGAACACAAACAGCCCAAAACCTATTCACTTAGAGCATTGCACAACAAAGGCTGAATTTCCACTTGAACATTAACAGACCATAACTCTCAATTTACACATCGAAAAATATCATACTTAGTGGCGTTAGAAAGCTAACACAAAAATATTCAACTTTCATTAAGACCAATTTCACCAATTCACCCTACATCAATTTAGAAAAATGCATCAAAGTTTCAGGTCATCAAGCTCGGGTACTGTTCACACAGCACCTCACAATTCACTTTGCATGCCAAAATTAAAATCCTTAAAGTCAGAATTGGACAAATCTTTCTTCATATGAAATCTAGCCATACTTCTTAAGTTTAATTTAGAACAAACCTCAGCTCAATTGGACAACCATATCAAAAGTTATAAAGCAAAATCTGAAACCTACACAAAGTCACAATTTCCAGATTTCATACTAAACTCAACTCCATTCATTCCATCAACATTCCTACATCAATAAGCATCCAATTTAGTCACTCATGCAACCAAATTTTCATCAAGAAATTCACTTGAACATAAAGTCACAAAATCACAGCACTCATACTCAACCATGTCCCATTAATAAAGACTCATCTAACAACAATACTATCCATCCAAAACAACTTAATTCATCTCATTTATTAATTCATCTCATTGAGTCATTGGCTCAATGGTGAGAGGCGTTCACTTAAAGTGGAACAAAACCTTGAGGTCTTGAGTTCGAGCCGTGGCTCACCCTTGACCAAAGAGGACAGTACTGATTAAGGTTAGATGCCGCGGTATAACCTGCAAACACCCGCCGTGGTATAACCCGCAAACACACGCTGGGTGTGAAATGTTAGCCCAGGTGTGGGGGGTGGGGTCCAACATTTACCTTTATAACAATCACTTTATCAACGTTGGACAAAACCAATATAGGAGAAGAGACTAAAGGAGCTTTAAGTGTATTAAAGGAATAATCAACTTACTAATGCCATTTGAATGCATTTTTCTTTAGCAATTCTATCAATGGCCTATTCATTTTTTTCAATTCCTTTAATAAATTAGCTTACCTAAGGAATCCATTGAGTTATTTCATTGTTGATGAATTTTCCCATTATTAAAGTGTTGAGAGTTTTCTTAAATTTCTTTGCACTCATTATATTGAAATAAAATGTCCAAAGTATTATACTTTCCTTGCTCTAAATGATTATTTTGATTTCTTTAACAATCAAAAACTAATCGGTAAAAAATTGTGACATTTATTGAAGATGATTTAAATGTTGATCTAAAGAAGAACTGTGAATGATAATATCATTGAAAATATTAGCATGAACTTACTTAAATATTGTTTGAAGTTAGAGTTCATAAGACTTTGGAAAATTGTAAGATCATTGGTTGAGCCAAAATGTATAACCAAAAATTTCTAATGCCATTCATGAGTTTTGATTTTTTTTAAATATTAATTTTAAACATACTAATTTGGTGATATCTTGCTTTTAAGTCCAACTTAGAAAAGAAGTTGGTATTAAGCAAGCTTTATGTATAATAAAACTCTTAATGACACAAGAACACAGATCGTATCTTGTAGTATCAAAAGGTATCATTCTCATGAGGGTTATTAAACACTTAAACAATTTGAATAAGAACTTTGTCTAAGGTACTAAGAAAATTAAGATTTATTAAAGTTAAAGACTTATTAACTATTTTATCCTTATCTTGTTTCCCTTAATCTTTTTAATTCAATTTATGTTTGTTCCAAGATTTCCTATAAAAACATGACCTAGTTGAATAACCGTGGGAGATTCTTCACAATTTTTTGCCTTTGTCTCAAAAGGCTAGGTTCTTGTTAATGAAAATTAACAAAACTGGTTTGTTGTTTAATAAATCCTATCGATCTTTTTGTATAATTTAATTTTTCATGAAAAGCTACTTAGGGATAGTTACAATTTCATTTTACTATCGATCTATCAATATATTTGTGCAAGTGATGAGAGTGAAAAAGATTGACATTAAGTCTTAATTAGTATCCATATTTAGTCTGAAGTACTTAAAAATAGATTGCATAAGTTAATAAGTTAGAACAACTTAAAGGATCATGTTTATAGTTAAATTTGTTTCTTAAAGTTCAACACCATTGTACCATTATTGCATATGTGTGTTTTATTGTTAAGTGTATTTTGTGTTTTATGTTTTGTTTGAGGACAAGCAAAAGTTTAAGTGTGGGGATGTTGATAGTGGTAGGTTACATAATGTTTTAGTGGGTAGTTTAATATGTGTTTAGTTGTTAAATTGAATGATTAGTGCATGTTTAGGTAGATTATGTTATATAGTTAAATGTTTATGTTTTGAGTGTTATATGGGTTCTTGTATGCTTGAGCTTTAATTTTGTGTATTTGAGGTGGCTTGATGTATTTATTAGTGTTTGAAAAATAGTTATGGAAGAACAGAAGAGAATCGGAGGAATTCCAGAGCCAAACTCAGGCCCACGATCGTGGTTATAGGCCATGATCATGACATAACTAGTTGGGCAGAGCCACGATCGTGATAGCTAAATGAAATGCCACGAACATTGCACTATGGTCCAAGATCGTGGCCTGCATGACAGACAACACGAACAATCTCCTGAACGCGACTTACTTAAGGACATTTAGGACTTTTTGGATCTGGGAAAACCCTAGTATTTATTAAAAATAGAAAATATTATATAAAGAAAGAGAAAGAATCCTAGGGTGAGCTCCAATTTCTGCCACTTTAGGAAAACTCCAAAAACAAAGAAGAAGAAGAAGAAAGAGAAGAGAAAAAAGAGGTGAGAAGAGCGGGCTTTTACTGTTGCTGCTTTCTCGAGCCATCCCGATCTCGTTCAAATGACATTTTCTCTTCATCTTGTTATTTTTTTTCTTTTAATGTGTAAGATGGATATGATGATGTTGATTGATTTGGAATTGATGATGATGTTTTAACTTTTCTTTAGGGATTTAAACTTGATTCAATGTTAATATAGTTATTTTATGTTAATTCATTTGGGTGTTGTGATTATTTGTTATAAATTCATGCTTCGGGAATAAATTAAGAGAGTGAATCAAATGTAAAATAATTGGGTTGGTTAATGAGAGCTAAATGACCCAATAGAGTACGCAAATAATCAAATCAGTAATTACACGAAGAGAGATCTTATGTGAGACTCGCTTGTTTATTGGAAAGCTTAAGAATTGATTTGGTTGTGGGTTGATTATTAATCGAGAGATGACATTTTCGGTAAGTCAACTTAATTAGGGTTTATTAATTAGGGCTTAGTGATTATAACTCGAGAGAGAATAATCCACCCTTTGATAGTCTAGAACTGACACCACATTAAGACAAAAATGATTAGGTTAGCATTGATGATAATATAAATCCCTTTATCATAATTTGGTAATTTTTCTTATGTGATTTTCTATTATGAATTTGGTGGTTCTCAATATTCGATTTCTTTTATGTTAATTTTAAAAATATCTTTCTATCAATCATCTTCACACTTTTACTTTTCTACTTAGTTTTTGTTTTCATTTTAATAATTTTTTAGGCTTTAGATAACTTATAATTAGATTAGTTCGATAACTCGAGTGATCAACACCTCCATGTTATACCCATGACCTGTGTGCTTGCAGTATGTTGAGGGTTTTAAGTAGATTAAAACTTGCCTTAACAATAATCACACAATCATGCAAGATTACAATAATGGTACAATGGCATTGAATATAAAGGAATGAACTTAACCTCAAACATCAATTACTCAAAATGTGCCAACATACTAACTTATTCCTTTCATGTTTAAGTAATTTGTATACATGTTAACCAAAATATTAACATCCTATTCATAAACCTTTGGCACTTGTAAGCATGCATTTGTTATTATTAATTAATCAAAAATGCAAACTATCACTAAGTAACCTTTCATGAAATTTCTTGCCATTGTTAAAAGATTGATAGGTTTAATTTATTGTGACATCACTTTTTTTAGATTTTCTTTAATAATAACCTAGTATTTTTATGTGAAGGCAAACACCTTATCATGAATGTTCCATGGTTACTAGGCGAAGAACAACAATTTGTCATGAGTGCCCCCACTTATTCATTTATATCATAACTTTCAATTATATACCAGCTCTGTTCTTAACCCCATTTTCTAAAAAAAAGAGCCAACATACTAGTTATTTTATTTAATTATTTTTTTAATTTCTTCACCTACCTTATTTCTTTTTAGTCAATCATTTTTATGAAAGGGTACTAATAATTCTAACCAATTTAATTGACCATAATTATGAATGTATGCAATAAATTTCCTAAAGTGAAAGAATATGTGTCATATCATAATCAACATACATATTCATCCCTAAGACACCTAAAACATAAAATTCACAAGTTACTATGCCTTTAAAATTTGAATGACCAGTTAAATTAAATCCATTCAGTTCTTGCCATCGACACATCACAATGCACAAAATGTTTACATTATGTCAACTAAATTAAAAAATAACAATATCCAAATGCAAAATTCATACACAATTGATATGAAATTGGATATATATCTCCATACTTGAACAACACATTGTCCTTAATGTGAAAAACAAAACAGTAAAAATAAAGAAAAATAATAACAAAGAAAAAGTTAGAGCAAGAATACTTATGTTGTTTTAGCGGTGATGGTATGGGTGATGGAGGTTGGAGACACTTGATGCCATAAAATTATAGAAATTCACTCCCTATAAAATAAACATAAAAAGATAACAAAATAAAATAAAATATCCTAATTCTTAGGTTGCCTCCTAATTAGCACTTGTTTAATGTTATTAGCTTAATGTACTATGCCTTCTACATCAACCTAGGTCTATAATAAGTGGTTTGCTGCCACCCTTTTCTCTACATGGCATTTTAGTAGCCTATAAATAAGCTACATGTTGTAAGGTAATAACAAGGACATAATTCATAAAATTAAGAAAACCAATTAAGTTCAGTAATGCCTTTTTTGATAACAAACCATCAATAAAATAGGGAATGATAAAACTCCCTAAATCATCAATCGAATTGAACAATTTGTCCTACAATAAGAGTTGCTCCATTCTGAATTATTACTTTGGTCATAGAGTGTATTCTAATAACAATTTTGTAAGAAAATATGGATTCTCCCACATATAATTTGGTTCCCGACAGCGAACATTGTGATGGCTACCCTAAAAAATGTCAACATAAGAAGGATGTCGGTTGTACTTCTATGTCACTTAGAAGACTCCCCGAATTCCTTGTTAACAATGTATTAGAAGGTTGATCCATTTGAAGCTCTGAGTTATGAAAGGTAGAGAAGTGGTTCTTTATTAATTGATCAAATTTGGCTTCCTTCCTCATCTCATTTTCCTACTTTTCCACCTTGTCTATTAACTTGTCAACCCTAGAGCTAAACATGTCCATTATCTTACCTAACTTTGACTTTAAAGAGTTTGACTTCAAGGACCCAAACCTATGTTGCTAGAAATTTAGGGGACCTTATGTTTTTGTGTAATCTCTTATATTATTAATCGATAAATAATTTGGGTGGTATTGCTACCCAAAATTATATGTATTATAGTAATTCTCATTAAAGTTGTAATGCCTTAACCGGATTGGAAGAAAAAAAATCTACATATTGATTAATTTAAGGTTGCTAATTTTTTTCCTTTTTTAATTTCAGGTACCTGCACTCACATAAGAAATGTATCAAATCCTTAAATCAAAGGAATTTAAATCGTATAAAAAGCTAATTTAGTCCCTAACAATGGCATCAAAAATTTATTAAGCAAGTTTTATCTAATAAAACTCTCAATACTACAAACATATGAATTGTATCTTCCAGTAGTAAAAGGTATCGTTTCAACAAGGACTATTAAACACTTAAACAATTTGAATAACAATTTTGACTAAGGTACTAAGAGATTGATTTGAAATAAAATAAATAATAAAATGAAACAAATAAGAATTGATCAATGAGCTGCCAATGAAATTGAGATCTATCAAGGTTCAAGACTTAGGAACTATTCTATCATTATCTTGTTTTCCTTAATCTTCTTAATTTAATTTATGCTTGATCCAAGATTTCCTAAATTTGTTATTAGTTTCTCTCAAGATCTAATCAATCAATCGTAATTGAATTCAATATTTATAGATTTGTAATCTTTTGGTTCACAAAACTACTCCTAACTTATTCAATTGGATCTGAATCAATCCCATAGATAATTAATTTCATAATCAAGATCTCTCTTCATATGATCAGTGACATAATAATTGTGGGTTTATTGTTTTGCTAACTCTCATCGCACACCTTAACACTAACAACTTGACTCACTTTCTCGATTTATTATCAAGTATATGCATAACTATTATTACAAACATTCATCAATGTATTGAATTGAAAAAGGAATAAAGTTCACAAAACAATTCAAGAACAATCCTTAATAAGGATCTAGAAACCCATAATCATGTTAAACATCTTAGAAATCAAAATATACATCCAAGACTAGTAAGTGAAAGTAAGAAAATCTAGTTGCAGTTTTGATTTGGAAATTTTGAATTTCTCTAAGTTCTTCTTGATGTCTTCTCTTGATATTCTATAGCGTAGTGACTGCTACCTCTTACTTATGTTTTTCATGTTCTTATATAGTTCATTAGGGTTTTATGGTTGTGTTTAGGATTTTCCACTTTGTTCGATTCCAGAAATTGCCCTGAACCTTAAAAACATTACAAATTTTGCACCTGGAAAAATCTCTATCACAATCGTGACTTCAGCCTCTTTGTCATGATCATGACAGAGAGCCATATAGCTCCATGCACATCTGTCACGATCATACACAATTCAAGCTTCCTCTATCTTCTTCATTCTTTAAGCTTTTGATTTCCAACACTCACAAACACATCAAACACCTCATGAAATATAAAATTAATATTAAATTCATGCTCTGAACCATAAAATAGTTAGAATATAAACAAAAATTAACAATAACACAATTGTAAGCCTATAAACATAATAATCATCTAGGAAACACTTGAAAACACACTAAAACACCTAGAAAAACATATTATGAAGTATACCAATCATTTAAATCCTCCTGTCTCATCCATAAGCTTTTTAATCAAAGGATTTAGGAACTTGTCTTTCACTATGATTATATTCAAAGCCCTATCATCATATACAATCTCAATAAATTATCCCTTTTTTCAATTAATTATAAAAGTGATGAAAAAGGACTAATACTTTAGTAAGTTATACCTTACTTTAACATATCTCTAATTAGCTCCTCAATTTCCCTTTTTTGTAACTCTATATACGTGTAAAGTCTCATATTAATAGCCTTTGTATCCTCCTTTAAAAAAATTCAATGATTGTACTTTTCTTGGTTGGTAAACCCACTTGTTCAATAAACATATCATCATTTTACTTCAATAACTTTTGAATGAGTTGTTAATCATTCATATTTTCTTCCTTTTCCTCTACCTTTATCTCCAGATATTGCACATCATTTTCAATTAAATATTTCCATTTCATTTGTTCATATTGGTTTAGTAAAAAATTATAAAATAAAATCTAAATCCTTTATACTTTTCTTAAATAGTTTGCATATTATCCAGCTTGCCACTTTTTCCTAGCCAATATTCTTTATCTTCTTACCAATCAATCATCATAGCATTATTCTTATAACTAAAAATTATATCATTTGGGGCAAGAAACCATTGGATCTTTAATACTATATCATATCCCCACATGTTAATCATTAATGCATTAAAACAAAAAATATGTCTATTATCATCCACTTCACATTCTTATATTTTTAATTGTACTAAAAATTCAAGCCTCCTCCTATATTAATCATCATAGATTTTATATCCTCTAATACTCCTTCATCTTTCTTTACTAAAGCCTCACTAATGAAATTATAAAGACCACCTCCATCAATCAAAATATTAATCATTCTACTATTAAAAGTACCTTTCAAAGAAGCTCAACAAGATTTTCACTATAAGCATCTCCCTTTACCTCCTTCTTCTTCTCTTTCCATTGAAGTTATTTGTTACTCTTTTCTACTCTTAGCTCTCAACCTTTACTTGATAACTTTTCAGTTTCCTTGTATACACTTTCTCCATTAGTTATTTCCTTTCTTCCTTTTACAAGCATCCTACCTTCTCAGTTAACTGTTTCCTATTAAGCCATCACTGTCCATAACACCATAACTAGTGCTTCACATATCCTTCTTATCACTATTGTTCTACCTTACCTATACAGTGTCCCTTCTTCATTAGTGAACCTTCCTTCTATTATCCTTCAATACATTCTTTTCCCCTTCATTCCTTATCCATGTTAGGTATTTTAAAGCCTTCCCACCTCTGTTAAACCATCAAAACACTCTTTATATTCCTATTTCTTTTGTCCCTGATATGAAAGAATCCATTATTTTTATCACCATCCTTTAAACAAATCACCTAACATCTTTGTTTCTACAATAGGTTATTGATGTTTATAGCTTATATGTAGTTTTTTAGGGCTTTCTTTTCCTATGTCAGAGCATTTAAGTTGTCAAATTATTGATAGAGTTAGCTCTGTGCACTCTTGAGTCTATCTTTAGTATTTAGTAGGTGTTGATATATGTTATTAATCCTTAAAGCATTTATCATCTTTAGCTCCCTCCTTACATTGGAAAGATTTTTAACAAAAGTATAGAGTTTATGGCCCTAGATCTCCATGCTTATTCCTCTCATTACTGTTTCCTTACAACCTTACAACCATCCATATCTATAAGGTAATTATTAAAATGAAATGAAGAGCTTCTTTTGGAAGCATTACTCTTCATGTGTATCAAAACAAGAGAATGGTATAAGAATAAGGGCTTATTAAAGAAAGCCTTACATTTAAGAAAAGTTGGTGGCCAGCCCTTATTGATCCAACTTTTTCCTTAGGAACCATTTATCTTTTGGTTTATTGTATCATGTCTAGAAATTCCCTTCCATTTTAAGATCTATTACCTTTATTTTAGCTACACAATCCTTGGCATCATTTAAGTTATTCTTGATGCAATTGTTCCCTTCAACTTAGAGTATGTAGTTAAAGTCTCTGAAGTTAAGCATAGAAGCAACGTTGGCTCAAGTATAAACCCTTAAGCTTGGAATAGAGATGGTTTCTTTAGAAAGCATAATTGTGAGCATAGATAAAGCTTACTTAGACCTCATATTGCTCTTGTAACAATATTATTTTTAAATGTATTGGTTGATAGTAGGCCTTACATTGAACTATCTCTACCTTTCATTCATCATAAACCATAATTATTCTACCATAGGTATGATCTTGGTTATTGGTTAACCACTTCTAGTTCCCTCCCAGTAATCTCAAGTGTTTGCAGTTCTCTCCTCATAAACTTATTTCTAAAATACCAATAGTATAAGTTTCATGCTCCAAGATAAATTTCCTTATAGCTAACTGATTTGAAGGGTAGTTAATCCATTTCATATCCTATGAAATAATCATCTATATGGTGAAGGAATATTTTACTTCTTTTCTCCCCTGATCTGTTTCAATTCATGTTTTCAAAATGGTTAATCTCAATCAAATTTTGTTCTTCTAATTGTTCCTTCCCTTTAGTTTTCTTTAAGGTGGTTGGAGCTAAGGGATAGAGTACATCGTTTCTTCATTAGGGCCTAACCTATACCCTTTTCTCTTAATGCCAATTCCTAAAGATAGTTATTAGGCTTTACCTCTTCTCCTCTAATATCGCTAATGATTCTCAGTTATGATCTGGTAAGGGAAATGGACTAACTAATTTATCATAGGAGTTTGAGGGGTTCTTTATAGCCTTAATTGTGTGGTTCGTCATTGGTATACGAGTTGATTAACTTAGTCTCAGTCTAGTACTGATTGAGCCAAGTTTATACTATAAATTGGCTGCATTTTCATAGCTACTTATGCATGTGTTGACTCCTTATTGATGA
>JANJEY010000006.1:52754901-52767561 GCA_024703695.1 Erythroxylum cataractarum
ATTCTTGCTCTCAAATTTATCAATAAAGTTCTATTATTCAGTTACTTCTATTGTCTTTCTTTTCTGGTTTCTATCATAGGTACACTTTATAACACTCCTCAAGTTGGAGCATGGATATTAATCATGTCCAGCTTGTTACAAATGTAATTGACTCAAACTCTATTTAGAGCCTTTGTGAATATAACTCCAAGTTAATCTCCATTGTTCACATATCTTGTAGATATTAAGTTTTGTTGTGCTTTTTCAAGAACAATGTGCAATCAATCTCAATATGTTATAACTAGTTCCTGAAACATAAGATTCAAAGTGATATGCAGAGCAGCTTGGTTATCACACCACAATTTTGTTGATATTAGAGCTTTAAGACCAATTTCAGTTAAGTGTTGATATGTCCATATTATCTCACATGTTGACTATGTCATAGCTCTATGTTGAGATTTTCCATTAGACCTAGACACGACATTTTGCTTCTTGCTTTTTCATGAGGTCAAATTTCCTCCAAAAGAGATATAGTAACTAGTAGTATATTTTTGTTCAATCTTAGAACTTGCCCAATCTGTACCTAAGAAACACTTAATCTGCATACAGTATCCCTTGTCCAGAAGTACCTTTTAAGTAACAGAGGATCTACTTCAAAATAGGCTAAAAGCCCAATAATGGATGGTTGAAGAACATGAATTGACTTATCACACTAACAAAATATACAATATTAAGACGAGTTACGAAAAAGTAGTTCAATTTTGCAACCAATTTCCTATATTTCTCAGAATCTTCAAATAAATCTCCATTTCTGGTCAGATGTAAATTAGGAAGCATTGGGGCAATGCAATACGATAAAGTAGTTCAATTTTGCAACCAATTTCCTATATTTCTCAGGATCTTCAAATAAGTCTCCATTTTTAGTGAGTTGTAAATTAGGAAGCATTGGGGCAATGCAAAGGTTAACTCCTAATTTTCCCATTTCTAATAATAAGTTCAAGTACACATTTTCTACGAGACAAGAAGATGCCTTTCTTACTTCTTGTCACATCTATTCCAAAAACAATTTAAAAACCTTTAAACCCTTTGTATGAAATTGACTGTGAAGAAATGACTTTAAGAATAAAATGCTCACACTATTACTTCTAGTAGTGACAATATCATCCACGTATACAAGGAGTATGATGCCAAATACATAACATTTATAGAAGACTGAGTAGTCAAATTTACTCATTCATCCCAAATGTTCCATTGTTTGACTAAATTTTCCAAACATTTATAGAAGACTGAGTATGACAAAGAACTGATGGAATATTTAAAATTCTTATATTCAAGAAAAGGGAACATTTCTCCCATTTATGAAGTATGTGAGGATTGTTATTATGCTAAACAACAAGATCAATTTCTTCAGGCATACTTTATGAATGTTAAAGAACTATGAAGAACCTTTTATTCCTGATATTATAGTTTTAACAAGTTCAATGGGAACATATGACGATAATGAGCTTTTGATTGGTCTCACACCCAATTTGAGATTTATAAGTCTCAAATTCTCTCTAGTGTTGAGATGATACAGCAGAAGTAGTTAAGTAGAGATTTAAGGTTAATCTATGAACCAAATCCAATCATAAAACTTAGGATTTAATCAACAAGAGAAAGACAATTTCTCTAAGAAAAATTTCCTGCAAAAGCTTTTATTAAAGGCAATGTTTTTGGTCTCCCAAACATCTGTTAACCCTCCCTTTTATACCCCTAAAGTGGCACATGAGAGTCCTAATTCTAGGGTGAAAAGGATTGATTGACATCCTTTTCTAAAGCTAACTTATTTCTTTTCCTTGCTGGACAAGAAAACCTGCCTAACTAGGAAAATTAAAATAAAATAAAACAGAAACAAATCTTAATGGGTATATGACAACATAACCAAATCCTAATAGGTTGAGGACAACATAAACAAATCCTTATGGGTTCAATCCTTTATTATGAGATTTCTTCCCTACATGATGTCTTTACTCAAATCCTTTGCGTAGATGCCATTGCATTTGTTACTTTTAATATTTAGAATCCTAGTGTTCTTGTAATTCCAAATGATGAATTTGATACTAGGAAGTCATATAAAAACATAATAATAATAAAGGAGGAAAGACGTGGAATTGGGACAATAGAAATCAAGATACAGTAGGAATTATTTGTTGATACTATCATGAGCCGAGCCATACCAAGCACAAGGTCTGGGGAGGTCTAACAGTACATATCCTTATCTCTAACTAATAAAGAGGTTGTTTTTGATACATCCACATGAAAAAAATGCAAAGATTATCGATGAAGGACATAAATTAGAAGGCCTCTACACTTTGAACACCCAAGTGTCCTGACCAACTACTTGTTCAAGTGCCTCAACTCCTTTTGAGGATCACTATCAGTTAGGACACCCCTCCTTGTCTCTATTAAAGAATTTCCCTCAGTTTTATAATGTATTTTGCTTAGATTGTGAGTCTTTTGAGTTTGCTAAACATCATATTTTGTCTTCAATTCCTTATGTCACCAAAAGAGCTAGTTCCCCTTTGAGTTAGTTCATTCTGATGTTTAGAATCTATGTCTTGTTGCAAAACTGGATTTCGATATTTTATTACCTTTGTTAATGACTTTTCACGTGTGACTTGGCTTTATTTAATGACGAATAATTCTGAATTATTTTTTCATTTTACTGCCTTATATGCTGCGATAGAAACCCAGTTTAATGTCTCTATCCACACTTTAAGAAGTGATAATGCCAAATAATATTTCTCCTAATCATTTCAAAACTTCATTACTTAGAATGACATTCTTCCTCAATCCTCATGTGTTATAGAATGTATCTACAACTATAAATAACCTCATATTACAAGCTTAATAACAAAGATCCATAGGTTACAAGCATGATTATGGGGATCCAATTTAATTTCTTACCTAATTAGACATTGAATAGTTAATATACATATTTGTACCTCAGTCATTATAAAATCATCAATTGAAACAAGTTATTCCTCTCTTACATAGTATCAGAGCTTTAGCAGCACTAGAAGGAAGGATTCGAGGCCGGAGAAGGTAATCAGAGGTCAAGGCACAGTTGCATGTGCAATCACACCGACACGTGGGTGGGAGAGCACAATCTTTAGGCAATGTGTGGGAGTCACACATGGAGATCCTGGTTCTTGAACTTCAAGGAAAGGCTTACCAACAAGTAGCACCCCCACTGGTGCTAATGATGAGGTCAGATAGTCACTCAGAACTAGTGGCCCAAAAAGTTTCAACGTCCTACTCTTCTGGGTAGAACTCCAAGCAGAAGAAGATGAAGGAAAAGGAAGAGAAAAAGATTCTATTCACTAGATAGAACCTTCTGTTATTGTGTAAGTAAAAGAGTAATAACTTGTTTCAACTGGTGATTTACAGTGGATGTGGTACACATATATATACTAAATATTTAATGTTTAATTGGGTAAGACATTAAATGGCATCCTTGTAATTAATTAAGCTTGTTATCTAATCTATTTATAGTTGTAGACACACCATGACAATTTAATGGTTAATGGAGAAGGGTCGCCTTCCATTCCAACTATTAATGTGAGAGCATGATTTCTATCAAATAAAGCACTCATTCTTTGTCATCGAGCTACAAACAAATTAATCTCTTTTGATAAAATTGAACTCTATAAAGGAATTATATGTTACATGAGAAAGAGACCATACCTACGCCATTTTTTCTCTTCATCATCAGCATTTGACGTATCATCATCAGCTTTCTTTGAAAGCACTTTATTGCTTAATTTATCAATGATAACTACCAAAAAAAAAAACTACTACTTAATCTTCACGTAAACAAACCTCAAACTTTACCACAATAACTGATTGACAGGCTATGAAATCCTATTACTGATATCAAATTGTTAAAAAAAAAAAAAAAGGAAGAGACAATGACAATGCTAACCTGATGAGTCAATAAGTTGTTCACCATCTACCATAAGAATGGGCACCTTCTTATAATCAGACCACTTTATCTCCTTTTTACTGATTGGGTTAACTTCCACCACTTTGTACTTTATGTCATAATAGTCCAGAAATGCTGAGATAATAAAAAAGATTATAAAGAGCTGAACCATAACATGGGGCAAGAAATATTAAATTGGTCACATACACCACAGCACATTTTCAATCTTTCATGCCAGATATATTCAAAAGAAGAAAATACTGGTCAATACTACCCTGTACTTGCTCAATAACAATCATACGTCTTTCATTCAAATAATATCAAAAGTAAATAATGACCTCAATATTATTACAAGTAACACAAACTAATTCGATAAGTTATGATAAAACTTTTACCAACAGGAGTCTAGGGCACATTGCTCATAGTTAGCTCTTTGAAAATGAAAAAGCAAGAAAAAGGAAAGGAATATAGTGTGGGCAGAAATGTGATGTCCAATGTAATAAAACTAGATACTAATATTGCATTGTGAGGTAGATGTCAAAAGGAAAGCAATAAAAATACAAAATATCACTTTCTGTTTGTTTAGACAACAATTTGTTATAAGTTCTCTTTGAAAATTCCAATCCCATACCATGTTTGGTTCAAGTAAAAGATGTATTAAATCACAAATCCATCTTCAAAATGCCAAAAATGTATCAAAACTTGCAATGTTACAAAATTGTTCACTAAATACAAATGGATATTTTTCAAAAAACCACGTGTGTTTTGATTTCGGCCATTTGAATTGTCTAAAGAGAATATTCTCCAAATATTCTACTGTCTAAAATTGTCAAAACAATGCAACAATTCAAAGCAAATTCTAACTATTGAACTAAATTGGGGCCTTGGGAAAAACAATGTAACAACATGATCTCTGAGGAACTAATCCTATATATATGAATCGAAGCAATCCTATAAGCATTTTGATTTAATCTAGTAGCACTATAAGAATCAGTAAGCAGTTGATCAACTGACAACCAAATATGGAATCGTGATTGTCACTAGAAAACCAAAGAATTCTAAAACTTTAAAGGAGGAGAGAAAGGGAAAGACCTTTAACTTTATTGCAAAAAGGACATGCCTCATACTGATAAAGAACAACGTCCTTAGGCACAAGCTCCGCCGGGGGAGGCTCCTTGGCGTAGACCTCTTGGGAGAGGAAGGCGGCAGCAGCAACGGAGATAAAAGCTCCTGCGACACCCAGAGAGGCGGTCTGAGCGGAGAGGCGGGAGGTGCCGTAGCTGCGGCCGTGTGAGCTGTCGGTGGAGAAGAGCGCCGACAGGAGAGGGCGGTGATTGAAGGCGACGACGGAGGAGGTGGTGGCTCTGCCGTCTAGGTTGGCAGCGAGCGTGCGGGAGAGGATGGAATAAGCGAGTGTGGAGGCTCTTCTCATTGCGTATGAGAGCGAGAGATCTGTAGGAACGGACCAACGTTGTCAAGGTTCTTAGAAAGGGTTTATGGCGGGTTTATTAAGTGATTATGTTTATTTTATGTATAATTAAAAAAATTAGTATTCGTGTGTGGGAAATTATTAATTATTACCTATTATCAGCATTTAAAATTAACATTTTAAGGTACTGCAAAACAAGACTAATAAAGTAGACGGGCATGATCGTAAGTGAGAGTTTTGTTCTTGCCATCTACGATCGTAAGGAGGGTCGAAAGAGATGTCTGACTTAAAGTTTTGTCCTCCGGCGACTTTATAAAGTGAATAGTTGAATCGTCAAGGAATGTGAGTTATTTTGCTGCAAATGGAGACCTGAACTAAAACGAAGCACAAACCGGATATCAAAGCACCTAAATTTGGCTGGACTTGACTAATGATTAATTATATTAAAAATATCTAAATTTGGATTCATGCATTAGCTCATTGCAAACTTACTTAAATGAATTACCATTCTAATTAGAGTTTCTTTACCGATTCTAGAATCATGATTCATAGCCTTTTTATTCAAAAAAAAAAAACAAAAAGAGATGGAGTGAGACGAATTTTGTCAAGAAGCCTTCAAATACCTTACCACCTTCGTTTCTACTAATTTGACAACATTAATATCATTCAAAATTTTGTTTATAAGAACTTTATTCTCTATATCTTTATCATTATTGTCGTCAATATTATTGTGTAAGTTTTTTTATTAATAAAAGTTACCAAGGTAGATTTGTTAACCTTTTTCTCCATATCTTTGATGATAGTTTTAGACCATATAATTGGAATAACATTTTTATGCATACCCTCAACATTTTGAATCTAATTAGATTAAATATGGTGCACACATCTTTTTCAAAGTGTATGGCATAACCTTTATCAACTAATTGACCTACGCATAGAATATTTTAATCCAAACTTAGCATAATCAGCATATTAGTAATCAACTTGATACTTGGATATGTTTTGATTGTAATTATTCCCTTTCCTTTCATTTCTATGTAAGCTCCATTTACTTCTCTTGTTATTGATTGATAATTCTCATTAAGGACCTTGAAAATGGACTCATCATGGGTTATATGACATGTGTAGGCCAAGTTTATAAATCACTTGTCCTTATTATTGCAATTAAACATTACAAAGGTTATGAACAAGGTTTCTTTTTCATCTTCATCAACTTTAGCTATATTCACTTCCTCTTGTGGCTCTTGCTTGTGCTTGCATAACTTTTCAACATTTGCGAGTTAGTTGCATGTACATGTGGTCTTAACCAATAATATTTGAGTGCATGTTTGCTCTCTTGTAATGTTTACAAAGTGAAATTTTACTTCTTTTCCTCCATTTTAATATTATCCTTCTTGTTCTTTTGCTTGTCTTATGCTAGCTTGGTTAAGACTTAGAGTTAGACTTGAATGACTCTTATCCAATTTCTTGTCTCTACTCATTTATTTATTACTATGTTTGAAGAGAATTCGTAGGCTTAATTAACGTAAGTTATAACATGTTCTTAGACTCCTCCAAAGCAGATAATTTGGCTTCAAAACTCTCAAGGACACTTACAAGGACTTTGTCGACAACTCTTTTTCCAAGTCTTCTTTAAGTATAATTAATTAATTTATGACCTTTATAAGTTTGTCATTGAACTATTTGAAAATTTCAATTTCTTGTATCGTCAACAACTCAAACTCCCTACAATTGTTGAGGATTTGAAGTTACCTTGTTATATCCAAACTTTGAAACAATTCCTTTATTTTGTTTCCCAAAGCTTATTTTATTATATCACTGTTAGTCTTTATGATGTGAATTGACCTTTTTTCTATTTATAAAATAATGAATGAAATACATGTCATAAATGATTATTAAAATTAATATATGATAATCATAAAGCAATAATAAGAATAATAAAACAGAGAGTAAAGTAAGAGAGACAAAATTTATTTATAATGGTTTATCCAACTAACACTTAGCCCAAGTGCACTTCCCAAGCTCCATTTAGAGATTCACTATCTTCTTTCCTTCAACAGAAAAGGGCCAACCTTTTATATAACATCTTCTTTGCTAGGAGTGAAGAGGAATCCTTACATTATCTTGCTTTAACACGGGTAAAAAGGAACCTTTACAATCATTTTACTTTGACAGGTGAATAGTAATCATTTATAAATCTTATTCAAGGTCAAAACGAATCCTCATAAAGTGTGTCATAACCAATTTCCCTAATTGAAATAATTATACAACCCAAAAAAATCCTTCTTTTGCTCACATCAATGAACAAAGGCTCAGTATGCAATATGTAATGCATTTATGCACTTTATGTGCACTTAAAACTCTTAACAACTCTCTAGTATACTTAAAGTCTTCTCATAACTCTTGTGTGGTTTATTTATGCTTAAAATGACATAAAATATTTGTTTAAAAAACTAAATGTTACAACAACTAGTAATAATGACATTAATTGACCATTCTAAGGCATTAGTTGATTAATTTATACATTGGTCAACCAATATGCCATATTTGATTAATAGTCACAAACTCATAATACATGTTATTAAAAGACACTAGTCAACTATACTGCTACATTGGTCAACTACTCTATCCAAAATCTTACTTTAATTATTGAAGTCACAACATTGGTTAAGCAAACTTCTTAAAACAAGTTTTTAAAAAGCATAAAATACATTCCTTTAATAAGAAAACATTATCTAAAACTAATTCAGAAGTTCTCTAAGAGTATTTTAATGCATCACAAGGAATTTTTAATATTCACAAGTTTTTTCTTGATTATAATAAAGTATATGTACTACCTTAAGTGTAGATGATCCTAAACTGATTGAGCCCCTAATTTATTGAAATGACCAAGATGAGGTTACAATAAGAATGAAAATAATTTGATTAAATAGTAATATACTTGATTAAATATTAAATATCTCTTTTTATGTTGGACCACCCTCTTTTCATAGGATTATTGGCAAAAAATTTAAACTCCTCATTTTTAGTTTGCAACGCAAACTTACTTAAGTGAATTACCATTCTAGCTAGAGTTTCTTTATCAATTCTAAAATCATGATTCATAGCCCTTTTATAAATAAAAAAATGAAATGGAGTAAGACAAATTTTGTCAAGAAGCCTTCAAATACCTTACCACCTTTATATCTACTAATTTGACAACATTAATATCATTCAAAAATTTGTTAATTAATGTAAGTTATACATGTCCTTAGACTCCTCCAAAGCAGATAATTTGGCTTCAAAACTCTCGGGGACACTTACAAGGACTTTGTCAACAACTCTTTTTCCAAGTCTTCTCTATGTAGAATTAATTAATTTATGACCTTTATAAGTTTGTCATTGAACTATTTGAAAATTTCAATTTCTTGCATCATCATCAACGAAAAATGCCTACAATTGTTGAGGATTTGAAGTTACCTTGTTATATCCAAATCTTGAAACAATTCCTTTATTTTTTTCCCGAAGCTTCTTTTGTTATATCACTATTAGTCTTTATGATGTGAATTTACCTTTTTTCTACTTATAAAATAATGAATGAAATACATGTCATAAATGATTATGAAAATTAATATATGATAATCATAAAGCAATAAAAAGAATAATAAAAAGAGAGCAAAGTAAGAAAGACAAAATTTATTTATAGTGGTTTATCCAGCTAACACTTAGCCTAAGTGTACTTCCCAAGCTCCATTTGGAGATTCACTAGCTTCTTTCCTTCAATAGAAAAGGGCCAACCTTTTATATAACATCTTCTTCTCTAGGAGTGAAGAGGAATCCTTTCATTATCTTGCTTTAACACGGGTTAAAAGGAACCTTTACAATCATTTTGCTTTGACAAGTGAATAGTAATCTTTTATAAATCTTATTCAAGGTCAAGAAGAATCCTTATAAATTGTGTCATAAGCAATTTCCCTAATTGAAGTAATTATACAACCAAAAAAATCCTTCTTTTGCTCACTTCAATGAACAAAGGCTTAATGTGTGATATGTAATGCACTCAAGCACTTTATGTGCTCTTAAGACTCTTAGCAACTCTCTAGTATACCTAAAAGTTTTCTCATAACTCTTTTGTGGTTTATTTATGCTTAAAATAACATAAAATATTTGTTTTAAAAAACTAAATGTTACAACTAGTAACAATAGCATTAATTGCCTTAGATTAATTTATACATTGGTCAACCAATATGCCATATTTGATTAATAGTTACAAACTCATGGTACATGTTATTAAAAGACACTAGTCAACTATACAGCTACATTGGTCAACTATTCTATCCAAAATCTTACTTTAATTGTCAAAATCACCACATTGGTCAAGCACACTTCTTGAAACGAGTTTTTAAAAATTTCAAAATACATTCCTTTAATAAGAAAACATGATCTAAAACTAATTCAGAAGTTCTCTAAGAGTATTTTAACGCATCACAAGGAAATTTTTAAATATTCACAAGTTTTTTTTTATTATAATAAAGTATATGCACTATACCTTAAGTGTAGATGATCCTACATTGATTGAGCTCCTAATTTATTGAAATGACCAAGATAAGGTTACAATAAGAATGAAAATAATTTGATTAAATATAAATGCACTTGATTCCTTCTTGTTCTTAGTTCTTTACTTAAATTACAAATATGCATTTTGCTCTCTTTTTTCCATCCTTTGACTGCTTAATTGATTCAATTTTATTCTTTTCTCCTTTTACCTTTCCATTAAAATTGGTTTTTTTTTATATTCGCTTATTGATATCACCAAGGATGAGGAAATTAGTAGTAACATGTTTTATTATCATCAAAATCATGGGTTAGAATATCACTTGATCCAATAATCTCCCCCTTTTTGATAATGAAAAAACATTTGATAATATTGGAAAAATATTGAGCAAGCTCCCCTATGTCAAAGCTATATGTAATACAAGTTCCCTTTTAATTCATGCATTATAAATGATTAAGTTTTATATCATTATTTTCTCCATTTTTGTTAATGTTAAAAAAGGTATATAATATATAAATATTTAAGCATCAAAAGATAAAAACATATAATTTTCCTCTCTCCCTTTTCATAAAATTTATCATATGGGCAAATAGTACAAGCAAAGTGCTTGTCATATAAATGAATAAATTTTGAAAATATAATTTACCAATTTAAGGATAAGTATATCTTTATTCCTTTACGTATATGCAATAATGCTTTCTCCTCACTAAATATGTATTCAAAGTCAATATGCTCAAATGTTATCATAATAAAAGAAAGTGATGGCTACTTTTATTCACCACCAATAGTTCTTTCCTTTACTTCCTTATTTGGTTCAACAATTGATCTTTTGATACCAACCTCCTTAGTTGACTTATACGAGGGATCTTGGTAATGTTTTAAAAAATTAATTGATGGAGATACCATTAATATTATCATTTGATATGATGAAAGTTGTTTCGTTTATTATTATTCATTTGAGTCCATTTGATATTGACCCACAAGACAAAGAAATCAATATATTATAAGTACCCACATAAACTTGAGTCTTTAGGGACTAGTGCATAAACCTTTTTTAACCCATCTTTTTAGGTTTACATAAAAATAATTATTTTAAATAGCAATTTCTATGTATATATCCATAATTAACATAAAAGTGACATCTTACACAAGAAAATTTGGAAGTACATAGTATGAGTGTGACTTAAAAGAATGTGACATATATGCATTTCTGGGGCTTGATGGATGATGTGGGTGATATATTTCTTTCGTTTGGGTATCTAGAGGATTAGAATCTCTGTATCTAGAGGATTAGAATCTCTCCTTATGTTATGAAAATGCTTTGCGTATGAATTGGAAAATGACATGCTTCTTTGATAGAAATATGACCTATGTTCAATGGGAGCACGTATAATGCCTTTATGCTTATAATAAGATCTATAATCATTGTGATCTTATTTCATTTTATTTTAATATAAAGAGGCCTATATGAATGTGAAGGTTGTTACATGTCCTTCTGGGATGACATTTTCTTTAAAATTATGTCTACTTTTACCTTTAATGTTATGCCCTCTAGGTTTAAAATGTGACTTATACATGAATATATTAAAATTTTCTTTTGTTTAGGTTATGAAGATGACGGGTGGGCATGTGATTTTTGTAATTTAGAATTTGAAAAATACTTATATGATGATTTAAGTATGATTTCACCATATAAATGATTGGACCTTATAAAAATAATCTTGAAATTAGATGATGCATCTATAAAAGGAAAACAATTCTTGCTAATCATTAGAGTTCTTTTTGGCTATAAGAATCTTATTCAATTTTTCACTTCCTAGATTGAATTTAGACAATAATTATTTAAAGGCATTGATCTACTTATTAAATGCTTCATTCTCATATAACAATTCATCCACTTTATCATTGATTAAAACCACAATTTTAGATTCTATCATGTCATGTACACTATATTTTAATTTCTCATTCTCAATCATATGTGCATCTAGGAGTCTTAAATCTCTTTATACTTGAACATTTTTTTCCTTTTTGTACTTATGGTCAATAAATATTTAACTAAATCATCATATGAAAGACTAACATTAAATTCATCATTATCATTAAAAGAATTTGACGAAGAGGGTACCTTATCATTATTGCCTATAAAGAACATATTTTCCACCATATTATTCTTGAGTCTTTGAACTAGAATTGTCAT
This sequence comes from Erythroxylum cataractarum, assembly GCA_024703695.1. NCBI lineage: Eukaryota > Viridiplantae > Streptophyta > Magnoliopsida > Malpighiales > Erythroxylaceae > Erythroxylum > Erythroxylum cataractarum. The sequence continues at coordinate 52,767,005 of JANJEY010000006.1, forward strand.
TCCATATGGTCTTAAGTGCTTTCTTTTTATTTTTCTTCAATTATTTGTCCTTCTTCTTCATTAAAACCTTCTTGTCTTAAGTTCGTTCTTTTTATTTTTCTTAAATTATTTGTCTCTCTTCTTCTTTAAAACCTTCTTTTTTAATGAGATTTATATTATCCTCATCACTTTTATTTAAAGTCTACTCATCATCAGCTTTCTCTTCCTTGGATACTTTAAATGTCACTCCTCTTCTTATTAGGACTACTTCCTCTTCATATAATTCATTCACCCACGTCTCGTAGGTGAGAAGTGATTCAACTAGCTCAATGTCAAGTTACTCAAATCTTTGGCTTATTTTATGTCTATCACCTTTGCCTCTCAAACCTTTGCTAAAAGCTTATATAATTTTTTCACCAATTTAATAATAGCGTAGGCCTTGCAAAAAAATTAATAACAAAAATGAAGGGAGCATACATAATAGAAATTGATTCTTTATACTCCATATGAAACAATAATATTGATGCTCATTATATAATAATAATAATAATAATAATAATAATAATAATAATAATAAT
>JANJEY010000006.1:52843891-52870538 GCA_024703695.1 Erythroxylum cataractarum
AATATTTATTAATAAAGTATTAATAAAAATATTTTATTTTTTAAAATAAATAATTTAAAATTATTATTTATAAACTACTATTTATTATATATTTTAATTATTAAATCAAAATTTATTTGAAATTTTATATTTTAAAAATATATTTTAAATTTAATTATATTATTAATAATTATTAAATTAATTTTATAAATTAAATTAAAATTGTGATTATTATTATTATGATTTTTAGAGACATGGTTAAAAATATACAATACAACTATATAATATGACAATAGATTATTTCGTAATTTTAAAAAAAATTCAGAGACTATTTTATAAATTTTAAAAAAATTGAAACGATATCCGACATTAATTGACATTAGTACAGTACCGTACTAGAATTCAATTTGATATTAAGTCCGGTACGACATTCATAACATTGTGTTAGGTTAAATTCAAAGTTTTTAGAAATTTAATGTATTTTTAGTTTATTAAACAATTAATTTCATATTTTATCACAATTACAATATATGTCAACCGAAATTAACAGAAAATTTTATACCAAATTATTTTTATTATAAATTATAAATTAAAATATTTTAATAATAGTGTTAATATCACAAAGCTTTTTTTTTTTTAAATATTAATATCACAAAGTTAAATAAAGTTTATAATTTTTTATAATTTACCTTTCCTTTTACTATTTTAAATGGCAGAAAAGGTACGATTCTAGTTATAAATTATTAAAAAATATTTTAAAAAGAAAAAACTGTAAAACCCTTAAACCCAGTGAAATGGGGTTTAAAGTTCTTATAATGTGCAGTAGTGAGCCTTTGAGGACCGAGAAATGGAGAAGAAAGACGATTATAGGTTTCTGCAGATACGAGATGCAGTAACTTCAATTAACCAGAAAGTGAGCTTCATTGGCGTCATTACTGAGTTTACTTTTCCTAAGAAATCCAGAGGGACTGGTATGCTTCTTTCATTTATCTTTAAAAGCTTCTATTTCTTTTCTTTTTTCCTTATTAATATTTCAAGCCAAATAGAGAAAAAGAAGCTGCGATATTTAAATGGAGAGGAGGCGATGATGACAAAAAAAGGCCGGTCTTACGTCTGCTAACCCCGAAAACTGATCTTTTTCTGAAGTTGGTTCGGTGGGGTTTGGTAGTAGATTGATTAACCCTTTTTTTTGTTAAGGTGTTTTCTGAGCCTCCACTGATTTTATATGTTCATTGATTTAAATCAAAATCTTGTCTTTTGTTGTTTTAAATCAAAATCTTGTCTTTTGTTGTTTTTCTTTTTAACCGTGCATCTCTTCTTAAAAAAGAAGTTCTGGGATTATTAAGAATGAAATACGATGATAATTTTGATTTGCAGATTGGTTTTGCTCGCTTAAAGTGATAGACCAGTCACATATAAAGCTAGGAATTTCTGTCAATATCTTCAGTGACGCCCCAGAAAGTCTTCCTCGTGTTGCTTCTGTTGGTGACATAATTATGCTCTCTCATGTTGTGGTATTCTTCTTTTCCCTTCATGAAATTCATCATCATGCCATTGTGCACATGCTATACCTACTTCTGCCTGTTATTTCTTAATAAAAATACTGGAAAGACCGTTGATGTCTTGTTGAAATTGGATTCCTAACTGTATCTTTCTCAAAATATTATTTGATTCTTGGTATTCATTTCATCTTTGATTGTACTTGTAACAGCGTACTTCAATGCTCAAGTTGCCCTTTTGTTTGCAATAACTTTATTTGTAGGTATCTTTAAGTAATATATTTTCATGCAGATCAAATCCCACAACGGTGAAGTAAATGCTGTTTTCAATAAGAAGTTCTCTTCTTTTGCTTTATACGAAGGAAAAGATGGTCAATACTTCCGTCCTTATCAATCTTCTTCAAGATTCCGCCCAAGGGATCTGGACTCAAAGTTCATAACAGGTCTAAGAAAATGGTTGATTGACTTCCATCTTGATGATGGTAAGCTGATTAACTCTTGAATTGATGAGCTAAAGTCCCATACATAAAGACTAGTGACTATTATATTATTTGTTGTTAAAGACCCTCGTCAACACTTACTCAGATGGAAAATGCTCATTTTCATATAAAAACTATGACCCATACTTAGATGTTGTTGGAAGGTGATGTAGGGAGAGGGTTTACAGTAACAAGTTTCAACCGAGTAAGAATAGAATGAGGATGATTGTTGTTGGAACTATAGAAGAAGATTAGGCTTAAACAAGACCTCTCGAACAAATTGAAGAGATAACATAGTTGGTATAATGTGTTTTAAATTCCCTAATTTGTTGTAGGCCTAGCATAATTCTTATTGATAATAGGAAAAATGAACAAAATTAGGAATGCATAGACTATTTGAGATGGAAAACCAACCTAAATAAGAAAACATTGTAAAGATTGACTAAATAAGAAAACATTTAAATAAGGGTATGCCCTTGCATTAGAAGGCCTTTTCGATTTTTGTGCTGGAAGGTTTTATGGGTTTAACATTTAGATCCAACCATCTCTTACATGTTTTTGAGCTATGTGATCCATCTTGCTAAAATATTCACTCTTTTTTTCCCATGAAAAGCTCACTTTCCACGTATATGGTAGGACCAAATAGCTTCTCACTCTTGAAAGATGTCAAGGACCGAGAAAAAATTAACATAGTTTGCAAGGCAAGTTAGATATGATTTTAATATTACATTTGCATTCTATTTAACCTATTATGTTGTTTTATGAAGTTTCAACACTTCTTAACTCAATATCTTTTTGCTTAATATTTATTTCTTATTAGCTTGACTACTTATGAGTCTTTATGTTTTGATGTTCGACAATTTTAAGATTCTTCATGTTTATGAGGATGCTAAGACCGAGTGGATTGCCTTTATTTGGGATGGAACTGACATTGCAGCAAGCACCATCAACACAAAGTGAGTTAATAAAAGTTAAGCCTTACAAATCAATGAAGAGAACATTTCTCTGCAAAAGAAAAAAAAAATACAACGATTTGAACTTTTATCTTATATCTTAATTTGTAGAAATAAAGGAATAAAACATTGTTAGCACTTGTTTACTTGTTATGCTTTGCTTATAACTGTTGTGTTTGTCTTCTTTGTCTTTTAGTTCTGTTCAGAGCAAAAGTTTAGGTATTTATCCATTTGACATAAAACAACATATGAATGAGGACCTTCTGCATGTCCATAATTAGTCATTTGTCTTTAGATCAATCTTAAAAGAATAAAGCAATTTGTTGCTAGTGTAGATGATGGTATAATAAAAGACATCAATTTCCTATGTGGATTCATCAATTCTATAAAAATTCTTTCTGCTTTAAAAAATTAATGGGAAGCCCTTTCTTGTATGAAAAGTCTTTCGTTAAGTTACTATTAACTTCCGGTGAAGTGACAATTTCTAAATATGTGGCATTATATATGGATAGGCATATCACAGAGTAATAGTTGGAAATTAACAAATCACAAGGTTTGCATGTCATACAGATTAATTGATGTAGGATAAATAGAAGCAATATTAACTAGTAGCTAAACTCACAAAATTTGGGGAATATGGCTAATCTTGGGTTGTTGGAATATCAAGTTTTAGGTCTAGATTTCAGTTGGAGTGCTGAAATTTCAGATTTAGTATAGGGTTGATTGCTAGAAATTTTAGGCTAAGATTTTAGGGTTTAATATGGTTAGAATTTAGGGTTTGGTCATTGGAATTTTAGGTTAAAATTGCTAGAATTTAGTGAGGAACACAAACAATGGAGGTAGGAAATTAGGAATCACTCTTAAAGTCTAAGAATCACTTTTAGAAGAAAGTATCATACTTTTTAGTTGAAAAACTCAATTTTTTTGAAAAAATCCAAGATATGTTGTTATTGAAAGATTGGGTACACATTTTTATAGAAAAGTTCTTAGAACCCTTATTTTAGTAAGAAAGCATTCCTAGCAAATTTAAATCTTATTCTAATAAAAATTCTATATGCCTTAGACAATTAGGATAACATGTTTAACTTAGAATAATATATTTAATTTGCAACTACTTTATCTAATAAAGAATCTTAACATAATTTTAATTTTAGCCCTTGTCTTTGTTTTCAACTCCATTTCCATCCTCTATCCTCCATTCCACCAAATTAAGGCTTGTGGTTGACTAATTTTTTCTCTTTTATTTCTTCTATAGACTTTAAGCTCTTTTTTATCAATTCTCCTCGACTTATCTGGAGTCTTCCTCGATATAAAATGTGACAAATATTGATTATATAAATTTGGAACAAATATTGATTATATAAATTTGGATTTAACTTCTGAAATTCAAATCCTAAAATTCAAGTACTGCTAGGAATTGGTCGTCTTTAGTTTGATTGTATATTAATATATCATCAAAATGTACTACCAAATATTTGCCCATAAATGGTTGAAACACCTGATTCATCACTATCATAGAAGTGCTAAGTGCATTAGAGAGTCCAAATGGCATCACCAATCGTTCATAAAGTTCCTCTTTAGTCTTGAAAGTCATTTTCCATGCATCTCCAAATTTGATTCTAATTCGACGATACACACTTCGTAAGTCTATCTTGATAAAGATAATAGCTCTGTTGAGTAAGTTTTAATCTTATAAAGCCCTCAATATTCTGCAAGTACACGAGTCGTATGCGTAGTAGTAGAGGTGTTGATCCCACGAGGAATTAGTAAACTACTCGAATCCGAACTTTGTCTAAGGTTGTAAAACATGATTTAATTGAAAATAAAGATAAACAAAAAATTAAACAATCAAGTAGGGATTGAATGAAAATAAAATTATGAAATTAACACAAGTAAATCAAAATGGAGCATGACCATTTAACAATTGAGATATCGCAACAAGAGAAGATCAAAGAGTGATGAGAAGATGGGATTTATCTATTGTCATTTTGCTACCCTAATCACTTTTGATGTAATTTGTATCGGTCCTAGAATTTTGAAGGGTTGATTACTCTGTCTGAAGATCTAATCAGTTAACCCTAATTAATAATCCCTAATTGATTCCAAAATTTTGATTTTGCAATCTCTCGATTAATAAAAATAGCCCATGTTCCAATTAGTTCTTAAACTATCTAATAGACAATCGGGTTCTCACGCAATCTTTCTTCTTGTGATTTTTAATTTTATAATTACGTGACTTATTAGGCAGTTAACTCTCATTATCCAACCTAATCGGATTACTATCGACTCACTCTCTCGATTTATTATTGACGTATATGCAAACACAAATATGACAATACCCAAACAATTTTATTAACATCAAAAGTAAATAGGTCACAAAATGATTCAAGATTCAATCCCAAAATGAAATTAGAACATCATTAACAAGATGTTCAACATTCTCAAACCCAAGTCATATATCAAGATGAAGTAAATAAACAAGAGAAATTAAAAAAGAACTTGAAATGGCTGGGTTGGAGTGGTTGGACAACAGTTGCAGATGCTCCTCTTCTCTTCTCTCTTTCTTCTCTCTTGTGTTCTTTCTCAGGATGGCAAAAGGAGGCCCCCTATTTTAGGGTTCTTTCTCTTCTATTTATATCTTTTCCATTTAGGGCAAACATTAGGATTTACTCGAGCTCAAAAGTCTAACATATCCCTAAAAAATTAACGTTTTAGAAGTCAGTTTGTGTCCATAATGCCACAATCATGGCACTATGTTTTGCTCTCTATCATGATCGTCGTGGTAGACCCACCAAGCTTCTGTCACGATCGTGGCCTTGGGTCTTGCTCCAAGTTTCCTCTAAATTCTCTCCATTTTTCGATATTTGATCTGAAACACTAACAAACACAACAAGACACCTCAATCGAGTGCTCTAAGCCATAAAACACTCAAAACACAAATATCTAACAAACTAACACAATTCTAACCTATGAATTAATTAATTGACCACTAAAAACATAATAAAATGTCTAGTAAAACATCAACATCACGCAACTTACAACTATCAAGCTTCAATCAACATGTTTAACATGTCATAAAGGCGAGGTGTTGGAAACCTATACTTCATTGTGATGATGTTTATTTCTAGACAAATCAATGCACATTCGTCAACTTCTATCATTTTTAGGAGTTAATAATGATAAAACTACACATGAACTAAGACTTTCTTAAATAAATTTTTTTTCAACAACTTCTCTATTGATCTCTTTAGTCTCTAGATTTAGCCATGTTTGGTTGGACGTAAGGTTTTTAATGGAATGGAATGTAAACAGATGTAATATTAGAAAATTGTTGTTTGAGAGGGATGGAAATATTCATAATGTAATATAGTGAAATGTTGTTTAGATAAGGGTTCATAATGTAATATAGTGAAATATTGTTTATCATTTTACATTCCATCCTAAACTCTTCAAATCGGAGGCAACTTATTTTTATTATTTAGAATGAAATGGTATGTAATGTGAAACCCTCTCTTTTTATAATATTCTATTTCATTTTATTATAAACCCTCCTCCTAAATGATGGAATAATATTATATTTCATTCCATTCTATTAATAACCACCCAACCAAACATAGCCTTAAGTGATAAATTGGAAGAGTTGGTGTGGTAGATCTAGCTACCAAGTCAATATCATACTATATATCTCGTGAAGGAGGTAATTCACCAGGTAAATCACTAGGTGTAAGGTTTGAAAAATTAGGTAGCGGTTCACCCACTTCTATTTCTATTACTTACCTCACTACCATTGCAAACACAATTTTCTTTGTAATATAAGCAGTCAAGGAATTCTTCTCCACTGGGATTCTCCTTAAAGAGTTTAACAGAACCTTTGTCTATTTGATTCCTAAATGCTCCAATTCCATATATTTTGAGAAATTCAGACCTATTGCTTGCACTAACTTTCTCTATAAGGTCATCTCCCAAATACTTGCTACAAAACTGAAGAAAATACTAACTCAACGGATTAGTAATAACCAAGGTGCTTTTCTCCAAGGCAAACATATGAGAGACAACATACTTATTGTCTAACAGCTCCTGAAAGGCTACTCTAGGTCAAATTATTCTCCAAATTGTACAATCAAAGTTTATTTTTAGATTGCTTATGACAATATGAGTTGGGACTTTTTATGGACATTATTGATGGCTCACGGATTTCCATCTAAATTTATAAAGTGGATCAAAGGATGTATTTTATCCACTTCCTTGGTTATCTTGATCAATGAAACTCCTACCACATCATTCAAGGCAGCAAGAGGTCTAAGACAATCTTCATTTTGTGTATGGAGACTCTCAACTCTCTTATCAAGCATGAAGTGCTCAAGAATCTAAAATTCAAATACCATGCAAAATGCAAGAAGATTGGCTTGACTAACCTATGTTTTGCAGATGATCTACTTTTATTTTGCAGGGCCATGATAGACTCTATACAAAGCTAAATGGAAGCTCTTAGTAAATTTAAAAATTTCTAAGGTCTATAGTTCAACTCAACAAGGAGCCATTTTCTCCTATCCAAGAAAGCTACTGCCTTGGGACCTCTCATTTATTAATCAGTTGGAATGCAATTCAAACATGCTCCTCTGTTGTATCATGGACTACCAGTCTCTACTAAAATACTTACATATGCGGAATGCATTCCACTTCTAGAGAAGATACAGAAAAGGATCAGTTAATGGGTTAATCCTATGCAGGGAAGTTGCAACTCATAAATCGGTATAGAATTCTCTCCATATTTATTGGGGTTCTCACATCTTTCTTTATCAAGGAATCATTAAGACCATTGAAAGAATCTTAAAAATTTTTCTATGGAATCATCCAAATGGGGATAAAGGGTTAGCTAAAGTGAAGTGAGGTGATATCTGCTTTCCTAAAGATGAAGGAGGGTTGAATATAACCCCTATCAAGATCACAAATCAAGCATTAATCATGAAGAGATTATGGTGGATTCTCATGGATAAAAATTCACTTTGGGTGAAATGACTGTACTCTTATCTTCTCAAAGAAAGAAACCTATGGAGCATTCAAAAATCTACCTGATACTCTCATTTTTTCAATCAGATTCTGAAGTTGAGAGGCAACATTAGGGGAGACATCTATTGCACAATTGGTAATGGAAAAATGACATATGTCTAGTTTGATAATTGTTCTAACTTGGGACCCCTCATACATCATTACAATTGTTTGAGCAGTCCCCAAACCTCTTCACTCAAACTTAAGCTTAGCTCTATGATTACAGAAGGTACATGGAACTTTCCTACACAATTGAGGCATCTCCAACCATCCTATCAACCTCAACCAAACTCTCTGGATACATTCTACTAGCAGAATCAACCTATCAACTCACCAATGGCACCAGCAAAGATCTGCTAAGAATTAGGAAATAGTAGTTGGAATAACATAGAATAATTTGGAGCAAGGTTCTACCTCGAAGAATATCCTTTTTATTATGGTTAATAATCCAAAATATACTAAATACAACAGATAGAATGCCTTATTTGTAAATGGACAAACATGTCCAATGTGCCAGATCTATGTGGAAACAAGAAATCATCTTTTCTTCACATGTCCTTACAGTAGCTATGTATGGGGTTCCACATCTAATAGATGTCTATAGCTAAATCTTGGGAACATAATCACAAAGATAGTACAAATACTGTCCAATCACTCAAACCCTCGAAACCTAGATATACAGATCCACGCCCTATCCTTAGGGCTTTGTATATATGGGTTATGGAAGCAAAGGAACTTGAGATGATTTGGTGGAATCAAATCATCCAAAGAGGTTCTTGCATCTGAAATATTACAAGAACTCAGAGAGCTTAGCCTACTGAAGAATCTTAACCAAACATGTAACAGAAACATTCAAGCCTCTCTGAATGTTTAAGAGGCTAAGTTTTTCAACACAAGAGCATGCAAGACAATCAAAGGACAGAAACATAAGGAAAGCAAGAGAAAGTGGAAATTGATTAAGGGAGAATCTAATGTGCAAGGTGAAGAAAGGAAAAACAATTTAAGAAGAAACCTGTTTAGAGATCCTTCTCCATTCCCCAAGAGGAAGGCGATATCCAACGTCATGAGGTTCTGAGAGAATCTTAACCTTAAACTTGGCCTGAGGAGGGATGAAATTGATCAAATGAAGGTGGAGCAAGGAAAGAAGAACCGTACAGAACCTTCTCATCTACGAGTGTCAGTTGCGAAACAAAACTTCCATCGGCATTGGAGATTAAAACCCTAATTGGTGAAGATTGGGGGGTGGGGGGCTGATGGGAATTTTATTTATTTTATCTAGATCCTTCACTAATCTTGAAAAGTTGTCGTCATTTGTTAATGTGGTGGATGAGATGCGTAGTCGTTTTGATAAGTATAATGTTGAGCAGTTGTTGGTTGTTTTGGCAAGGGTTTTAATATTTTTAATATATACTTAATTAAATTTTTTTAAAAAAAAAAGATTCATAAAGTATGCCACTCTTGAAATTGATTTGTTCCATTTTTCCATAGCAACTTGAAGAATCTTATACTTTTGCTCAATGCTTCAGGGACTGATGTGTGATCTTTCTCGCAACTTTTCATAACTTTAATTACGTATCATCCACCCTCTTTGTTTCTTTCTCTCCACCCAAATACAAAAGAAGGCATATGTAGATCACAAAATTTTCAGGTTGTCTGTTTCATTTTGCAATGATTTCATTTGCAAATTCCTATGCACACATTTACTCTTTCCATGATTATGTTCAAAGTCAACTTTGGGGATTGTATATAAATATTGCATGTTTGTGCTAGAACTTCTAGTTTTTAAGAGGGATTCTCTCTACTTTGGATATTGATATACTGATTTTGTTTGCTTCACTTATAGGCTAGAAGATGAAAAGGATAATCCACTTCCTTTACAATTAGAACCCTTGCCTTTGCCAAGAGATGTACTATGTAGATTTCCAACTGTTGGAACAATACTACGGGTTATCATTGAGAAAGGATATGAAAAACATGCTCTTCACTTTCTGAATGCTGGTAAATGGCTGAAGTTTATCGACATACTCTGTGAAGTCCATGCAGGACTATGGCGTGGTGTGTTGACACGCTTCACAAAACTAAGATATACGTCAGAAGATGACAGTCTTGTGTTAGCACGACAGAGGTATCCAATCTGTATGTGCTTCATATGAATCTGAATCTTTTTCAGTGTTCTTGGTCAGTGGTGTGCTTATCCTTGTTGCTTATTCTTTGTGAATCAGCTGTTACAATGAACGCTTGTCATTTAAATTGGGCCGCATCCCATATTGGAGCTTTCCTTGGTGTTCTGAGCTTACAGGTTTCACCTTTTTTTCTAGTTTTATATGAAAGTATGTTCCCTTTTGATTACTTCAGTCCTCCAATTGAGCCTCTAGGAACGTTTTTGGCCATGATTGTGAACACAATATGGTGATCATGACCATTTCCTTTCCTCACACAGAGGTTGATTATGATCACGCACCATTTGTTACTTTAATGGATGTTATCACCTACTCAGAGGTATGATATCTCTTTGTTGTCACACTTTCTTGCCATATTCTTACTAGTTTGTTGATCTTGGATGCTGATTTCTACAAATTTTCAGTTATTTGATTCCTTTTTAATCTGTTCCACATGTTAATTATATTGGAGATTTTTGGAAAAGTCTATTCTACTTGGTTATAGGTTGAAAAGATTAGCAATAGCACTAATAATGATTCAAGTGCTAATTCCACTGGTACCGTGTTCTGGGTTTGAAATTGTAGCACTTTCAACCTTATTTGACCAGCACAGAAGTGCTACCAGGCAAAAAACTCCATTTATTGAAGTTGGTAGCATTTTGGTAAAGAAAAGAGGGGTTTGTGGCCTTAGGAAGTGCTGTTTGTAGCGTGTAAAACTAGTAGGAACTTGGGCAAAACATTGGGTAGGCCTTTTTAAGGTATGGGGAAAAGCATCTGGATGGAAGACATAAACAATGACCTAAAATACATTTCTTCTCCCTGGGAAAACAAGAAAACCTGGAGGAGCCGGTTAGGTATTGAAATTCTGGAAATGCTATATGCACATTCTAAAGCCTAATGTCGTTGCCTATGGTCTTATCGCGTTCCTGTGAACTGTGATTGACCATTTACTTGTCTTCATGCAAATTAATTTTGTTTAATGAGCATTGCATTGAACTCACTATTATAAAATATAGAAGTGCCATGAAAAAGAAAATGTTATGTCATACCTATATATTATACAATCTTGGATTCTAAATCTTTCAGGTGACTTCTAAATTCAAGTGTATTGTCCGGGTTGTTGCTGCATTTCCATACAGCGTTGAGGACTTCTGCTCTTGTCATGGTACATACAGGATTAGGCTGACAATAGAGGATCCAACTAGCAGGATTCATGCTTTTCTGTATGCTGAAGATGGGGTGAGTACATAACTTTCCTCAAGGTCTTGTCCTCGAATCTGACAAAGCATGTCTTCAGTGCCATTTTTGTCCATTTTCAGGTTGCTTTAAGTATGAAATTCTAATCGTATTATGGTAATTAAAATAAACTGTATATTACAAAGGGTTATTAACTCTAATGTTTACTTTGAAACACTAATCAATAAAACTAATGTTCAACGTCAAAATGAAAAACAAGTTATTTTTTTGTTTAACATCTACATTTTTTGAAAGAAATACCAGTATCAAAGTGTATTAGAGTTTCAATGTTTAAGTGTTGTTTGTGAACATCCCTTCTAATAAGAGGGCATTTGAAAAAGAGATACGCAAAAGCCCACACTGATACTTATATATGGACTTCTACTTCTTTAGGCTTATGGATGGCCATCTTTCTGAAGAGCAGTGATGAAAATGTGTCCTATGTACATCTTGTGTTGTTTTTCTAGATGGTTGAACTATTTCTGATTCTTCCAATATTGGTGATAGGAGAAATTTTTTGGTGGCCATCCCTCCATTGATGTATTGACAAGGAAACGAAACAAATTACTTGGAGTGGCTGTGAATGATATTGGCGGGGAAACTGATGTTCCCAGAAATCCCCCCTGGGTTCAGTGCTGCATAAAATCGTATTATCTTGACGCTAGTGATGTATGGGGAAGCAGACATTACAGAATCTTTGGTACCAAGAATGTTGGGTAGGAAGTTGCAGGAAGACTAGTGTAAATAGTTGATAGCATCCACGTGGTATGCAGTCATGGGCTTTGACTTCCAAATACTTTCACAAGGAACCTGCCAAACATGAAGTCGTAAAGCTGTGCTAAGGTAGTGGTTTTAGATTGGTTTAACTTCTGTTACTTGTTTCTGATGACCATTGATTTTCTGCAACTCGGAATAGTTCTTTTGTGATTTTTTTTACCCCAAGCATGCATTTTCGTGTACTCCTTTGGAGGTATTATTTACTTGGAAACATTCTACAAGTGGGCGTAATTGGAGATCAGACTTTGTAACCTAGAAAGTTTTGGTTGTGTACATGTATGTAGTCGATATGATTTTCCGTCTTTAGTTCATCTCTTCTTGAAGATGCTTGTACGTCAAAAACACTTGTGTAGACGAAATAACGAAAATAAAGGGAATAAAAGTTAAATGAAAAGAAAGCAATCAAATTTAGAGAAATGATAGATACTTTCACGTGATTTATGTCATTTTCCTTACTTCAAATGTTATGTGTTTCTCCTTAGAGCCACGAGGACACGTTTTAAATTTTAAATTTTCAGAATTCATTGAATTTGTAAATTTTAAATGATTTTTGTTATAATTTTGGTAAGTTTTTAATGTTCGAGTAAAATTTCATAGTAGATTTGATTGAATTTGAAAGGTAGTTGATTTTCTTAAATGATAAACATTGTGCCTTAATGTTAAAATTTGTTTATTTTAAGATTCCACAATAGGTTTTTGTCTAAGTTATTAAATTTGATTAATTTGTTATTTATTTAAAATTTATGTTTGGATACTTTCACTACTCTTGTGTGGATGCTTCAAATAAGTGTAGTCTAAAATAGGTCCATGTAAGTCTATATTAAGTGTCCTGTTTTATGACACTTAATATGACACTTACATGGACTTATTTTCACGGAAGTCATACCTATATTCACCCAGTGTTCCCTCAGGTGTGTTTGTTTATCTTGATTTGTTATTAATTGTTAAGCAACTTGCTTTTGTTAGTTTGATAATTTAGTAACTTCTTCTAAAACCTTGATTAATTCAGTTTCATTGTTTTGTTAGAATTAATAAACTTAGTAGTTATAGTCCTTGTGCGAACAATAATCTATGACACTAAATATAAAAATTTCTACAATCTACTTTGTGCACTTGTAGATTAGATCAATCAAGTTTTTGACATCGTTTTTGTGGACTATTTTAACTAATGTTTTGTTAATTCTAGTTTTCTTTTAGTTTTATCTTCCCTTACTTGTTTCAGTTAGTTGATGCAAGATAAGGGATATAGAACTGAAAACTTAGATGACCTACCTTCTATTGACCATAGAATCTAGTAAATCTGTAGGGAAAAAAAATCATGGAGAGAAGAGATGGTTGCAAATCAACATAATGCCATTGTTGGTGCAAGGGAGAAGTAGACACAAAAATCTGCATTGAAGATATTTAGATGCATGTGATTAGTGCTAGTCCATCATGTATTATATTAAGTCAGAGGAAGGAATTACGATGTCACACCTTGCATTTTTTGTTTAGTTTTCTCAATTACTATTTAGTTCCATTAATTTATATTTTTCCCATACAGTGTTCTTTTTCTTAGTATTTTCATTCCTTATAAGCTTGAAATTTCAAGTATTTTGCATTTTGGTGGAAGAGGAATTTTCAAATTTTTCTGTAGTTAGTTTAGAGAGGATATATTTTGCAAATAAATGGAGAAAATTAGGAATATTTTTATAGAAACAATTAAGAAAACTGATATTATTGAATAAATTGAAGGAAAATGTGTTAGAGATTAAATAAATTGCAATTATTTTAGGGAAATTATTTTGTTATTATTAGTTTGCTAATTAGGTGTTAAAATAAGTGAATATATATTAAAGTAAAAATACAAATAAAAGGTGAATAGACAAATAAGGACTTGAAGTGAAATAAGTGGAAGAAGGCTCATTGAGATATAATTAAGATTTTTCACTTTAAGATATGGATGAAAATTTTAAAATTATAGTTAACTAGGGTTTACAGGGGAAAAAAAGGTTTCTATAGCAAAGAGGTTGAACCTTTTAGGTGAAAAAGAGGGAGAGATTATCTATGAGAAAGGAGAAGGAAAAGGCTTGGAGGAAGAAAAAGATTTGATTTATATTAAAAAAAAAAGTGGGTGGGATTGCATCCCTTCATAAACCCCTCTTGAAACAAATTTTTTTTGTGATGATTTTGAAATGTTTTTCTAGAAATACTAATCTTTTATGGTTGTTTATATGTGTTCTAATTGGCTATAATATGGATTGAGGAAATACGGTTTGTTTTGTGAGATATAGGCTAATCAATATAACTATTCAATGTGAATGACTAAACTGTTTTCCTCTAATTATTTAGGGGCTAAAAGTTGTGAATTTGATAAAGTGTAATATATAGAAAAGGTTGTTTATGTTTTAAAATGGATGGTGTAGGACATATGTGAATGCTCATGATAAATTTGTTAAGTTGTCAATGCTGTTATGTATGAATATTGTCTTGATTATTATATTGTTTTGAAATTTTATGGTATATGCCTTAAACTCTTTGTCAAAGTGAAAATTGGTTATTTGTTTGAAAATGTGTAGTAAAGTGAAGTGCCATTTGTAAAAAAAAAATTGATAATATTTCTTTTAGGATTTATTTAATTAAAATAAGCTCTTTAATTAAGTTTAGCTATTAGAAAACTTAGAATAAGCTCTTTAGATTTAATGAGACAACTGCATTATGGAATAAGACAACAGGTTAATCAAAGTAACAATCACATAAGCTTGAGTCACTTAACCTATGTTATATTATCCCTAATGATATGTAACTATCTGTTCACAACAAGCAAATTAGAGTTATAATGATTACATATTTGTAATCTAGATTCTAACAATGAATCTATACATGAATAATCTAGTAGGATTATCTAAATCATTTATACGTAAGTCCAAAATTAAACATAGAATAACATAATCCTAAAGAGAGTTAAGAACAAAATCACTAGATTAATCAACACCCAAATACGTTTGACAACCTTATGTCCCCTTTTAACTGGAAAGATGAATTTTGGCTCCTTATTACACGCTTCCAGTAACTCACACAGTCCTATATATGATCATGTACGTCATATACACGGGTGTGTGAGTTATGGTGATTCCATTTCTTGCGTTCCTTGTCTCGTTCTCACCTAAATCATCTTCTTTTTGCTTCCACTTAGGCAAATAAATCGAACATGGATAGAAAAACACCAAGAAATTTTTAACTCATTTTGGTTCTTGTTCTTTTACCTAAAATAAAATATGAATCAAAATAAATATCTTAAGCGTAATATAACATTAATCACTGACCATTAGGGAGTAAATATATAGTCAATTAAGCACATATTAGTAGTCATACAAGTTATTGAACAAGCAAAAATATGCAAAAATCTTATTAACTAAACTTATCAAGTGTGAGTGGTATATGATAACTAAAGGAAACACTTGATGAGTTTAAGGTGTGACCTGTCAATTGATAACTGTTAAAAATACTTAATAACATTTTAGTTATATATAAATAAGAGATAATAATGAATTAAAAGGTTTGATGATAATCAAGTGAAAAAGATAAATACAAGATAATTTATGGAAGCAAAAATAAAGGTTTATTGCAGTGGTCCTTTAACTAGTAAAATTCAATCAAATCTAAGTGGTATGATTAATGATGCATATGATTTGAAAGATCATGTATTTATCTATGTTTTAGATTTTTCCTTCACATATAATATAAAGACCTAGGAGTGATTACTCTACGTCAATTTCCACTATTGTTGATCAAAGTTCTTTTGTAATGGTTTCAAAGAACTAGCACAAAGAGTTAAAGTCATATAGGTCTATAAAGGACTAAGCTAATTCATAAGCTGAAAATTGTTCCTAATTATTTTGATCCCACCATTCAAAGCCCCATTATAGAAACCATAAGACTTTTGTTACAAATTAGAAGTAATGTTGATACCCATTTTGCTTCCTAGGTTCTGCAATTTCTAAAAAGAATATATACAATTGTTCTAGTTCAAACGCCGTTGTTTGCACACGTTTGGGTACCTAGGTTTTACATTATGGAAAAAGCTGGTTCAAATATCATTGCACAATTAATGAGAGGTATTTTTCTTCTATTTAAGATCATGTTTTTATGATGTTTTGTTATGTCTTTTAAAGTTGCCTACATGAAGAAAACCCAAAAATGGTTTAAATCCAATGTTTTTTAATCCATTTTCATGCAAGTAGAGAAGTTAATAGGCCGAGCCCTTTTGACATCCCTACACACAAGTTAATCAGCTCTCTATTGGAGATGCATGTGAGTCATAATATAAGACTCAAGAGTATGAACTCAAAGAAAAGTCCTTAGTGGAGCACAAGGAGAAGAGAAAGGAAGACAAGCATGATTAGTGGCTAACTGTACTAAACAATGGCGAGACTTATTGTTACGAATTTCAAGTCGGTAATGATGAGTTCTATTACAAATAAAAAATTGTTTATATCAATAAAAATTAACATAATCTTTTATTAATTTGAATTTGAATATATGAGAGTTATAAAATATTAAATTTATTTTAACACTCTTTAAATATTAAGGTCTAACCTATAGTTTAATATAAAATTTAAAGAAGTTTTTGTGCCATTCAATGCAATCGATGATAATTTAAATAATATCATTATAGACCCTAGTGTGGTTGAATAGGAAGCTCATCATTATTTTAAACTATTGTTGGAACCAATTAGGACTTCCAATTTGTTCTTTACATCCCTCTTAAATCAATGAACCTCTTAATAATTTCATATTGTAATAAAAATTCTATATTATGTGAATTTTCTATACACCTAAAGAATTTTGAAATTCCATATAAGAGAGAATAAATTTAGTATGACCCTTTCTAGATTAAGGGTACCTATATTATCTGCCTATCACTTTAGTACTTATATAAGATAATTATCTATACAATTTTGGGGAGAGAAAAGAACATTAATATGGTGACTCTTAGGGATCTATTCTACCTCTAATGTATAGCAGGGAGAATCTATGTAATTTAGGTTATTACTTTGTCATATATTTGAAGTAGATGAGAAATAAGAAGGGAGATGTATATATTTGATAAGGTTAACAAAAAAAGTGTACTTAACACTCTCCTAAGATTTACATTAGGATGATTATGGCTACTTTAAACCTTAATAAGATTATATATATATAAGGAAGTTCAAAGAAGCATATATGTTGGTTAAGAGAGAGAGATCATATAGGGGATGATACCTTTATAAAGGAGGTAGGAGAGATTTCAAAAAGAGTAGAGTAGCCAACCACAGTTGGTGAACTTCAAACAACATCAATAGTAGAGAAGACCAAGGATATTAAGCCTATACCACAACATCAAATGAGGTAAATGATTGATAGGACTATACTTTATATGAAGAAACAATAATTTGAATAAAGTAAAATACTATTGAGAATGAAGAGGTGATTTAATGCACATTAGCAACAATTAAGTTGGACGAGCAATTGTCAACTTACTTCCACCATGTGAGATTTTATGAGCAACCAACGCCTTCTCCATTGCATCTATTATCGATAGTGCCTATTTCAAATTGTAATGAAGAAATAATTGTTAACTAAGTTTGTTGTTCTTTTATTGGCTTCTACTTCATTTTCATTATTTTGTCTATCCCTTGTACTTTCTAAACTACCTTTTACTTTTATTTTATGTTATTTAGCTTGCATTCAATACTTATTTAGTTTTATTTTATTTTTAACACTCTTTGCATTTCATAGTTTGTATTTTTGTTAGTATTTATGTAAGACGCAAATGAATTCTATATATTTATATTGAAGAGTAAACACTAATAGACTAAGAAAAGTTATCTTCATCTTAAATTTCCATTCCTCTTTTCTACTTTTCTAGTACCTTATTTTTTGTATTTTTCTTACCAATTATTTTTCTTACCATTGGGACATTGAGGATAATGTATAATTTAAGTGTAGTGAGAAATTACTTTGATTTTATTTTATGCCTATTTCAATTAAAATAACCTAATTGTAATTAATTTAATAGGTAAAATTTTAGAAAATTAAATGATGAAATAAAGTTGGTTAAAAGGAGTCATTAGAACTTGAATTTTATTATCAGTCAACTAAGTTAAATCAATAAATACAAATATTCATTAGTATTTTAGTTTCCAATGTAATTTATTGGTCTTGATATTGATGCTTGATTTAATTTAACACAAATTGGGTTGAGTTTGACCTTATCAAATAACTAAGTATTATAATATCTCTATTAAAAATATATGAATAAATTGAGCTTAAATAAATTCACTCATCTAACTTCAATCTAAATGAAAAGTTCAAAATTAAAAGTGGTGATAGTAGCCATTTGAATTGGTTAACTAAGTAAGTAACCGAGATTTATTCATGATAAGTTACTTCCTTTTGCATTAAAACATCATAATGACCAATTAAACATACCTCTAATGCTTTATAAAAACACTAAAGATTATTTTTATAATTTTTTCGTATTGGTTATTAAGTTCTTGAGAGTGAAAATCGGTTATTCATTTTTATATAAGGTTAATTTCGTTAAATTAAGATAATCTATAAATGATTATTGATATAGGTTGAACTAGATTGCAATGTAATGCAATCATATTATGGATTCATTCATAATTGGGAGATGCATGTGAACCAATTAGCTTAAATGGTAGGTGACAGAGTTCAAGACAAACTACTAGTAACACGAAGGTACATTTATTAACCATCACATTAAGGGGTGGGAAAAATCTTGATGCTATAATCACTAAAGAAAAGGAAGTGCAAAAGTTGTACAAGCTTACAGAAAAGGACAAGGAGGTGGAGATTCAAAGGCTAGACTTCACGAATAGTATGAAATCAGCCTTAGTCTCATTTACATCCATCAATTATTTGAAGTAGAATTCACAACACTTTGTTAAGCTTATGCGCCACCTATTTCATACCATTAAATATTGAGAAAAAAGACAGATGAGGACAAATAAAAGAAATTCCTAGATATTTTTAAGAAGTTCCATATCAATATTTTTTTTAATAAAGTATTAGCCCATATTTTGTTAACAGGATGGATGAGGCCAACTATAAGAAATTCTTAGATATTTTCAAGATGTTACACATAAACATTCTTTTCAATAAAGTATTAGCCCATATTCCATTCTATGTAAAGTTTTTGTAGGAAATCATCTCTAAAGAAGACAAACTTGACAAGTATGCTATGGTACCTTTAATTGAGGAGTGTGGTGTAATTTTTTAAAATAAATCAAAAGTTAAAGGATCTATGAAGTTTTGTTATTCCGTGTCACTTTGTTGTTTCATTATTCATAAATATTTATGTGATTTAGGTGTAAGTGTTAAATTTATGCCTTTATTTCTTTTTAGATAGCTTAAAAAGCATATAGTTATATCCCTCTAATTCTGATATATCCATTAGGTACCTAATTAAGATAGTGGAAGACTTATTTGTTAAAGTAGGATAAATAATTTTTTCTACAAATTTTTTGATAATGTACATAGAGTGGCTTACTTGTTACAGAGGAGTTTAACATTTTCAAGGCCTTAGAAAGGATTGACTTGGATGACATTTATTATAAGATGGACATTATTAATTCTATTATGCATGATGACTTATTTAAAGTTATTTATGTTGATCCTTTAGAAATATGTTTAGCTTTAGCACTTAATAAAGAAGAGGTGGATCCTAACCTTTTTTATTATGTTTTTAAATTAGAATGAGATGACTATAAACACTAATTTTATAGAACTTTAAAGGATTTAAGAGAAGGAAATCCTAAAGCCCTACCATCTAACTAAGAATCACCTACACTTGATTTGAAACAATTTTCTTCTTACGTACTTTATGAAAGTTTAGAGAAAATAATATTTATCATGTTATTATCGCTTCTTCTCTAAGTTATGTGTAAGAACATAAACTACTCATAAAAGCTAAAAGGCCCTTAAGGAGAATTTTAATAAGCCATAAGGATGAAAGGCTTAGTAACCATGTCTAGCTATAGATATTAAATTTAATATTTCTTAGAAGATAACCTAACAATTTTGTTGTTTTTGTTTATATTTGATAATTTTTAAGATCTATAGAATGTGTTTTTACTGTGAAGTAGTTTTGAATTCATAGACTTTAGAACATGATTATTTTATTTTGGATGAAAATCGATGAAATTCTATAGGTTATATAGGATACATTATCCTATATTATAGTACAACCCTATACATAAGAGTAGATATTAGATTTCATCAACTTAAGATAAATCTTGATGGTATTACATTTTTCAATTACTAGGAGTCTACTAGTTATCTTAGTTCCATCTTCTACTAGTTATCTTAGTTCCATCTTTTCCCTTATTTTCTATGTTTTTCATTATTCTTACATTTTTTATATTAATGATAATATAAAACTTAAGTATAAGAGAATTAAAAAACTTAACTAAGCTTATTATTCTTTTTATAATTAAATTAATAGGAACATTTTTGTGAAAATTTTCAATTTTTAAAAATATTAATCAAGATAATCCCTGGTAATTTTAGTTTTATTGTAATTTTATTTATTTATGTAAATTGTTATAAAAATAATGACTAATTTAATTTTAATTTGGTTCATTAAGTTTGAAAATGCAAACTTGATTTTCACTATGATAACTCTTGCATAGTTTGGTTATACAATTTAGTTAAAATTGAATTCTTTTTAAAAAAATTTCCTTATACCATAAAAAATGTAAGTGAATAAATGAGTACAAAATAAATTTACTCTGATGACTTTAAGTCAAGTAAGAAAATATTAAAGTTAAAGAATGATATAATCATTTGAAACAGTAACCTAATTGAGTAACTAGGAGTATCCATGACAAAGTTTTTACTCCTATGTCGGAAGGTTATGTGACTTTTCAAACATGATTTAGATGCTCTTGTGTCAATTTAAAACAATTTTTTCAATAAAGGTTATGACAATGTTGAAAGTTGAAGCATCCTTCTCATCTATGTTTATTTTATGTATTAGGTTGAATTTTATAAATTGAGTTAAAATTTGAAGGATTATGAAGTTAAATTAAATTGATTTAGAACTTAATACAAATAACTATATGCTTAGTAAATTGATAAACTTTACAATTGAATTGAATAATTCAGAGCCTTGATTAATTTGATTAATTTGTTAAATCATTTCTTGAGCTTGCCACCTATTGAAGTTAATAGTAACAAAATTTATTTTCTTTTAGAAAATTAAATACTTAATTGTGTAGGTATTTGATAAGTAATAATATGATATATTTTTAATATGATTTTGAGAGTAATTTTTTCTTGTGATTTGATGATTTATCTAAGATTTGATAATGTGATGTTTTCAGGTCTTATTCTAGCCCTCTAATGAAGAAAGACAAATTCGAGTCAGTTAGACCTAAGATGGAGAAGTTTTTCCATAATTTTGGAGGAATATGATAATAACATAGGCCATGTTTAGTAATACAACAATAACAAAATAATGTGTCTGACTAGTGTTCTACCTTGGAGCACTCTATTCCTTAGAGAGTTTACCATATGAATAAACATTCCTAAAATTGGGACCTATGTTCTATGACATGTTGTACATGGTCTTCTGTTTTGAAGATGAGCTCTTGAATGTGTGATAGTGAAGATACTGAGCCAAGATAAACTAAACAAGGTACTTTTTTAAAACATTATTGGTATTGATTTTTTAAAAAAATTTAAGAGATATTAAAAAAAACCAATACTATCTTCTGTTGGACCCATTTTGGTAGTGTCTTTTATGAAAATTCTAGGTTTATTACTGTAAAAGGATAAAGAGTGTTAAGAGTAAAAAAAGTCAAATTAGAGCATTTTAGGACAAAATAGGTAGAACATTAGGGAAAGAGAAAGATCCCATCGAGATTCAACTAATAACATTAAGATTTCAAGATCTATAAGAATGAGTACTTGTGCTTTATTTCCTTTCTTATTTATTGTTGGTTTTCTTTATTCTCATATAAACTAAATCCCTAATTAAGATTAGGGATATATAATTTATATGGTATATTTTAATTAGTAATGCATGATTAGTTATTACTTGGGTTGAATTTATTCTTTTTGGTCTTGATTCTTAAACATATGCTTAACCATTATAGATTCAATTGTAGGGATTTTATGAAGAACTAAAAAGAAAAATATAATATGTGCATTAGAATAATAAATAATCTAAATCTAAAAAAGAGATATCCTAAAATATTATAATAACTAATATATTAACTATTTATAATAAATTTAATTAGAATAATTGTGCACTGAGATGTAAAAATTGCTTAACTAGATATACATATGTACCTTAAGAGATAAAATAGATATGTTAGTTTAATTTTTATTTTAACTATGATAAATATTCTTGCTTGATAATTGAAATTTTTCATAAGTGAACCCCGAATATATAATTGAACCCCAAATACATATGTGGAACCATATGTTTTGTAATATTCTTTAGTTGCACAAGAGTATACACCTAATAATGTGTTATTGTTAGATAATAATATATGTTATATGCTATATACATTAACAGTATATATTCTATATAAATAAGTAATATAGTAATGAAAACACAACATGCTATATGTTCTAGGAAAACAAAAATATATAACTATATAGTTATTTGTATACCTAATTCAAAATCTAACGTAATTGTGTCAGTTAGAGAGACATGCTATAAACTGCCTCTAGCACATTCCCTATACTATCCTTAATTCTTCCTTGTTTTAGACTAATCTTTTGAAAATTAGTTTCCTTTTTTAGCCATTTTCCTAGTAAAACTCTTTCTTGCCTTCTAGATCTATCAATTTATTACTATTACTAGCACCTTTGCTTTAACCCACCCACCTCTTATCCTTCAGTAACTACCAACTATGAAATTGACTCCCCTGACCTGGAGCCATATGCTCAACTTGACTTCCCCAATGTTTTCCCCTTACTTTCTCCCTCTTTTACTTTTAAATTGATTGTAGTGGACTTTGCTACTACTAACAGTGATAAAGAAGCCCTCCCAAGCTACCTACAATAGGTTAATAATATGAGATGGAACAAAGTGGTAGGGGAACTTATGTCTTTTGACAAGCTTAGGTATATCTCTATTACCAATGAATCAGAGGTTATCTTCCACTTATATTGGTATTAATAGGAGCTCAAAAATGGGAATATGCTTATGTAAGGTTTTTTGCTAAGAAGCACCTATTATTTCTCCTTTTTCTTCACTAAGTTAATAATAACTAGAAAAAACTTGGATTGAAACATGTCCTTATAAGTGAAGAAGAATTTTCCATCTCTAAAATCATAATGGAGGATAAGATTGAGAGGATCCTTAAAGTTGGACCTAGGCACATCTAAGGAAGATCTATAAAACTCCAAAAATGACATCCTGATTTAATAATGGAAACATAAAAGCTAAAAAACATATACCTAGCTAATTCGCTTGATGGGACTCTTTGTTTGGATGAACAAATTGTAAATGTTTAAAGAATAATATATGCACATATATCTATTAAGGTGGAGAAAAGTAAAACCCTCCTTAATAGTCTAAGAATTAATAAGCTAGATGATGAAAAGAAACTTATAAAGGACTTTATCTTCATAAGTTACCAATAAAGACCTAAGAGGAAGGAGTAGGCCAAAACTTGGCTACCCACTAGGAGAAAATCAATAGATGAGAATAATCTAGATGTAAATTTTAGTTCTCATCTATAAGTAAATTCTAGAGAAGAGCAAAGGAACCTAGAAACCACTCCAGTAAGTAACCACTTAACCCTGACCCTAAACAATTATGACAAATAATTAGAGGTTTTAAGTCCTCAAGTACCTATAATGCATAAAGCTATGAACAAAGAAATAGAAGACAATTTTAAGAGAGATGAAATGTAACGTGATATAGAGACAATATGCTCAACTATAATGGTTTGAAGTGTAAAGAAAAAAAAGAGACCTTTAATAAAGTGAACTAAATCCTAAGTACTTCATCACCCCTTGTAAAAATGAAGCCGCAAAAGCCAAAAAGATAAGACTTAGGTCTAAATCCAAGAAAAAGGGAGTGGTATCTTTGCCTCTAAAATGAATTTAGTCATTTGGAATAATAGGGTTTTGAATAAATCCAATAAACAATAAGTTCATTTCTTATCTTTAAGGAAGCCTAGTTTTGTTGGTTTAGTTGGAAAAAAAGATTTCTTAATTCAAAAACAATTATGGTTTTTATATATAATTTGGATCACCTTAAGATATCATAATGCTTACCATAATAGACACATAATAGTCTCTTTTAAACCAAATGTGTCCTCCATTAGTAGAGTTAATTATGTCAATTTATCAATTGTTAGGTCACACTAATCCAGTCCTAAATGTTCCTCAACTTCACAATGATTGATGCTATCAATTTGGAATTATAGAGAAAGAAGCTTTGGATAAATCTCATCTCCATAAGCAACAACTCCTCAAATCTTATATATTAACAAATGACTTTAATTTCATATTATTCTCCCAAAAGGTGAAAGGTCTTAAATCTACGCTAAAGCATGGAAATGGGGACTTTTTTTAGGTTTATAAGTGATATAGTAATGACTTATTTAAGATTTATAGATAATTATTTCACTTGGAATATTATGCAATGTATCAACTGATTCCTTTAGAAAAAAATTGGACAGATCCCTAGTTAGTTATTCATCAATATTCAAAAGTTCTCTTAGATTTGCCCACTTCTACAACCCCCTCACATCAAATCATACTCCAATGGACATTTAGATGAATTTCTTTTACAATGAAAGGAATTCTCTTTTTAGATTTATCAATTATCTTCTAAAAGTTCCTTGCTTCAGGGAAGCCACACTTAACAACTTGAACAATTAAGTGATTAGGACTTAAGTCTATATATATATATATATATATATATATATATATATATAAGCTTAAACTTACTAAGGATGAACTGATTCTAACTACATAAGAGGAACTACAACTGCTCAAAAGAGGGGGAAAAGGAAGCTTTAGTTTCCCTTATAACCAAGATAATTTGAGCTCTAATCCTACTGATGTGACCCTAAAAAATGTAGAGAACAAAGCATTAAGGATGTATGGCAATATCTTACAAAGCTATTTCTCATCAATGAAGTAGAAATCAAGAATTATTTAGTTAAAGGAAGGGAGAATAAAAAATTCAATCATAATGCCATCCAATCCATAATGAAAATGTATAAATTAGTTTCTTTATAAACTTTTGATGGAGCTACCACAAATGATTAATAATAACTAAAGGAGATGGCTCCCAACCAATTTTATGAACTTTTAGGTTCATTTATAGAAGTAAGTCTCCTACTTGATCAGGTTAAGGAATGTCTAACTAACAACTTATTTGCAGAGCTAAGGTGTATACTTATTAAGGAAATCTTGGGGGGAAAATCAAAGAATCAAATTTCACCATGAATCCAAACAAGGCACCTGGCCCTAATGGATTCCATGTCCAGTTTTTAAAAGCAAATGGGAAATTTCAGGTAGCATTATAACTAACTTAATACTGGAATATTTCATTAGTGGGAAAATTCTAAAGGAACTCAATAAAGCCTATATTTTGCTCATTATTGTCCCTAATCCTGCTTCCTTTTATGACTATATACCTATTTTTTAATTCTAATATGATATATATATATATATATATATTAAAAAATTCTAACTTTAAGGTTAAAAGTTGTTTAAGGGAATCATGAGGCCTTGTCAAGGTGCCTATATTCAAGGCATAAGCATTAATGATAACATTTTTATTTTAAAAGGGTTAATCAAAAGCTACCATAAAAGAGAAGAAATAAGGATTCAAAACTTAAAAATTGATTTTAGGAAAGCCTTTTGAATCCTTAAACTAGAATTTTTTGTTCAACTTAATGGTAGCACTAGGTTTCCCTAAAATGTTCATAAACTAAATCAAACAATGCATTACGATATCCTCATTCTTTATACTAATCAATAGAGAACTTGAAAAGATATTCAAAGATACCAAAGGGCTCGAGCAGGGGAATCCTTTGTCTCTATATTTATTTTTCCTTAGTATAGAAATCCTTTCCAAAATTATTGATCTTCAGATCTCTAAAGAAACTTGCTTTAAATTTCATTACAAATGTGATAAGATTGGCATCTATAGATGACTTGTTATTAATTTTTGGGTAATAGATACATATTTGACTATAATTATTCACCCATATTTAACTTGTTTTGCTTAATATTTATTACTTTTGTTATATACCTAATTTCCTATAAATGCATTCATTGGAAATAATTGTCTTTATGGACCAAAAAGAGAATAATTTTGATCAAATCATAGCATAAGTGTAAGTGTAAGTCGTGTACAAGTCGACTTGTTACAATGGATAAGTCGACTTACACGCATCCAGTACCGATAAGTCGACTTGTACAAGGGATAAGTCGACTTATGTATGGACGGTACTGTTTATTTGTGCCCTAAAGGCAATCCCCTTTAGCGC
>JANJEY010000006.1:52914799-52932707 GCA_024703695.1 Erythroxylum cataractarum
ACAACAACGAAACTCGGAAAACATCTGTACACACCAAAACAAAAAAAGCTTAAAGAAGATTTACAAGTAAAGAACAACTGGAAACCGAGACGATGCGATTACAACATCCGACGTCCAGTTGGTGAACTACAAGGAAAGAGGATGCTGGTGGTGAAGTAGCAGCTTTGTAATTTATGATAAATCTCCTCATATCCTAGTCTGCGCTACACCTTCTTTGTTTAAGGCACTCTTTTTCAGAAGTCTCCACTACGTCTTCTTTATTCGAGCCATCTGTTTTCAGGATGGCAATATGATAAATCTGCTTATATCCAAGTCTGCTGTAGGCCAACAGTTGCTCAACATTAATTTTCGTGTTCGATAGTAACAACAGCCGATAGCAACAACAGTGGACAGCAACAACAGTCGACAGCAATAACAACGAAACTCGGAAAACATCTGTATACACCAAAACAAAAAAAGCTTAAAGAAGATTTACAAGTAAAAAACAACTAGAAATCGAGACGATGCAGTTACAATATCGGACGTCCAGTTGGTGAATGAACAACCTTATGCTAGGTTCACGCAGCAACGACAGCAACAACAGTCGACAGCAACAACAACGAAACTCGGAAAACATCTGTACACATCAAAACAAAAAAAGCTTAAAGAAGATTTACAAGTAAAGAACAATTGGAAACCGAGACGATGCGGTTACAACATCCGATGTCCAGTTGGTGAATGAACAACCTTATGCTAGGTTCACGCAGAGTGGACAGCAACAACAGTCGATAGCAACAACAACGAAACTCGGAAAACATCTGTACACACCAAAACAAAAAAAAATCTTAAAAAAGATTTACAAGTAAAGAACAACTGGAAACTGAGACGATGCGATTACAACATCCGACGTCTCGTTGGTGAACTACAAGGAAAGATGATGCTGGTGGTGAAGTAGCAGCTTTGCAATTTATGATAAATATCCTCATATTCAAGTCTGCACAACACCTTCTTTGTTTGAGGCACTCTTTTTCAGAAATCTCCACTACGTCTTCTTTATTCGAGCCATCTGTTTTCAGGATGGCAACATGATAAATCTGCTTATATCCAAGTCTGCTGTAGGCCAACAGTTGCTCAACATTAATTTCCATGTTCGACAGTAACAACAGCCGATAGCAACAACAGTGGACAGCAACAATAGTCGACAGCAACAACAACGAAACTCGGAAAACATCTGTACACACCAAAACAAAAAAAGCTTAAAGAAGATTTACAAGTAAAGAACAACTGGAAACCGAGACGATGCGGTTACAACATCCGACGTCCAGTTGGTGAACAACCTTATGCTAGGTTCACGTGCTAGATTCACGTCGAAACCACTGATACTCTCTCGACACCAACAACAGCTACGACAACCACAGCTGGAATGGAAAAAGCAGAGGAAGGCAATGGCGGAGAGAAAAAACAAAGATAGAGAAAGGAGACAACATGGATCTATTCCGTGATCGTCCATCCTATTCGCTCTTTAAAGTTTAAATAGTCATAAGCGCGGCCGCCTGACAAACTATTGCATCAAAAGATTGTGTCAGAAGATTGCGTGCAAAAGAGGAAGACAAGGGCGAAGAGGAAAAACAAAGAGAGAGAGCGCACCTGACAAAATGACAAAATATTTGGGTCAGAAGATTGCGTGTATATCGCGCGAAGACACAAGATTCAATAAACAGAAAAAAAGAAATATAAGCCGCTGGATTAAATGGACGATAGGGATCTATTCCGTGGTCGTCTATCCGGTCGCTCTTAGTATATATACTTAATGAGCGGTATTGCTTGAGGTTCTTTCTGGTTTTGGCAGTGTCCGTGCTGACTTTGAAAAAAAAGAAAGATATATACCTATATAACTAATCATCCATCTGTTGTGATAATAAAAAAGAACAACTAGTTATTTCTTTAACAACTAGTTGTGATAATAAAAAATAGCTAGTTAAAATAAATAACATACAGAAAATCAACTAGTTATTTCTAAATGATGTAGAAAAATACTGATAGGTAGTTTATTATAATTGACAACTTTAGTTATAGAACAAATTGATAACCCAGATTTCGTTTTAAAGAGAGCTTCAATTTGTATGACGATTAGCTGCAGTGATGCAAGGTTTGCAATAAAGCGGTTGGAATCGTCCCTTTCCTGGAATGTAATTCATCAATTACTGACCTCATCAACAATTTTGTTTCTTTCATTTGATGACATCACCCTATACGCTAGATAGTTGAAAATTCAGACCGTCTTGCACGCGCAAGACCCTTATCTTACTTGTTCTCTTTAAGAAAACATGGAGATCTGATCGGAGTTAATACAATAAGGTCGTCGTAATTATCCAGAGGAATACACTCCTTCCATTATCATACCAAAGCGACTCGACTGTTGTTCCCTTAAATATTCGGCTTGCCACTCGGAAACGAAAAATGAGTGCAATGGAAAGCCTGGTGGTGCTTCTTTCAAGCTCTCTATGCCTCTTCCTTCTGCAAATACTTGTCAAGTTTCTTTACAGGGTATGGTGGACCCCAATCCGTGTCCAGCATCTCATGCGTTCGCAGGGTATCGAAGGTCCTTCATATAGATTTTTGTACGGAACCAATGATCAGCTTCTCAAGATGAGAACTGAAGCTCTGAGTCGACCTATGACTGATCTTTCTCACAATATATATCCCAGAATCCAGCCTCATTTATACTTATGGATCAGCAAATACGGTAAAAAGCTACTAAACTTGATTAGTTGCTCATGCTTCATCATTAATTTGCTTTGATTTGGATCTGATTAGTTTGATCTGCTTTATATCTGCAGGGACCAATTTTCTGCAATGGTTTGGTCCTCAGCCACAGTTGGTTATGTCTGAACCAGACCTAATCAAAGAGGTTCTGATTAATAAAGACAGAATTTACAGGAAACCGCCAGTCCAAGGTTATTCGAAGAAGATACTAGGGAATGGCCTTTTCACTTCTCAAGGTGAAAAATGGTCTAAGATGAGGAAGCTGGCAAACTATGCATTCCATGGGGAGAGCTTAAAAGTAAGGGCGGTTTTGTTCAGACTTGCAAAGTTTCTATTATTTTTGTATAGCTAATTGCAAAATACAAACATGTTGCAGAATATGATTCCAGAAATGGTTGCCAGTGTCGAAATGATGTTAGAAAGTTGGGAAAAGTATCATGGCAAGGAGATTGAGGTGTTCGAAGAATTCAGGCGATTGACCTCGGAAGTGATTTCCAGAACAGCTTTTGGAAGTAGTTACCTTGAGGGACAAAACATTTTTGACATGATAAGCAAGTTGGCAGTGATAACGCAAAGAAATTCCTTCAAATTTAGAATACCTGGAATACGGTAAATCCATCTTCTTCGAGTTATTTGAGCTGTTGATTGCTGTCTTGTGATGGATCCAGGGCATGTGCGAGCTAGCTATCAAATATAACAAGTTTCGTGTATTTTAAATCATGATACTGAACCTGAAATACATCCTCTTTTTCCTACGTATGATTTGTTCCATCATTCTTTTTGCAGTAAGATTTTAAGGTATGGAGACGAATTTGAAGCAGAGGAGCTTGAGAAAGGCATACATAACTCCATCTTGAAATTGTTTAAAAAGAGAGAAGAGAGAGTCATGAGTGGAGAATCAGACAGTTACGGAAATGACTTCTTCGGATTGCTTATAAACACTTATCACGATGATGATGAATCCAAGAAGATCTCAGTGGAAGATCTTGTCGATGAGTGCAAGACATTTTACTTTGGTGGTCAGGAAACCACTAATGCATTACTCTCATGGACTGTCTTACTTTTAGCAATCCATACAGATTGGCAAGAAGAAGCTCGAAATGAGATTCTCAAAATTCTTGGTCAACAAACTCCAAACGCAGAAGGCATTGCAAAACTTAAAATTGTAAGTCTATGTATGAAAGCAAGTTATCAATGAGTTATCATTATGATTAACCTTTCATTTTATCTTTCGAATGCAGATGAGTATGATAATCAACGAGACTTTGAGATTATATCCTCCTGTTATTTCATTGCATAGGCAAGTAAGCAAAGAAATTCGACTGGGAAAACTCACTCTGCCGGCCAATATGTACCTGCTCCTCTCCATTCTAGCACTTCATCACGATCCTAACATCTGGGGTGAAGATGTTCATCTTTTCAAACCAGAGAGATTCTCAGAAGGAGTTGCTAAAGCTGCAGACGGAAATTCTGCTGCATATTTACCATTCGGCGCTGGACCTCGAATTTGTGTTGGCTTCAACTTTGCTACCATCGAAGCCAAGATAGCTCTCTGTATGATTCTTCAACGTTATAGCTTCAGGCTTTCCCCTGCATATGTTCACTCTCCATTTCAGCTCCTCACCGTCCGCCCACAGTACGGAGTTCAGGTGATACTCAATGCACTGTAGGGTAAGCTAAGAGTATTCACTTGTACCTTATGTGGAGGATAGTCAATTCCTTGAAATTCATGTTCCTAAAGTGGCTAGTATTAATAACCTGCCAAAGCTATTTAATTTTAGGTTACAAACACAGAATCCTCTTTTAAGGTATTTAAACCTGCCCATAATGACTAGGAGACTGGTTTTTAGCCAGTGTCACTCTATTTGAACCTTTACATAGAAGAATAAGGTATTGGAACAATGGATTCTTTTCATTTTCTGGTAGTTTAGAACTTATCAAACATGTTCTCATCTGTATGAATGTTAATTGATGCATGTTCATGCTTAATGATTCCCAAGAATCTAACTAAAGCGCTATAGAGACTTTTGAAGAATTTTACCTTGTCAAGTAAGGATTCAAATTCATCAATGGAAGTATATTCGCCAAAAGTTGAGAGAGGGTTGGGCATTATTCCAATCACATTAATGAACAAAGTGTTGATGGTTACAAGAATCTGGAGAATCTTCAAGGATAAAGAGGGCTTGGGTTAGATGGATTCAAATATATTTCTTAAAAAAGGAAAGTATATGGAAAGTAAAGACAAAAGCAATATGTTTTTGGACTTTGAATCAGTTTATGAAGTTTAAGGACAAAATGAGTAGAGACATGAAAAGTAAGATTGGTAATGGGAATTCTACTTGATTTTGGTATGATAATTAGTGTGACATAGGCCTCCTCCATAAGATACTATAATTTTATGGCCTGAGATATATGACAGTATATCAAGTAATAGTGAAAGAAATATTACATAGCAATGATTGGTGTTATAATTTAAGAGGATTCACAAGAATAATGGAAAGCTTACCAATTTACAGAGAAAAGACGAGTAGAGAAGATTTTATAGAACGGATAAGACATCCATCAAGTATGTTCACCAGTAAATATTGACGAGGGATGTTTATATCATCAATATAAAAAAGCATCATGGCACATATTGGTATGGTTTGAAAAAAAATCTCCCAAAGGCTACATTTATTATCTGGTTAAATATTAAGGACAAGCTTAAAACTATAACATGACTTAATGGTGTCACTAAGGGATATAAATCTGAATTATAGGTTATGTAACAAGCAATTATAGAGTGTGAATCACCTATTTTTTAACTATCGAAGATGATATTTTATTTTTAATTGCAAGTACATAGTGTAGCTGTAGTTAGTACTGGTGAGTAGGATTGATCCAACGAGGACTAGAATTAGTAGTACTTATCATCTTTATATTATGTAGACTAACAAAAAATGGTACGTATGATTAATCAAATTCAAAATTAAAAAAATTAAAATAAATCTAAACAATTGACTAAGTAGAACCAAGATTAAGATAAGAAACAATCAAATAAGATAGTGATACCAAGACTTCAAATCCCCTTGGGACTTTTCATACAATCATGATTTCACTATTTAATTTAATCTATAGTTTATTAGACCATTGAGATTCTTCAATGCTGCTAATATCTTTCTCAAGACCATTAATATTTAATCTTCAACTGATTAACTAACATCTCTTTCTAGCTAAACCTGT
Source organism: Erythroxylum cataractarum (assembly GCA_024703695.1). Taxonomy (NCBI): domain Eukaryota; kingdom Viridiplantae; phylum Streptophyta; class Magnoliopsida; order Malpighiales; family Erythroxylaceae; genus Erythroxylum; species Erythroxylum cataractarum. The sequence goes on from JANJEY010000006.1 coordinate 52,920,767, forward strand.
AAAATTAATTTTATCGAATTAAGAATTCCTCTATTAAGTTTATCCCTGATCTGAAACATTTATGTCGATTTATTTCTAGGTTTGTATATAATTCATTTCAATTATTCTTAATCTATTCATACATTTTATTTCTCAATCTTAATGGCATGAAATCATATATGAATCAACATGCCAGCAATATTAATTCAAGAATATTTAAGAACATGTAATTGAATTTAAATGAAACTAAATGACTACAAGGTCTATCTTAAGGTTCATTTAATCCAAGTATCAACAAAGATTTTATTCTGAATCATAGATGCCATAACATCAAAATTGAAAGAAGAATAAAAAATCAAAAGAAACATGATGAAATTCGCTTTAAATTGATGGTAATCCACTCCAAATATGCTCTCTTGCTTGTTCTTTATTCTCTCTATTGTATTGTGTTTTTGAAGCCTCCCTTAAGCCACTCTCCAGACTCTCTCTTTTTCTCTTTGTTTTCTCTTTTATATCTCAAAAATTAGGATTTCTATAATGAACACAGTCACCCACATGGTCGTATGTATGACCATGTCCCTCAATCTCACTTCAATTCTTCAAAAATTATACAAAAACATGGTTTGAAAAATCTACACAATCTTAGACATGGTCGTGTCCAACTCTACATGGTTGTTTCCCTCAATAATAGTTTTAATCCTTTAATTTTGTACCTCAATTCCATTTGATTTTTGCACTTTTTGAGTCACGAAGGCAATTAAGACCTAAAAACATAATAGAAATGAATTAAGTACCAAAAACAATTAAAAAACTCTCAAATAAACAAATAAAATGCACTAGACATGGGATAGAAAATATGATATATTAAGTATTTGTCAAAATCCTCCATACTAAAGTATTTGCTTGTCCTTCGACAAATCAATTTCGGTACTCTATCCGTCAACATTCTCCATTATTCATTAAATTGCAAAGTATATTGAATTGATAGTCACTTAGTTACTTGCATCAAATTATAAATCAATCTAATTCACTTTATAATTCTTTAAATTTTAACTCAATTGACACCATTCCACATAATGTATAAAGTAAATATACACAAGAAAAATGTTAAAAGCTTTAAACATTTTTATACTCCTTATTAAAAACAAAACACTAAATTTAAACAACATAAAAACATTTAGAAGCTTGTTTGAAAAGTCACCTAGACTTTTGACTCGAGAATAAACACCCTGTCATATGTTCTCCTATTTAGGTCATTATCTTAAATGACTACTAGCACAACTCTTTAATTTTAACCTTTTATTGGTAGATTTGAAATTATTTATGCTTGTTTATTCTCATAATACTATTTTTATTTTTGTTTTTTTATATATGTGGGCTAATAAAAATGATGAAAAAATACTTCATTCAACTTGAAAATTTCAATAATTACAAAAAATATGACGTAGAAAACTAATTGCATTATAACCCTCTTCCTTTTGCCCACCAATTTAAGTCAATATTCAAAAATAACATATAGTATTCATGGACATATTCAATTTAATTACAGTTTAAATTCAGGATTATAATAAACTTGAAGAAATCAGTTAAATATTTATTAAACCTATCCTCACATTTAAAATTTTACATTGTCCCCAATATACACAATATAAACATTTATGAAAAAGTGATAAGGTTTAGTGGTACTTTCCAGATTATGGTGATTTCTTTAATTATAATCCATCCAATATGAAACTAACATCCTTGCAAAATATAAAAAAGGGATTAAAAAACAGAACAAAAAATAAAAACCTATAATAAGACGAAAGTAATCATAAGATAATATCAAAATTGAAATAAAATTAAAACTAACTTATAAGTTGCCTCTAATGCAGTGCTTCTTTAACGTCGATAGCTCAATGTAACCTGCACATTTAACGTCATCCTGAATCAATAATCAACATCTTGCTTCCACCCTTTTCTTCACAAAGTAATTTCCATGCCTACAAACAAACCACCTGTTGCAAAATAATAACAAGGACATAATTGATTAGATTGATAAAGCCAATAGACTTCATTAATGCCTTTTTTAATGACAATGGAATAACAAAACTCCCTATATCATCAGCTAGCTTGAATAGTTTATCTTTAAGGAAGTGGGAATTCTCCATACTTAAGGTCACTACCAACAACTCATCAATAGTTTCCTTACTTATTCGTCTGCCAGTTCTTCCTCAATTACCTCTGTCTACTCTTATTCTTCTCTTCTTACATTTATGATGAGACATGAAAGGCTTTCCTTATTTAATCCTTTTAGCACTTTTAACATGAGAGTGGCTTCACCGTTGCCTAGGATACAATAAGATATACTTGATATAGATTAATATATCTATTTAATGAATATTCAGAGAAATCTGAAGGCATATAAGACATGGAGAATGAACTTCCATCTTATATTGTCAAAGGCTTTAAAGAATTATATCTTTATTTAACAACTTTTTAAGATTTCTAGGTATGGTAATCTTTGAATAACTCTTATGCAATTAGAATACTGTCTCCAATGCTACGAACTGTAATGAAAGCACACTAGAACAATTTGATTAGATCACTAATAGCATATTTAGGTCTCAAGGCCAAAATCTTATAGATAATTTTATAAACTATGTTACAACATAATTCTTCACCAATAATAGTTCATGAATCATTTTTTAACAATATATTTAAAAAATTGAAAACAGTTTTGTTAGACTATGTAAGATTCTAGCCTATGATTTTAATGATAACAAATAAATGTTAATATTAAGGTTTTTATTCTTGAATGTATTAGTAATTGAATATATGAAAGTTTAATAAAAGGGTAAAATAAGTAAAGGAATCAATTGAATCAAGCAATGAAAAGATAAAGAAAATGAGTAAAGTAGAGCATATACGACATTTAATAGAGGTTCAATGGAATTCAAGTGAAGGATTAAAAATAAGAAGGAATCAAGCAGGTTAAGATTTAAACAAATCATTATAATCGTTCTTATAACGTTATCTTGGTAATTTCAATGAAGTAATAGCTAAATCATTGCATGGTCATTTACACTTAGGGCATATTGAATATACTTTATCATGGTCAAAAGGAAAATTAAGAAAGTTTTAAAGAAAAACCTTTTGATTCAATAAAATAATTTTATAGAAATTGTAAGATAGTTTTAAATCAATTTCTTTTAACGAAATGTGTTTTGATCTTTAAAGAAACTTAAAGAGTTTTGAGAAATTTTCTTTTAAAAAATTTAGAATTTCAATATGGTGATTCGAGGACCAAATTTAGGAGTTTAGATAGGCTAGTCCACTTATTGACTAATTTCTTTTATATTCGTCAACCAATGCGCTAAAATGGTTGACTAATATGCTAGAATTGTTGACCAGTATATTGTTACTAATCATTAATAAAGACTCATTTTCATTTCTAATGACTATTTTAACTTGTTTTAAGTTAAAATATACTACATATGAGTCGTGAGAGTTATCTTAAACATAATAAAGAGTTGTTAAGAACTTGGAAAGATTAGAGACTAAATATTTGCATGAAATAACATTTATTAAGCTTTTGTTCATCAATGTGAATAAGAGAGGAATGTTTTGAGTTATATGGTTGCTCAATTATTGAAATTGAGAAAATTGTTTGGAATGCACATTATAAGGGGTCCTCTAATCCTCGAACAATATTTGTAGAGAGTTAAATCTACATTCATGACAAAATAACATATTTGTAAGGGTCTCTTCATCGATAATGAAAAAGATGATATATAGAGGATTACTCTTTACCTATCGAAGAAAAAAGATAATGAATTCTTAAATGGAGCTTAACGAATGGACATAGATTAGAAATTGTTTTAAAAATACTATAAATCAATTTTATCTCTCTTTTATTACTCTTTTCTATTATTAATTTTGTTTGTTTATGATTGTATTATGTAACGTTCGAATAATCACTCATTAGAGTAAATAATTCATTTACAATTTTAAAAAAGGAAAACAATAAAAACACATAATTTAACTTCCTTCCATACTAACAAATACAAATAACTAATTTAAAATATTTTAATTTTAATATTATATAATTAGTTTAAAAATGATAAAATTTGTACTTTTCTTGTAAGAGTAACTACCTAACAATTCTAAATCTAAAGCAAACATATTTTCCTATTTCGGTGAAGCAACATATTTACTTTGCTTTGATTCATACTATCATATTATACAAATGTGAAATAGAATTGTTACAAAACTATATGTTTTGGCAATTGTTAAACCAAAAGTGAAATTTTAAATTAAAAAATTTGTTAGTGAAGAGCAATTCACCGAATGTACATGACATTAGCATTGGTTTTTGAAGGGGAATCTATAGCCCTTCACTGCACAAGCTGTAGATCAGCCAAATGTAAAAAATGATGAAAATTAGTGTAAGAGAAAAGGCCGCAATATTAAATAAACAAAAGGAGAAAACAATAAAAAGTGTTGAAAATGCTATAAACGCATATCTAGAATTGGCTTATCATTCTTGCAAATTTGAATCGTGGAATTGTCAACTTCTCCTATTAGCTCACCCAAACTAGGGCGTACTTGCTTCAACTGGCGTTGTGTTATTTATCTGTGTTTGCATTTGGGTTGGAGCAAAATGCCACCAATAATTACTTATATGGTTTAGGTTTATGAGTCTTTAATCGCTTCTAAGCCCGTCAAATTTTACCACTACAGTTTCTTCTTCTTCTTCTTCTTCTTCATTTTCACACACCTCAATTTCAGCAGTCATATACAAAAAGTAGCAGGTCACCAAACCCATCAAGGACTTGCGTTCTAGAACTGGCGGACATATCACTTAACCTTCACAGCATGTTCAGTTGGGAAGCTTCACTACGAGTCTTATAAGCAACTGGGCAAGAAGATTTTGGTTAAGATGATTTACTCGGAAATCCATAGTGTCCATAGAAATGAGTTTGATTTGAAAGTCAAGCACTGGCAATAATGGGTATTTTTTGTTTTGTTTTCTTAATCGAATTTGGTTTTCTTCATGTTTTTGTCTTTTAAGCAGGTCTGTTTGATCCTTTTTCTTTTTTAAATTAGTGAGGCAATATATGAACGAGCATTTATAACCTCATACATTATTGATTTCAATCTTTCTTTCTTAGTAGTTATTCTTTCGTTAATGTTTTGAGTTGATATTCCTGTTATGGCTGCTAGTCTTGTCTCATAATTCTGTAAGCTAGCGTTGAAGAGTGGTGAATTGTGCAGGGTGGGAGTCAATTATTATGTGCAAGGTCACTAACTTCACCATATCATTCTGCTAGTATAACGTTTGGGTCGTTGTTGAGCCATTCGAAGATATTTTTTAAAGAATTTTCATGGTCGTAAACTGTAGTATTTGCTGTAATTAACTGATATCTTGTCTATAGAATGACCGAGGACAAGTTTCATGTGCATTTGCCTATTGTCACTGGTGAAAGTTGTGGAATAGAGTGCTATGGTGGCCGTGCCGTTGATAGATTTGTGTGGAATTTGTTTGGGGATTCAGTGGTTAAGATTAGGAGATCAGCGAAGTAAGGACCCATTTAATCATAATGGACCATAAGAGGATGTAAATCTGTTCTTCCACTTGGTTCTTGTGGGACGAGAATCTAAAAGGATATCTGGACTAAGCATAGGTTTTGGAAACTAAAGTTTCATCTAAAATATCAGTCAGTCTCAGAATGTAAAAATGCAAGCAAGCTCTAGCATCAAGTTTCCATTGCCTCCCTATAGTTGGATTTTTCATTCCCCAACCCACTGCCATAATGCATATTATGAATCAATCCTTTCTTTGTTCTTCTATGTTGTTTCGTGGATGACCTTGAAATGATAAAGAGTATTGAAAGTGATACGATTAATTGGTGAAAGGATTAATAATCATTAGGTGATAACATTCTGTTTGGGCTCAAGGTGCTCAAGATTGTAAAGCATATTAATAATCATTAGGTGATAACATTCTGTTTGGGCTCAAGGTGCTCAAGATTGTAAAGCATTCTTCCAGTTTCCATCATGCTAATTGATGCTAGCTCTGGTAGTACTGTTGGTTATGTTCTTGGTGCTGAATGTTGTTGTGCTGTTTGAATTTATTTACTAGTAAATCTGAAAGTCTTTTTCAGCAGAAAGGCCAAAAGAATAGCAAGGAAGTCCTCCTTATTCAAAATCTTCATGGACTATGCATTCTACAACAAACTTGAACTTGTTCTGGCCTATAGCAACTTGCTTCTTATGTCAATTGCTTGTTTATTTGTTTTCTCATATAAATGTTGTTTGTTACTGCCAGTAACTGGAAAATACTCTCTAAATGATCCATCAAACTAGGAATCTTTAGTAGAATACTTAAGTTTGGGCTTTACCTTGCATTCAGCTCGTTTGCTTTGCTTCTACTACCTGCTACTGAAAAATTTGTGAACATTTGCAGTTGATTGAGCATCACTATGTTGTTTAGCCATGTTTGTTCATTCCATATATTCCTTAGTCCTGCTAAAGACGGGGGTTCTTTATCCCTGTGGTGAATATGAGAGCATCTGTAATTGAATGCAGAGATTGAATTTTCGATGGCAAGCACAGATGATGATAAAGATGGGGGATTTCCGAATTTTATACCAAAAGAACTAAGTCTAAGTGTCACTAATGGTACCAAATTCGTAGATGAAGTGCTAAGTGGAGAAAGTGAACGCTGTCTGGAAAATTTCCGCATGGATAAGCAGGTTTTCTACAAGTTATGTGATACTCTACAAGCCAGGGGCTTGCTGCGGCACACCAATCGTATCAAGATTGAGGAGCAATTAGCTATATTCTTGTTCATTGTTGGGCATAACCTGCGCACTAGAGCTGTGCAAGAATTGTTCAAGTATTCAGGAGAGACCATTAGTCGACATTTCAACAATGTTTTGGGTGCTATTATGCAAATTACAAGAGATTATCTTCAGTTACCAGGATCCGATGTCACACCAGAAATCTCAACAGATCCCAGATTTTATCCTTATTTTAAGGTAATGTTATGGCGGTTCTTTTATAACTAGAATGCTTTCAGATGATATGCATCTCACTTTAAAATTTACTGCTCCAAGGATTGTGTGGGAGTTGTTGATGGCATACACCTTCCTGTGATGGTTGGTGTTGATGAACAAGGGCCATTCCGTGACCGGAATGGATTGCTTTCACAAAATGTTCTGGCAGCTTTCTCATTTGATTTGAAGTTCCATTATGTTCTAGCTGGCTGGGAAGGTTCAGCATCTGATTTGCGTGTCCTAAAATCTGCCATCACGAGGCAATACAGTTTGTCAGTCCCTGAAGGTATACTTCAGTAGAGATTGGGCATACCTGATTTTGTGAAGTATTAGTCACATTTCCTTAAATTATTTCTCTATTGTTCCTGGGTTACTTCATGAAGTTGTGTGTCCATGCAGGTAAGTACTACCTTGTGGATGGCAAATATGCAAATATGCCCGGCTTTATAGCCCCATATGGGGGAGTTCCTTATAATTTGGGTGGCTATCATCCTAAAGATGCCAGAGAATTATTCAATCAAAGGCATGCGTTACTAAAAAGGGTTAGTGCACGCATCTTTGGCGCTTTGAAGATTCGCTTCCCTATATTGATGTCAGCTCCTCCTTACCCATTACAAACCCAGATTAAACTAGTTATAGCAGCTTGTGCACTCCATAATTACATCCGCAGGGAGAAACCGGATGATTTGATTTTCAAAATGTTCGAGGAAGATACTAGTATAGATGTTGAAGAGTCAATCCCTCCATTACATATGGACCACTCAATGATGCAAATGGAGAACCAGGGTCTGGACACTGTTTTTGAGCCAGAACAGTTAGAGTTCAGTTCCCAGTTGCGAGACTCTATAGCAAGTGACACGTGGGATGACTATATCCGAGATTTCTCATCCGTGTAGAGGGCTCATTGTTTCTGAGTTTCAGGCTAGGATTGGATATCTGTTCAAGATGACTAGCATTGAGAACCTTTTTATTTTATTTTTTTTCTTCTTCTAAGGTGGTATACATTGACCTTCTGTCCATAGGAAAGGAACATTGTAGTACAGGAATTACTCAAATGCTTATATATAGAATAAGCCAAAGTTTAGCAATTACTATAACTGATGTTTTTCCTTTACAGTTGAGTTCCGAATCCATGATCTAGATAATACTTAGCCTGTAGGGAATTGTAGTATTGTGTAGATTATATGAAAAGTTGGGTTTGGTTTTTTCAATACCATCCTTACATTGGTTATTTAATTTGTTCCGAGATCTGTTTGTGGGTTATGAATTAAGCGATCTTGCAGTAAGAGGCTGTGTCTTTATCGTGACAGCAGCCGTTTAAGCTCCCTCTAAATGAAACTCGTCCATTTGCCTGGTTAAGTTACCTGTCGGTAGCACTTTGAGTAGTGTCCTATCTGCCTGTGGCCTACATAACCCCTATCACTTGAAGGGATACAGCATGTTTATTAGCAGTCATCCTCATTCTACTAGTATGCACGTCATTATAAATGCATGAGGTAATCTTCCAAACTCGTTTAATTGCACGTAGGCTGGATTGGTCCTTGGATGTGTTCAGCTGCAGAGAGTCGAGGCCTTTCTTGTTGGGAATTGACCAATCTTGCATTTTGTCCCACCTTTTCAACCAGCTAACCAGTCACCATATCAGCACTGCCAGTGCTACCGAAACCATTGATAGATGCAGCCACCCACAAGAAGCTTGTGTCAAAGTATCACTACCTCCACCACAGTAGACCTTTTTTTATTGGACATTGCCCATCCCACCAATATCTTGACAGCTTTCGTTTAGATTCAAGGTACTACTAAGTAGTTCATTTATGTTTTTCCCTTCTCCACATAAACCTTCCAACATCATTATGCAATTTGGCCTTCTTTTCCAACCATACCTACGACTAAAATCCTCTCTCAGTCTTGCGAAATTGGGTGTCGTCATGAGAAATACTCTCTTAGTCTTGCGAAATTGGGTGTCGTCATGAGGGGTTTTGTTCCCTTATCTCGACACATCTTTGTCATATCAATCTTTTATACGTTTCAACCTCAATTAGGATGCTAGTTGTGGCCTGATTTTTGGCCCTTCCCTTGGATTACAAATCTGATGAGCTGTGCGCATCATAAGACTTTTCTGAGCTTCCAGTTACTCTTTTTTTTTTTTATTTTTTTATTTACATGAGATATATTGACTTAGTCCAACTAATTCTAAGTCCCCGATCTCACCTTAAGAGCCTAGAATATGTAAATCTAGAACCTCAAAATCCCTCAAAATCTTATATAATCTGTACACTTGCCGCTGGAAACGAGGCGTTCGTAATTGATCCAATCAAGGAACTTTGTCCAGGAGTTAGGGGATTATTAATAGGAACATACCTATTTATTCTCTTTTGACGTGAATTGAACTCAAGACTTCTTTAAAGAGGAGAGCTTTAAGTGAGAAATCTGAACCAATTAGTCTACTCTCGTAATGGTTTGACGTTTCAGTGGCACAAAATTTATGGCAATTATGTTCTACAAATAAACTTTCTAAGAGAAAAAGTATAACTACTTTGAGCTAAAAATTAATAGTTAATTTAAACTTAAAAAATACATTATATTTGATCGCATTATTGTTTTCTTCCGCCACTTCCAATTTGTTTCTCAACATATGATCAGGATTTTGACAATCTCTTTTATTAGTTCTGTCTGTTACTTTTTTCTTTTGTATACACTGGTGGTTCATCTTTTTTCTTTCAAAAGAAATTACATTTTTGTCGCTTGGAATCACTTGTCATGTCCTATTAACCTAACACACAACATTTGGGTTTAAAGAGAGGGATAAATAAAGTTCAAGTTGGAGTTTTAGGTGGAAAAGCTAAAGGTACATAAATCTAGTAGAGTAAAATGAAAAGGTAAAAAAGAAAACAGATTTAGATACAAGTGTGATTGGAGTGCAGAGAGAACAAAAACAGTGATAACATTATTAATTGTAATAATCTTTCCAGCACGACGCCCCAAACCCACTCCAAATCATCAAAATCCTATCACCGCCTCCCTCTCTCGCCTCTCCTCGTACATAAAACTTCAAAAAAAATTCAAATTTTTTACAGGAACAGACATGTTCGGCATTGGATCCGATACAATGCTTCCACCGCCGGCTTCTCCCACCAACTCTTCCGTCTCCTCTTCCGATCTCGACACCGAGGTAGATATCCCTATCTCCTATTCTCGTATAGTCTCCATTTTAAGTTTTTCCAAGTTAAAGACATGCTTTCTTTACCAATTTTCTTCTGTTGTTTACAGTCGACAGGCTCCTTTTTCCACGATAGAAGCACAACGTTGGGTACTCTAATGGGCGTGAATTTCCCGGCGATCACCTTCAGGGCAAACTCTCAGCACCGAGACAACCAAGCGACCGCTGGGGTTGTGCCCAGTAGTAAGAAGAAAAAGAAAACAACGGCCATCGTGTCGGTGGCAGAGCGGCGGCGCCGGAGGTGGTGGAGGCTGTGTAGGGACGGTGGTTCGAAACCGGCGTCTCTTGGCGATTTTCTGGAGGTGGAACGGAGATTCGGGGACGTTGATTTTTGTAACCATACGGCCGCCGAGCTTGAAGGTGTGGTGGTGGGGCAGCCGGAGCATGTGGTTCATGGACGGCTGTTGTTCGCCGACGGAAGGGTGTTGCCTCCGGCGCAGGTTGCTGTGGGGACCTCGACGGCTGGGGTTCTCCGTAGATTTCCGGTTTCTCTTACTGGGATTTGCAGCGGTGGGAGTGGATAAAACATAATTTTTTTTAATATATTTCTCATTAGTTAAGATTTATATTATCAGCCCACAACTTTTCATTGTCTATTATCTTGCACCGTTTCTATCCTACTCCAATATGTGATTTTCTTCAAGTTTTGGAAGTAGCATAAGGTAGCAAAGTAAAAGCAAAGTAGCTGATAGGGGGAATAAAGATATTCACATGAACCTCATGAATTTTTTAATGTCGTTTTTGAATCGTAAAGTGAACGAGTTGTGAGGAGTGTAATCATAGCGGTCTTGCGAGGATGCAAGGTGGTGGCAAAATGGGCACATGCAGACCTTTCAACACAAATTTGTCAAGATCTGAAATTGGATTCCACTAAGAAATGGGCCGCAGTCAGAAACAGTGGCCACTGCCCACTGCCTGGTACATGTCCAATACCCATGCCTTCTCTATTCATTATGCTTTGCTGATTTGTTCTTCCAGTGGAGACAACTCTAACCTTCGAATGTGTCGTGCAAACTTTGATACTACAAGTAAAATTAGTTTAAGCATCTATTATTAATGGTTGCTAAAAGTAAAAAAATGGTCGTTAAAAGTTATAGCGACCAAAATCAGGTTGGTCATAGGTGATTACTATGAGGTTGTTACTAAAAGTATTCAGTAACGAGTTATTATGTTGATCGTTACAAATGTATTATTAACAATCATTTAAAATTGGTCGCTAAAGGTAGAATTATTAGCGACCATATTTATACTTGCTAATGTAAAATTTCATGATCGTTGTAATGTTAGAATGGTTGCTATAGTTATGCATATTGCGATTAAATTATTTTTATTGGTAAAAAATAATCTTATAGCAACCAAGTCAATGGTTACTATATACTGCGACCAAAATATTTTTTATGGTAAAAAATAATCTTATAGCAACTAAGTCAATGGTTACTATAGCTATTCATACTGCGACCAAATTATTTTTGTTGAAAAAAATTATCTTATAGCAACTAAGTTATTCATCATCATCATCATCACCCAGTCTGAAATCCTGCAATAAAGCAGGGTCTGGGAAGGTCCAATAGTACGCAACCTTACTCCTACATAGTAGAGAGGCTGTTTCTGGTGGACCCACATGTAAATGAGACAATATAATAATGATGCAGGTAACAGAAACAATTCAAAACACATAAAAATAAATGAAAATACAAGTAAT
>JANJEY010000006.1:53039278-53059937 GCA_024703695.1 Erythroxylum cataractarum
CAATGTGTCATGAAGATACTATAAAATTACAAATGGATATGCGTACATATGCCAAACAAAATGATAAAATAAAATAACTAAGTAAATAAGTCAAATAAACATAAAAGATGTGATAAAATAACTAAGTAGATAACCCCAAGGCACAGGTGAGTTGGTAAGGGGCTCTTCTGACTTAAATGAGGTCGCGGGCTTGAACCGCCCTCATGTATGCAACCATTTAAAACTTGGGGTCAGAGTTTTGCCTCCCGCAAGGGACCTACCCGGCTCGAGTGAGGATTAGTCTGGGAGTGGATGGCTTAAAGGTATCTTCCCATAGTTGGGATCCTCCAAGGACATCTCGTGGGAAACCAAAAAAAAAAACAACTAAATACATAATTACATAAATACAAATAAATAATAAATAATAATAGTAATAATAATAATAATAAATAATTAGAATAAAGTAATAATTAAAATAAAATAATAGTGAATACTTAGGAGAGTCACAACATCTTGCCCAAATTAAGCTAAGGAATAGGTTTGGATGTAGAATACCTTGACAACAAATCTGTGTTGGGATGTCTGTGCATCGAGAGAAATAAAAAGGGGAGAGTGAAATAATATTTGTAGGAGCTAATTGATATTGTAATGTCATAATCTGCAATATGATATGCCACTAACAGGAAAAGTGGCATTGTTGTCCTTGGAGGTAGATGTCTATTCATTCACTAAGAAATGAGATTCTATTTCCAAGAAAAGGGTATTTTGGTACACCAAACTCTAAACACTACATGGAAAGTATTATACATGCAGGTAAAGGATTGTGTATAACCTGGGGCGCAATGTTGGTGATATTCCCAATTAAGGAAATCGTAGATTTAACAAGTTTCCAATGTAGGAAAAACTTTTTTCTACATAGGTTTACTAAATGCCTTGATAAGGATAACAAAATAAGTATTTTCAAAGCAAACATATGCTCTCTCTCTCTCTCTCTCTCTCTTTCTTCCCCCATCTACATCCTACTATTTTTTACAGAAAGAACTCAAAACCAAACTTACATTAAGTACTAAGCAAGTCTAGCATTCAATAAGTAAATTGTTATGTTGCTAACCATCAACCTGTAACTAACAAGTTCCATAATCCATCTAAAATACAATTGGAGATGAAACTATGTTAGAAATAGGGGTATTTTATTTAACAGAGGCAATACATACAAGAAAGATGAAGCAAAACCTCCTAACTCCATTTCGTATATAAATTATTTGAAGTCACATAAATTATATGCCTAGAGTTATTGTTCATAATTCATGCAGCTTGTTATAATGTTATTCTATCTAACTGCACTAATTATGGCATCAACATTACTTTGCTTGCAATACGCCACATCTTTAATCTCTCTCTCTCTCTCTTTGTGTTTGTGTGTGCATCTCCCCCTCTCTCTTTCCCTCTCTCTCCATTGGGGCCAAACAGACTCTTCATACAAAGTAGTGGTAGACTGGTAGCCTTATCCTGTCCAGCAAATGACCGCCACACCAATCCTAGTGGAACTCAAACTTTCAGATTTCAAGTTGAGATCTCAAGATCTAACCAAACAATGTTCCATTTCTGATGAATTTGATTGATATCTTTGCTTCAGAATATGCAAATATTATTTGCTAGTGGAATGGTTTGATGAGTGGTATAGAAATATTCCAACTTCTTTAGTGTGCACTGATGATACATTGAAGTGGTGTTGGCATGGATCATATTCAAGACTTATCTTCTATCAAGCATTTGTTTGTAACACAAATGTTTGGTGTGGGCTTCAACAGTGTAGTGCAATATAAGAAGCAATGCAATCGTTGAATCTCTTTCATTCCAATTATTTGCTTTAATAGATTCATCTATATCTATCAGGCTGTCGCAATTCTGTTTTCTTGCTTTATTTGAGCTTATAAATTTGATGGTAGTTTTTGTGCTTATTCTTCTAATAATTCTTGGATAGTCCTGTTTCAGCATACAATCACCTGTTTTGGTGAATAGAGGATGGGTCCCCCGCAGCTGGAAAGAAAACTCCACAGGAGTTTCACGAGATGGGGAACAGCAGTTAGAGATAACGCCATCTTCTGCACAAAATAACAAGCAAATTTCTTGGTGGAGGTTTTGGTCCAAGAAGCAAAATCTGAAGGTTCCTCTAGAAATGCTACTAGTATTTGTTATTGGCTTACTGAAGAATATTAAGTTGCAATTTGCAAACTTACTTCTAGAATTATACAGGAGCAAATCCCTTCTGTCACTCCTGTAGAAGTTGTCGGGGTAGTTCGTGGTAGTGAAAAACCTAGCATTTTTGTTCCAGAAAATGACCCACTCTCTGGCCAGTGGTTTTATGTTGATGTTCCTGCAATTGCTCGTGCTTGTGGGCTTCCAGAAAATATACTTTATGTGGAAGACATCAATGAAAATGTTAATTTAAGTAGCCCTTACCCTGTTCCAAAGGATGTCAAGGCTTTAATTCGCAGTTCAGTTATGCCACAGGACCATCTGAATTACATATTTACATGGTATGCTATTATGCTTGTTTAATTTGTATTTTTTGTTTGTAATTTCTCTACCAGGATTCTGTTCTAGCTATTATACTCAATTAGACTTCTCACCTAATGATGGTTGATATTACTTGTCTGCATTCTTATTTTGTGTGTTTGCTTTTAAGATTATGGAAGGTTGTCCTCAGAGAATAATGTTCTAAGCCATGAGTGTCAATTTCTGAAGTTTTGACTTGCCTTAAATATGATGAAGGATATATATATACTGCGGAAATGATATTTAACTTGTTCACCCAAGTGGAAGCATCTGATATAAGGAAGAACCAGGGAGAAGCAGATTCTCTACCCAGCTTTTAACTTTTTGCTTGTACATACCAGATTTTAGTGGATGATTGCAACAAAAATATTTAGCAATGTGAAATCACTTTAAAATTGTTAAGTGACTCCTCTTGGGTGTTATCTTGGGCAGGTATTCCCTCTCTACCGCTGTCACATTCATGGCATTCAAGAGACTAAGATCTAAAAGGAGCTAGAGCTAGTAAGTTTAGTGTGAGATATTTTACTTTTGCTGTGTATGCTATTCTGGTAGATCAAACGCCACATTGATTGAAGAAGTGTAGGGATGGTCACTTTTATGTTTCCTTCTTTTATTTGTCATAGACATTTTTAATTGACACCGTTATTTTACCTTTCATCCGATGGATAAGATCCTTATGGACATCGCCGCTGTCAGGTTGTTCAAAGCTGAATGTACTCTCCCGTCATTTTACGACTGGGTAGTATGAACAAAGAAGTTCTAAGTTTAGGTGGAAACTGCCATCAACTTCATCAGTTTTCAATTGAATTGATTGAAAGTTTTATCTGTGTATGTTGGTTTAAGTGATGACACGAAAGAATGAACAAGTCCTGTCAGACCAGTTGTGATCTACAGTTAACTTCATTCTATTTTAGGGGTTCTGGGCTCCAAGCCAAGATTCAGTCGGCTTAGTAGGTTTTCTACTTGGGTTATCTCTCCCTGTACAGAACTATTATGTAACAGTTAGTTGCTGGGTTAAATTTTATGGTTCTTGTATAATGTCTTCACAATATGTTTTGTCATTGGTGATGTAGTCACATGTCAAGCTTCATTGTCTGCAAGGTTTCTGTTTTCCTTCTTTTTCAGTACTTCTCTAACCCTTGAATCTCTTTAGAACAGTGACCACGTTTCAGAAGCTCAGGACAATAAGTTGGAAGTGGATTTGGGAGCTTTTGTGTATAGGATGGATATATACTATCCATCTATATAGGTCTTGTACTGATTTTGGCCCAAAAACTAGTATGAAATTGATGGGGGTTTCAATTCCTTAGTTCCTAATTCCACTTAAAAACTCCTTAAATTTTAATCTGCATGATCCGTAGTTTTGATGTATTGACATATTCTGGTACTGAGTTGCCAGGTGAGCATACCATGAAAATTAATGTAGGATATAATAATTTCATTTACTATGCTTTAAAATTTTTAACTGCAGATTAATTTATTAAGAGTAAATTTTTAATTTTGATTCAGCCCATTTTTTGAGAATTGCTTCTCAAATTATATAAAGATAAATTTTGGAGGAACTAATCGTGCGCGAATTGTTGCTACAAAGACAAGCTTGTGGAGCCTTAATTCTTTTATTTCTCATGAACTTTTTGATTTATAATAAATAGGGAATAATTCAATGTATTTATGATATTAGAGAATCCTTTCGTTTATGAGCTTTTGTATTCTGTAGAGAAAGAGGAATCTTAACTTGGAAAAACTATTACTCAAATTCTTTTCATCCAACTTTAAAGTTAATTTTGAAAATTAGATAATAAAACGAATGAAAAATGAATTGTTATATTAAGCAACAGGATCGAGTGGTTTTAGTAATTTATAAAACAAATATATTCTAAAAGCCTAAGTTGGTACTTGAAAAATTCTTGAAGAGCTTTTTATACCCATTCACATCGCCTGAGGCAATAATTTATATTTTGGGATAACATAATTTAAAGTGTTAATTTTTTAAAGAATTTTTTTAATTTAATGTGACTTTTTTGAAATTTTTGTTTGAATTGTAATCTTAACAATCCAGTTTAAAATGTTATTGTTAATGTTTTGCTAATTTGGCTAACATAATTATTTTTGTTAATAACATGTAAGCTTTCTCATGAAAAATTAATGATCAATTAAGTACTCACATTTATCAATACTTTTTTTCTTGAAGAAAATTCATATGTATTAATGCACTTACTCAGAAGTCATACCTATAACCAATAATTAAAATCTAATTAATTCGGTTGATTCAACAGTAAAAATTTTAAACAACGCAACTTTTCAACTTTCAGTCTGATTTATTTTAATAAGTTTTGTTGTTAAAAATTGATCAATTTATTAATTAGTTAGTTAATTTTAGTAATTTTTTATAAACTAAAATAAAAATTAGTTTTATTTAATAATATATTGTTTTAATTAAATATTAAATTCTTCAATAAGTAAGGATAATCTCTTTAAATTATATTTTAATATTTTAATATTATTTAATCTTTAGCTGATTTTATAACGGTCTAATATCAGTTGAAACTTTTAAATCTTAAACATCTTGTCTTATCGGTTTAGGTTCCCTTTTTTTAAAACATTGCTTGTAACCCATCACCTATAATGTTTCACTTATATACTAGTAACTTATTGTATTTCAAAATACCCACATCATCTGAGCCTCCTCTCCTTTGCATCGTCTTCTAGGAGGCACAAATTTTATGTCTCTTCTCTGTGTTTGCAACTGGAAGCACTATTTTCTTCATTATTATGTGTTGTTTAGTTTAACATTAGGGATGAGACTTCACAAGCTAGATATGTTTTCCCTTTCTATTAGCTGTTCAATTTTGTGTTATGGTGTTTTATGTGGTTTTTTTGGATTTTGTGTGCTTTATATTTGCTTGTGTATATCGGAGTCAAAGTGTAAGCACACATCTCTTACAACCATTTCATCAAGCAACTTTTATGTGTTTGCTTCCAAGCCATATCTCTATTGTTTCTTCGTCAACAAACAATGATAAAGTCTTACCTAGTTACCTACTATTTTTTGCTTCTTCTCTTCCCTATTTATGTCTCCAGGAAAAACTTAAGTTTTCGAGCACACATCAATCTCAAGGTGTTGAGGATAGGGATGTTGGTTCTATTATTGGGTTAGTAAAGGGTTGAATTTTCTTGGTGATATCAATAGTTAATGTAACTTAAATTTGTTTATAATTGTTGTCTTATGGGAGTATCAGTGATGTTCATGTTGTTTAAGCTTTGATTTGCTTTTATGCATTGATAATGTGAGTTATAAATTGAACTTCTTAAAAATTAGAAATGGGCTATAAGATTATAAATCTTTGGTGCCTAGATTGGGTTGAGATTTTTGGTTCTTTGGATTGATTTTACCTAATATTACATTCTAGCTAAGATTACTTAATTTTGCCTCTTGCTTTTACTTGATTAATGACAATTTCATACTCAGTACAAAATCACCCCTATTTAGATGAGCTTAGTTCTTAATCGAGATTATAGTAGATAGGCATACTGATGATTAGCTACATAACTTGATTAGTCTTAATTGGGTTCTTGTTCACATTTGGTGAAACTTAGAAAAGCATGTTAGTGATGTTGATTAATTCCTTATTCCTTATTAGTTGAATTTAACAACTACTCTCACTTCATTTGGATATTACTTAGATAATATAACTAGGTAGCTCTTTTTAAATCTAGTTAGAGTTGCCATTAAGATTTGGGAATTTCTGCTGTAGCTTTAATGGATGAAGTTTAATTTTCTTAATGTGTAGAATTTCATTGTTAACTTAAATCAATCTCAAGTTCATTTTTTGTCAGTTAATTTTTATGTCAAACCCTTATTTTCCATCATGGAATTGTTATCTTTGGATGGGATATGCTACATTGGAAAGTTGCCTTTTAATTATGAATGAGAATTTGTACTAGTAATATCATAATATGTTATATTGACAAGATTACACTTTTCTATCAATGAAACATATGATGTGATCTAGCAATTGTTTTCATTTCTACCTCTGTTGTGTTGCATTAAATCTACATTTGTTGTGAAAGTATTTGTTAGTTATTTTAATCTTTTCTTCATCACATTGCCATTTATGCATAACCTGTTGTGACCAACAAACAATATCTTTGTCCTTACTCCTTGGAGAGTTAACTTTAGTTAACAGTGAAATTGATAAGTCTATAATTTTTTTCAAGGTAGCAAATCTCTTTATCAAAGATTCTAGTTGACAACATGTTCTGAAGTAGAATGAAGTTTCCTAATTTTCTATTCAGTTAACGCTATTTGAGGTTAAGTGTTAGTATTGTGTGCTACAACCAACCCTTTTGGTATTTGCAGTAGAAATAGCTATTCATTTCCTTTAATCCAAAGCTTTTGTTAGGTATTCAACAACTAGCTTATAATTGTATGGGAAAATTTTTCTTTCTATATGAACTTATTGGACATCCATCCTGTCGTGATAATATAGTTGAGTGTTCATTTGATCCACCACCTAATGCCGGGCTAATCAAATCTCTTCGCTTCTGAGTTCAACTTAATAAGTGATCCATAAGCATCAATAGAAGCAAAAGTATATCTAAAAGTTGATACCAGTAGCAGTAGAGAAAGATCCCCGAAAATATAAAAGAGCCATATTTGTCTACGATATCAAGAGCAGAAACTATCATAACAATGGATCATAACATCTTAGTAAACTTTGTTATTATAGTGAATATCTTCTATGTTTTAATTTTAGATAGTAATCATTTTTTATTGTTTGGTTAATTTAAAATATATTGACTTATAATTTGTGACTCCTGATTTATTTGTAATGATGCTATATGTGCAGTTTGAAAACAATGTTTTTATTTTAATTTTTCCCATATGGTAGGTGGACATAATTCTACATTTTTTAAATGTTTTTGTATATAGGAAAGTGAAGATGGATGATTGGGATGAAAAAATTACTATGTTTAATGGAGAAAAGTTTATATAAGCAGAAGATGTTAAATATGTGGGTAGAAATGTTAAAAGTTGGGGCAATGAAATTGAAAGGTTTTGTTATTGGGACCTTGAGACGATGCTTATGGAAGATGTTAAAGGTCCGCTAGCATATAAGTTTAGGCATATAATACCAAGAATTAGTCTAAATAAAGGTTAATGGAGGTAGATAAGCATTAGACCCTGAGTTCTAATAGTAGCATTATATAGGCATTAGTGAGCTTTGACCAATGTTTGAAACTTGGGATAACAAAACAAGGCAAAGACTTGCGAGTAGGTTGTTGATGAGTTGGCATGTATTTGTGCACTTTAATAAAAATCTTTTATGAGATGGAAAATTTGGATGTGAGACCAAAAGATAGCTTGAGATGTACCTTGGGTTGAAAGTTAGCTGGATCACATCTATAAAGGAGACATGAGAGTGCAAAGACTTAAGTGGGCATAGAAGGACTATCAATAATGCACTTAACATAGGTAAGCATTGGACTGGACCAGTTTGCCATGAATGGTTTTGGACTTGGATAACTCATCATCAATAGATAGAGATCAAGAGAAGATCTTCGATGATGTGGTTGATAATATTACAGTAGATATACATCAGCTCTAAAACATAATTATCATATGAAGATAGTAGAGTTCATTATAGATATGGATATATGATTCCTAGTTAAATAAAATCTCTTATCTTGTTAGTTATAATGTACAAAATCTTATTAGATAGAGATCTATTTGGATGGGGTTATCATCACATTAGTGGGAAGTAATCTAATAACTATAAAGGTAATCTACTTAGTTCAGTTCAATTAGGATTCTGAATTGTCAAGTCAAATGTGACTGTAAATAACTTATTTTAGTCTTGGTAAAAAAAAGAGACATAAGAGGGCAAAGGAACATATTAAAAGAGAACATTCCTTTGTATACTTTTTGGGAAGTAACAAAAGTTGTTTTTTTATTGTAGCTCTTGTGTATTTATTGTTGCCTATGATTATTTAATACTTTTGTAGTATTCTTATTCGAGTGTGAGAGTTAAATACTTCGAGGGTTATGAGGCATTCGAGAACAAACACTTCGAGGGTTATGAGGCATTTGAGAATAAGGTTTTGTTGGTCAATAATCACGTGGAAAAGCTAAACCTTCCTTAAATAGACCTAAATGAGATTGTCGTATAAAGGAGTAGATGCAACTTCGGTATAAATTTGATGTCTACAAAAACCTTTGTAACAATAAGAGTGATGCTTGTGTGATAGAGATATGTAAGATAATTATATAATATAAGGTGATAGAGATTTATATTGGTCATGGATCCAAATTTGGGATATTTAGAACAATATTTTGATGAAGATACTGGGGTAAAGGTTATTATTAGGATTGTTGATGATGTCCCCATCAATGCCACTAAGTCCACTATTGTGCAATGCACGAGTGTAGATGTATATAAATAAGAAGCTATAGGTGTAAGTAGGAATGAAGTTTGTAGCACCCCACCCCCTCAAGACCCGTACCTGACATCTTGAGTGATATTCGAGTCCGTGCCTCATGAGGGTGGCATGCTAGAGCACTCAATCATTCAAAATTTGGTATAATTGTTTTTTAAACAACAAACTTATGCAGAAATCAATAATCAGATCGGGCTCACTTTTATTTAGAATCATTTTCAATCGCAGCAATACAATCATCAAAATTTTCAATATCCATTTGGGGCCCTTTCACAAATACAAAATATTTTAGTCATAAAGTCTTTACATTACAACATAAATCATATACACATTTATCAGAACTTTCGGAATACATAATTTGATACAAAAGTTGCGGAATATATAATTGAATACAAAATAAAGAACTACAATATAGATACGAGCTGATCCCGACCTTTATACCTTACTTATATGCTCTCATTTACCTAACGAGATATTCTTTTGATCCTGAAAAATATTTGTAAATTTTAGATAAGTTTTGCGAGCTCAATGAGTGACCATCATCTATGGCTCACCCAGTCATATAACACATAATTTACATTCACATCATTTCATATTTGTCATTCAATATAATTTAATTATTCATATTATGCATATGTAGTGCACATGAGACTCACTTTTCATTTGTTACTTTGTTGTGACCAAGTGCCTAAACTGTTCCGTATCTATTAGATACCGGGTTCATTACTAACTGTCCCTTATCTACTTGGGAGATACAAGGCTCATTTTACATAGTGAGCCTTAGGCTTTTAATCCCTTTGGAGCTTGAGGATTTTTTTTTCACGTGTTGAGTTTTAAGCTCTGATCGGTGGCTACTCTGGTCACAACTTCCAGTATATTTCATGTATTCATGAAATGGAATGCCTTAATCACATTTGCATATTCTTATTCACTCACATTCACATATCATCGGATCATTATCTGACATTCAATATTAGAGTTGAGTATCACTTTTTTTTATTTATATGCGTGATCACATTTTCCTTTGGAACTAAGTCCGACATTTAACAACCAAGTCATGTATCACGTATTTCATCCAATTCACATACAAGGAGCACTTCAATATTTCATTCATACATCACATTCATCGGACCTTCTGTTTAGAAACTAACACAATCAATCACATTCATAACATCATCCAATAGTCAATTAATACAAAATTCAAACGAAACAAACAATGAAGTGAAACCATCTCAGTATCAATTAGCGCTCCAGATTAGCATTAGCTTCCATGATCCAGAAATGTCTGGATGCGAATGTTCTATCCTGTATCATCATTATGCAAAAAATAAATTGCATACACATTATTAATTGCACAATCACATAAACATTTAGTTTTACACACATGTATATGTGTAATGTATAATACATGCTCAATGATAATCTTGGGTATATTTTCTAAATTCACATCTTATGCTCATTCCCATTTAATGATTCATATTTCTCTAATTGAACTTAGACTTACACTTCATTTGTACATGATCATTCTAAACTCTCCATTCAATCTTTACCCTTTGAATGTGTCTAGCATATTTATAAGCTTACACCTCAAGAATACTTAGTTACTTTATAACATAACACAATTTCTCGTCATCTTTTTTCTAACCTCATATGATCTCATAATATCCACATCTCATTCACAATTAATCACTTAATACATATTACTTAACTTCCTTGAACATAACTACAATAATATAAACATCTTCATTCCCATTATACTCATGCATTTGATACTTTGATTTCATCCATTCGTTCACTAAGTTTTAATTTCCATTTTCACTTCAAACATATCATAAATTAGTCACTTAAACCAAGGATCATTCTAGGTTCACTTTAAGACTCATTTAAGCCTCAAATAGGGTTGACCCGTGGATGTTCGTTATGCAGACATCCATGTCCGTTAAACGGACCTTTACAAATCACTTATAGAAACTTAAAAATTTGACCCTCTAGACATCATAATCTCTTCTTGAAGTCTGCATAGAGGTTGTTGATCTCAAAGTACTCTTTAAAACCACACCTAAATCATCTTAATCCGAGTTCTAAAAAAAATTATGTCTCTTGTACTAAAGCATGTCCAATTGCATTCTATGTTTTTCCAGATTTTTAACTCTTTACTTACAACATTCAATTCCTTATGCTTAGTCTATCATTTCTAGTTTAATACTCATCATTTATCCATTATTTTAACTCCATTTCAACTCAATATCATCTATAAATAATTTATAGCCCATTATTGATCATAAACACTAATAACAGAACATGCACATATATATGCATTCATCATCAATTTTTAGCACATATTCAACTTCATTTTTACTTTCATTTCACTTCTAAGTATCACCTTTATCATTCACATTTCAAAACACCACATTAATCCTTTTCTTTAGCTTTAGACTCATTTTACGTCATAAAAAAAACACCCAAATAGATTCACATCAATTCATCAAGAAAACAGAACAAGAATCCATTATGTATTAAGTTTTTCTGCACTTTTTCCTACACCCAGTACTCTACTTCAAGTCAAAATTAGAAACTCTTAGTGACATAATTTGAATTTGATGTCTTCATGAAAAATATACGCGTATATCTCTAATTTAATCCAAATCAAGAATCATCTGAATTGAACAACTCTAGAAGAAGTTATGGCTAAAATACAAAAGCACACTCATAGGTCATGTTGCTGCAACATTTTCCAGCTCAACTACCAATTTTGTTTCCAAATCTTACCCCAACATAACTCATACCAATATCACCTTCTCTACCACAACACTCCTCATTCTCAGCCCCATTTCAAATCCAAAACATTCACAAATCAATCTATGATCTATATTTGATCATTAACCAAAAATAGAACACATACATTTTCCTATTCATAATTGATTTTCTACAATTATCCTAACACCATTATATGGATCATCCAACTTCCAAAACATCTCTATAACAAATCATGGGTCATTAATGATCATTCATAATTACAAAAACAAGATATTTACATAGATTTTTCACCATCCATGTCACACACATTCAAATCACAAAATCAAGTCATCAATCACACATTTCTCATCATTCTAGTTTCATTTAACAATACCCATAACTTACTTGGTTTCAGTTCACATTCATCATCTTCTAAAGGTAATAGAGATAGCTTTTTAGTGTCAATGAGGAAGAAGATAGCAAGAATGCTAGTAGTAAATAGTGAAAAGTGTGATCTTCAAAGTTAATGTGGTAGTGATTGAAGAAAATCAAAATGATGAAGGAGAAGAGAAGAGAGCCACGAAAATGGAGAGAACTAAAGCAAAACACCCATTTCCCTTTGTAGAGAGAAGCGTTGTGAAAGACAAAACAAAAAAGTGGTGGTCCTTAAAATTTAAGGGTTAGTGGACTTAAGGCATTGTTTGGCAAGTGATATTTGTCACTTGCCACTTATCTAATTTCCAAAACATTAGATTGGTTCTTTCACTTAACTAGTCCAATCCACTTCAATTTCTACTCCAATAATTCCTCCATTTTCAATGAAACTTGTAAATAAATCATAAAGTCATTTATCAAAATTTCTATTGCCATTGGACAGTAGTTTCTACTACCATTTAACAGTTCAAAAATGCTTAACAATTTCTAGAAATTTCTCCAAAAATTCCAGAAATTTTAAATCAACAAATATACTCTTCAAATCAATTTTTTAACACATAAAACCACATTTCTCAATATACTCACATTTATAAACAATTATACCCAAAAATTGTCAGTGAATGCATGTACAATTATTTTTATGTGCAAAGATTCAATATTCATGTACATATGCATATCATGTAATGCATAAGCATTAAAAGTGTTTTCTAATTTCTCAGTAATCTTTCATATTTACTATTTTAGCCTTAACATGGGTAATAGGATGTTGCACAACGATGCCATACATTTAGGTTATATATCTAAAGGAAGATTAGAAAGATTGTAAAATTGTTCGTAATTTAGATTTTACCGATCTCGATATATGTTTGGATGCGTTAAAGGGAAAACAAACTAAAAATAGTAAGAAAGGAGCCACAAAAGTACTAAGCTCTTTGAAATTGTACACACCAATATATGTGAATCTTTTGATGGAGAAAAGTATTTCATCACCTTTATGATTTTTTGCATTATGGATATGTCTATTTGATTAATAAAAAATATCAACCTAGAAACACCCTTGAGGTATTTATAAAGGAGACTAAAAGGCAATTAAATAAAAAAGTGAAAATTGTAAGATTTAATAGATGTGATGAATATTATATAAAATATATGAATTAGGACAATGTCTATATCTATCTATAAAGTTGTTCAAGAAATATGACATGTTTGTAAAAGATACTCAATAAAATGGTATGACAGAAAGATGTAATATGACATTAATGGATACGGTTAGGAGTATGATGCATAATTCCTTATTACCTAAAGTCTTTATGCATACACTTAAAACTACTATGTAGTTTTCAAATAAGGTTCTTACTAACGCAGTCTCTAAAACTTATGTTGAGTTTAGACTGGAAGGAAACTAGTATGAGACACTTGTATGGTTAGGGTTATCTAGTAGTAGAAGTTTGTAATCCAAATAAAAGAAAGTTAGATTTTTTAATAGCAATTACTTTATTAGTTACCCAAAGAAATCTAAATGGTATAAATTTTATTGTCTAAACTATAGTCCAAGAATTATTGAAACAGTTAATTCCAAATTCATTAAAAATGGTGAAGTTAGTAGGAGTGCTGAAAAATGTGTTGTTGATATTAGTGAAATAAAGGTTGATGTTCCATTACCTATAAATGTCCTAGTATCCACATAGATACTAAATATTGTCCCAATATTGGAAGAATAAAATGATTATGGACAACATTTAGATGAAACAACACCTTAAAAAAAACTAATTTACAACTAATTGACATAAATGAACCATGTGAAAAAATTTTAAATAAACATTTAAGAATAAAGAGACCATTTATTCCTGATGACTATGAGATTTATTTGCAAGATTCAGAATTTGATTCAAGAATTAATAAGGATCCTATTTCATTATCCATTAGCCATATAAAGTGATATGTTTGGCGAATAGATTGATGTTTTGAAAGATGGGTTAAATTTAATGTCATAAAATAATGTTTATGACCTCATTGTTTTGCTAAAAGAATCTAAATGAGTCAATACAAATGGATCTTGAAGGCTACACATGACTTGAATGGCAATATGAATGGTATAAAGCTAGACTTGTTGCCAAATATTGTACTTTAAAAGGATGACATTTATTATAAAGAGACTATTTCAGCTATCTCAAAGAAAGACTCATTGAAAATAATTATGGTATTGGTGGCTTAGTTTGATTTAGGGATATATAAAATAGACGTGGAAACTATCTTTCTAAATGGTGATCTTATGGAGGAAGTTTCTATGGATCAACTTGAAGGTTTTTCCATAAAAGGAAAGAGTCACATAGTGTGTAAACTTAAGAGATTAATATATGAACTTAAACAAGCTTCTTGACAATGGTATATTACATTTATTAATACCATAACATCCTTTGGTTTTTAAGGTAATACTAGTGATCTGTGTATCTATCGAAAGATTGACGGAAATAATTTTATATTTCTAGTTATATATATTAATGATATTTTACTTATTGATAATGATTTAGACATATTATATAAGACTAAAGATAGGAATTCAATATTCCAGGATAGCTCACAAAGACTGTTAGGATTGTCTCAGAAAGATCATATCAGAAGAATTCTTAAGAGATTTAATATAAATCAAATGTTCAATAGGGGTTGTCCTAATATAAAAAAGTGATAAATTTAGTCTTATGCAATATTTAATAAATGATTTGGAACTTAAATAAATGAAATCTATTCAATATGCTTATGTTGTTGGTAGTTTGATATACGTGTAAACATGCACGAGACCCAACATCAGCTTCGTGGTTGGAATGCCAGGTAGATATCAACGTAATGCTAGTATAAACTACTGAAAAGCTACAAAAAAAAGTTTTAAGGTATCTTCAAGGAATAAAGGACTATATGCTCAATTATAAAAGATCTAATCCATTAAAAGTGATTGGATATTCGAATTTAGATTTTGCTAGATTCACTAACATTAAAATATCAATGTTTGGCTACTTTTTTTCTACTAGAAGGAGAAATTTCATAAAAATAGTTAAACAATATGTTTTTGCTTCATCTACTATTGAATTGGAATTTCTAGCTTGTTTAAGGGCTAAATATATTCCTTATGGCTATGGAATTTTATTTTAGGGCTTGGAATTGTTGACACTATTACTAAGCCACTAAAAATTTATTATAATAATTCTATGGTAGTTTTCTTCTCTAAGAATAGCAAGTACTCTAGAGGTGCTAAACATATAAAGTTGAAGTACTTTTTCGTAAATGAGAAAGTTTAGAAACAAAGAGTGTGTGGTGAACATATTAAGATGGGTCTTATCATTGCAAATTCATTAACCAAATGCTTACAACAAAGATATTTAAGGAACACATTCCAAGAATGGGTCTTGGTTATATTGATGGTTGTTTTTAATGACATTTTAACACTCTTGAGCTCAATAAAAGTTTCTGATTGACAATTTTCTTATTTATTATAATTGTGTAAATATAGTTATTATTAAACAAAAAATAAAATTGTCTATTAGATATTAATGTGGACCTTGATGGTACTTATATACCACTTATATTACACGACTTGATAAATTACTAATGTTGTGGTATATGGAAGGAAGTATGAGGTGATGAAGTATATGATTGTGATGAATCACATTATGTGGTTTAATTTTTTGAAGTACAATATGAGGATACTAAGATATATATATTTATGGACACTTAATGTTTACACTAATAAAATAAAGTTTAGAGTATCAGGCCAAGTGGGAGAATGTTATAATGTGGCTTGATTAGTAAACATAATATATGTATATTAATAATATTATTATTATAACTAAAGAGTCCTATTTGGTCAATATTTTATATTTAATAGTGGAATAAATCTCAACTGTCTATTTTGGCCACTTCATGCATACCAAATTAAAAGTTATAGATATATAAATTGATCATCTCTCTAATAATTACAATTACTGATAGCTTTCTATTAATTTTTTTTGTAACAAAAGGAGAGTTAAGAGAGAGAGACCAATTTAACAAAGGATATGGAGAACTTTTTTGATCTCTCTATGATAATAATGTCATTCTATCAAGTGCATAATATTATACTTTAATGATTTCTGACAATTGTTAATTCAAAATATTAAAGCTTTAAATTTCATTTTCAAGTTTATATAAAAAAAATCATATTTTTACACTTTAAGGGTGTCCCCTTTGTCTTACTGGTGATTCCATAGTATTGGTAGTTAATTAAAGATTGTGTCATCATAAAATAACTCTAAATTTAATTAAATTCATTATATGTTAAGTTTAAAATAGAATGAAATAGTTCATTGGCAAGCACAAGCCGAAAATAACTTTTAGGTGGGCAACTTAGTGTAAATGAAACTTCGACCATATTGCCAACAAAGTTTAGTTTATCATAATAACCATATGTAAATTTGAACTATAATATTCTAAACTATATTTCAAGTCTAGAATTCTCCCAAGATCGACTGTAACATAATTGATTCAACCCAGTCAATTAGGATTCATACTATAAAAGAGAGACAAAAATACTAACTTTGGTCCATGTTTAATATGTGTCTACAATGATAGATCTTTGTCCGTTTTAGATGCAAACACCTTCTCTATGCAAAGAATTTATTTACTCTCTCCTTTTTTCTTCGTTCTTTTCCATTGGTGAAAAAATGTATATATGTTATTATTTTTATTTACTGTTCACTTAATTGAAGGGAGACAAAAGGGTTCTTATTAATTATAATAAAACCCTAGTGACTCTAATATTATCTACAAACTCAAAATCATTATCTTGGGCCCACCTTATATTAGAATCAACCCAATTAATTATGGGTAACACGTTTATAATTGTTAAATTAATCTAACAAACTCCTACTTGGCCCATATTACAACTTGATGATCCAACTATATAGTGTGCAACATATATTAAATTTATCAATTCTTTATACTTGAATGAATTGAAATGAAGTGATCATGATAGTCGTAAGTGTTGGCCCCCAAAATTTTTATTATTTATTAAGCATGAGTTAAGTGAATTATGAGGTATTGATGGATTAGATTTTGGAGTTAATTATTATGTTAATGTTGGTGAGATTTTATGATATAGGTTAATTGAAATGAAGTATTAATGTTATAAGAATGAATGAAGGGCATTGTTGGAAGTTCACTTAAGGGTATAAGACATAAGGCATTAGGCAAGGGGTAAAATGGACATTTCACACTCATTAAGGCTACTAAAATAAGAAGAAGTTATTGTCTTGTATTTTTTAAGAAGAAGAAATCATGATTGAAGAGAAGAAGAGAAGAAAAGAAGAGAAAAGCTAGGGTTTGGAGATTCTTGAAAAGTTTGAAGAATTTGGAGCTTCAACAAATAAGTATAAGTATTGTTCTTCTTGATTAGATGAATGAAACATGTTTTGATGTTAGTTAAGAGATGAATATGTGTGGGAAGTTATTGAGAATGGGTAAATGTATATGTTTAGTTTTTGGGGTTAATGATCAAAGATAGATTTAGATGTATTTGCCAATAATATTGGGTTGAAATGAAGTTGAAAATGAAATAGAAGTGATGGTTTAGTGTTTAGATGGGTTATATGCGAAATGTGTACTATCAAACCTCCTCAAACTTCAATTCATCGCGAGATTTTAGACTGGGTGTCATAATGATTATAAATGCCTCTATAACTTGTAATGCCTCTTAATTAATATTCCCGACTCTATACACGGTTGTCACTTATATATAACTAGCA
Organism: Erythroxylum cataractarum; assembly: GCA_024703695.1. Lineage (NCBI taxonomy): Eukaryota > Viridiplantae > Streptophyta > Magnoliopsida > Malpighiales > Erythroxylaceae > Erythroxylum > Erythroxylum cataractarum. Next base: position 53,057,200 of record JANJEY010000006.1, read on the forward strand.
GAGGTAAACTGTGTGATGCACAGTGATAATGCCCAGTAAATTTAGTAGGTTATAATATAAGGAAAGAGTAGGCGAATTTTGTAAAGTTATACTCTTTCACAATCTTTGGGTGTAGCTTCATCTTCATTTGAATCACATCTTAAGTATGTAACATCAAAAAATTGAGGGATCATAAATGTTAGTTGGTTAAGATTAATCTGAAAATGTTGATCCAAAGCAGTAGCTAAATAGCCCATTCCTATCCATGTTGCTTTCTTTGTTGCAGATTTTATCAGAGATTCGGAAATATGAGTGAATATGTTGTTAAGTCAATATGACTTCATGTGTAAATAATTTTGATGAAAACCAAATAATAAAATAATAGAAAGTGACAAACCATTTTGAGCAGATGGAAGCAGAAGCAATCTAATAGGGAAGCAGAAACTAAGGTGAAGCGGAAGCAGTAATCTAAGACGAAAGTAGAAAGTAAGATGAAGTTGAAGTCAACGTAAGACAAAGTTGAAGTCAAAATGAGACAAAGCGGAAGAAACTAAGGCGTCAAAAAGTAAGACGAAGCGGAAGCGAAACTAAGACGAAGCGTAAGTGAAACTAAGACGAAGCAGAAACTAAGACGAAGCGGAAACTAAGACAAAGACCCGACACTAACTGTTTGTTCAAAGATCAAGAAAGACGAAGAAAAAAGTAGTTATCAAGAAGCAGTTATCAAGAAGGAGTTGAAGACGAAGGTTAATTGGCTATTGTGATGCTAATTATGCTGGAGATAGGATTGATAGAAAGAAACGGAAGTAGGACTCTAAGACGGAAGCAGAAAGTAAGACGAAGCTGAAGTCAAACTAAGACGAAGCTGAAGTCAAAGTGAGACGAAGTGGAAGAAACTAAGACGAAGCGGATGAAACTAAGATGAAGAACAACTTTGTTTGGTTCAGCTTTCGTCTTAGTTTGCTTCCGCTTTCGTCTTACTTTTTCTTCGGCTTCCGTCGTAGTTTGCTTCCTCTTTCATCTTACTTTTTCCCTTTTGTTTTCGTCTTTTTTTAGCTTCAACTTCTGTTTTAGTTTTGCTTCAGCTTCCGTCTTAGTTTGCTTCCAGTTTCGTCTTACTTTTTGTTCAGCTTTTGTCTTAGTTTGCTTCTGCTTCCGTCTTACTTTTGCTTTCGCTTCGTTTTCGTTATTATTATTAACTGTATTTATTTATATCATTATTTATTATTCATTATTATTATTATTATTATTATTATTATTATTAGTATTAGTAGTAGTAGTAGTAGTAGTATCATTATAATTCTTATTATCATTTAATAACAATAATAATAATAATAATAATAATAATAATAATAATAATAATAATAATAATAATAATTATTATTATTATTATTATATAATTAATAACTAAATAAACAAATATATACACTTAATAATTATAAGGAAATTAATTATGTTTATGAATAATGATAAACATGTTTAATAATCATAACGTTAAGTTTCGTTAATTATTCTTATTATTTTAATTATTTTCAAATATGATCAGTGTATATTCCTTATTATTATTAACCATTTGTTTATTGTTAAAAAAAATTATGTTTTGGAGTTGCAGCAAAAATAATGTATACTACTAATTATTATTATTATAAATCCATACGTAAATAGTTACATAAATAAAAACAATGAAAAATTACTTCAGGTCAGCCTCACCTAGGGCTGAAAAGCCCACTTCGCACTCGCGAGTAGGGCTGAAATGACCAACCTCGCGAGAATGGGCTGATGTAAATATTAACTGTTTTTTAAGGTAATTATTTATCTATAAATTTATAATATTAATAATATAATATTAATAATAATACTAATTTACATAATAGTTATTATAAATTATATAATAATAAATAATAAATACTTTATATTTCTTTAATCATTCTTATTATTTTAATTGTTTTGAAATATCATAAGGATAATTTCCCTATAGTTTGTTATTCTACAAATTATTGCAGGAAATGTTAATGCTTTTGATAATTTTGTATTGGTTATTATTATTCACCATTATATTACTCTTAAAAATTATTATGGTTATTTAATTTTTCTTGTTAATTTCACTGTAAAAAAGGGACTTTAATGATTAATTCTCTACTTAATAATAAATTATTAATTTATTATTGATATTAAATATTAACACTAAATCCCCGATTATTATTAATTTTGTTCTTGATAATAATAAGAAAAAATATGCTTATTTTTTGTTATTCCTTATCATCAGATTTAATTTTTAAAGGAATTGAAGAATTTTTATTATAAATTATATTATAATTAATAATAAAAGTGTTATCTTTCTTTAATCATTCTTATTATTTTAATTGTGTTCACATATGATAATTATAATTTCCTTATAATTTGTTATTTTACAAATTACTAACCCAATGATTCTAAGTTGTGCTAAGTTTATATTTCTTATTATTATTCAGCATTATAATAATTTTAAACTTTATTATGGTTCTTTAATTATTCTGATTAATTTAATTGATTAAAATGAGCTTTAATTAATTATTTTTAACAATAAACAAATGCTTAATAATAACGTATACTACTAATTATTATTATCATAAATTCATACGTAAATAGTTACATAAATAAAAACAATGAAAAATTACTTCAGGTCAGCCTCGCCCTCGTGAGTAGGGCTGAAAAGCCCACTTCGCACTCGCGAGTAGGGCTGAAATGACCAACCTCGCGAGAATGGGCTGATGTAAATA
>JANJEY010000006.1:53198122-53208375 GCA_024703695.1 Erythroxylum cataractarum
CAACGGATCCAACACGTTACCCAACCCTGATTCAGAAATCTATTTGAAGTCTTTGCAAACAATGAACCACACTTTCTCCTGCCCCACGAAGCAGCAGGAGAAAACAAAATAAGTAATAAAGTTAATTTTTTCAATTAAAGGAACACCAGTCAAAAATAAAATAGTCTCAAGCTTGAGCAAATAATATATGAAGTATGATTATAAATTCAAGCACCTAGCATCCTCTTCTTAGATAGTGAAGCTAGATATGCTATTGATGTAGAACAAATATAAGAATTATTAAATAGTAGCTAAAAATTACAAATTTAGAAAATATCAAATTTTAAGATTGAATTTTGGCTACAATGTTTAAATTTCAGAGTTTGTATAGCTGACATTTTAAGGTTTGATTGCTGAAAATTTAAGCGCAGGAGTTTAGGGTTTAATAGGCTGAATTTAGGTTTATTATGAGTGGAATTTAGTAAGGAACACAAACAATGGAGAGTAAAAAATTAGGAATCACTTGTAAGGTCTAAGAATCACTCTTAGAAGAAAGCATCTCACCTTCTAGTTGAAAAGTCAAGCTTGTATAAAAATTTCATATTGCTTATTTTTTGAAAGACTGAATAGACAAATTTATAGAGAGATCTTTAGAACCCTTATTCTTGTAGGAAAGGGTAAATCATATTTTAATGAAAATTCTACAAGCCCTAAACAACTAGGATAATAAAATAACATATTTAACTTACAACTACTTCCTATCTAATAAAGAATTCTAACACAATCTAAATTTTAGTCCATAACTTTGATGTCAAATCAATTCTCAATTCTCCTCTCACTAAATTAAGGCTTGTGGTAGACTAATTTTTTCTCTTTTAGTTCTTTCATATACTTTAAGCTCTTCTACATCAATTCTCCCTAACTTGTTTGAGGTCGTCCTCGACATAGAATGTGACAAATACTGATTATACAAGTCTGGATTCAACTTTTGAAATTTAGGTTATAGAATCCAAGTCTTATTAGAAATTGGTCTTTCTTTCCACTTGACAAGAAATTGTCAATATCTTCCATCTCTTATCACTACAATTTGTTCATCAAGAACATTATCTATTTCCTCTTTAAGATGAGAAGTGCCTGGAATTCTAACAGCTGCGGTAGGGAATTGCCCATCTTGTACATTATAAATAGTTAAAGTCTACAACATTAAAGATAGGACTTATTCTCATGTCACTTAATAATTCCAAAATATAAGCATTAGCACTCATCTTCTTAATGATCTTATAAGGTCCAACATTCCGTGAATGAAGTTTCTAATATTTTCCTTTTTAAAAGCACTTAGGACGAATCCTAACCATCACTATATCCCCTTCATTGAATTCCACCAAACTTTTAGCAAAATGGAGAGCATCATAGGTCTTGGAACATGGAATCAAATGACTCATCTTGGAAAACCTATCCACCACCACAAAAATAGAATATTAACCTCTTATAGTTTTAAGAATTTCCAAGATAAAATCCATACTTATTTCCTATCATGGCTCATGAGGCACCGGAATTGGTGTGTATAATCTAGAATTTTGTTTTCTTCTTTTAGCTAATTGACATGTTCAACATTGCCATATGACCTTAGACATGTCCCACTTCACAAAGAGTCAATAAAAGTGATCTTCAACCATTGCAATGGTTTTATCTCTCCCAAAATGTCCTATTGTCCACGTAACTCCCAAACCACTCCTTATAGAAATACTATGTAGGCAAAGTCGATTTCCTTTGAAAAGATAGTCATCGTGAATCACAAAAAGAAAGTGTTAATCTCTTTGTCCAGTTGCAATTTTTGAATAGATTATTCCAAAATCTTAATTTGAAGCATATTCTCCTTTTATTTTGTCGAACCCCACAATTTTTACCACTAAAGTGTTAATCAAATGACTGTTCCTACTCAATGCATCAGTTGCCTTATTCTCAACTCCTATCCGATGTTTAATAACAAAATTAAATTGCCCCATAAGGCACCTTTTGTTCAAGTTCTTCTGGGACTTTTAAGTATTTAAGGGATTCATAATTTGAATATAAAATAAACTTCTTGTATATGAGATAATGATACCAATTGTAAAGAAAACGTACTACTGCATAAATTTTTGTCACAAGTCAAATATCGTTGCTTCTCTTAACTTCTCATTTAAGTAAGCAAATGGGTGTTCATCTTGGTTGAGTATGCCTCCAAGTATCACCACATGAGATGTGTCACAACCAACTTCAATTTTTTCAGTAACTGATCTACTTGTCTCTTTAGTTCTTTATTCTCAATAGGATAAGCTATAAGATTTGGTAGAGTAGATCCAGGTACAAAGTTAAGAGCATGTTGACTATCTCATACAGGAGGTAATTCACCCAGTAAATTATCCAGTGTAAGGTCTAAAAAATTAGCTAACAATTCTCCCCATTCTTTTGGTAAGATAAAGGGTGTTTCAGGTGTTGTTTTTGTTGCTTCCTTCAATACCATTGCAAACAGAATTCTATTTTCCTTATTTAACAACTTCAAATTCTCTCTCCTTACGGATATTAAGAGGCCTTTTCTTGGCATTTATGGTTGTCTTGTTACTTCCTCTTTGTTTTCTACTTATAAAATTATCTTCTTTCCATGTAATATAAACTGATAGATGTCAGCTTTTCCGAAGTGCTGCACATCTCAATCATAAAGCCACAGTCGCCCAAGTAAAATGTGAGATAATTTCATAGGAATGACATCACACCAAATGCATTTCTCATATATTCCTAATTTAAAAGACACCAAACACTTTCGAGCAATTGGTATAGTACTTTCCTATACAGGAAAACTTCAATTGATCAAATCAATCATTCGTTCTCTCCATATATATTGGAGCTCTCGTATGTTTCTATCCAAAAGCCTTATTAAGTCTCTTGAAAGAATGTTGAGATTCTTGTGGAATCATCCTAAAAGTGAAAGGGGTGCTAAAATCAAATGGGCTCATATTTGTTTCCCTAAGGCAGAAGGAGGGTTAGGAATCTATTATGTCAAAACTACAAACAACGCTCTAATTCTTAAAAGGCTTTGGTGGATACTTGAGGACAAAAACTCTCTATGGCTAAAGTGGTTGCATAGCTACTTTCTTAAAGGAATGAGTATATAGGCCATTAAAAAGAGCTCTACATTCTCATACTTCTTAAGTCAACTGCTTCAAAAGAGAAATAGGGTCCAACCAGAAATAAGTTGCAAAATTGGCAATGGAGAAACTACCTCTGTGTGGTTTGACAATTGGTCTAGCTATGGACAACTAATCCAGCTCTACAAGATACATGATGCTACGCAGAAGTTTCCTTTAGATGCTAAAGTGTGCTCACAGATTGGTCAAGGAACCAGGCAATTGTTTGAAGGCATAAGAGAAATTCAGCCTAATTACCCCCTAACCCCTATGCACCAGATAGATTCTATTGGCAAGGAAAGTTAGTTAATAAGTTATCTAGGCAGTTATTCAAGGGACTGGTAAGAAGGAATCCGAAGTAGCTTAGCATAAAATAATATTGGAGTAAATGCTTATTGCCTAAAATTTCTTTTCTCCTATGGCTGACCATCAAAAACAAGTTGAGCACTACTGATAGATTAAGCTTTATGGCTTTAATCACAACTTGCCCTTTGTGCCTGGAATCGGAGGAAACTCGTGACCACTTGTTCTTTAGATGCAGCTCAGCAGCTAGCATTTGGAATATGGTGAAAAAGAAATGTTTGTGGACCTTTCATGAGAACTCATTAACTCAAACTATATAATGGCTCACTGATCAGGTAATATTATCAAAAGCAACTATGCAGGTTTATACAATTGCTTTGGATACATCTATGCAAACCATCTAAAAGGAAAGGAACATTAGGAGATTTACAAGTAAAGCTACTTCTCTAGATGGATTAATCCCAGAACTGATTAGTGGTGTAATGATTTTGCTTAAGAACATTGCTAACAAGTGCAATTTTGGCCAAGTCTCCCCACTAAGAATCTAATTCTCAATAGTTCCTTCAATATGATGTTCTTGTAATGAGTTTGTAGTGAGGGTTGTACCATATCGGAAGGATATATCTATATGATATTAATGAATTTTCTAATTTAAAAAAAAAAAAAGGTATAGTACTATCATCTACCCAAGCAACTTTGTAGAGATTTGGATATTTCTTCGTAAGTAAATTCAATAGCTTCACCATGTTCTCCGATACCACATTCATACTACTACATTAATGACAAGCTTACATACTTTATCTCCATAAAGAAAATAGCAATCTAAAGCCATTTTTCTTGTTCTTCCGCATCAAGGGTCATAAGTATGCGTCTCACTGCATTAAGATTTGTAGGACCATCCAATTCATTAATAAAGTCTCCTTCCAACTCCTCTCTAGCTTCATGCTCCACGGATCATCAAATTCTTCCTCTTTTCTTATCCCATCAATATACAAACCCTATTGGCCCCTCCCATTGCATCAGAAGCACTTCTTGTCACTACTGCCTCCTTTGTCCCAATTTCAACTATGGCCTTGCCTTTAAGTTCAGCTCCTTGAGAAGTTATGCATTTGTTTTGTGGTGCAAATTTTGATGCATTGGGTGTTGGTCTAAAGTTTTGCATTGTCGTAGTTCTCTTCATATCGAACTCCTCGACTCTGAAACTTTTTAGTTACTTATTGCCCTAAGTATTGTTCCACTCTTAAAACTAGGTGATATGCATCTTCAAGATTGTAAATCCTTTGCATTATCAGCTCCTTGCAAGTTTCTACCCTTAAGCCATTTTTGCGGTAAAATATAAGTTGTCATTCCGACTTCATCGTTTCACTTCAGATAGAAAGTTCATCAAATATTTTCGTGTACTCGGTTACGAATATAATCCCTTGGAATGGTTGTAAGTTGATCTTAGAGATATTCCTAATAATGAAATGGTAAGTATTTTCCAATAACTTCAACTTCATCTCTCCCAATCAACAATTGGTGGTTGACTTGTTTTTCGAAATCTATCCTCTACCAATCTCCACCAGATTTTAGCATGTCCAATTAGCTTCGTATAAAGATTTTTTTAGTTTGCATATCTTTATTTTTAGGCTTTTGCTAAATCCTGGGGGAGGCTTCACGTAGAACTCTTCTTTCAAATCTCCATTTAGGAAGGCATTTTTCATATCCAACTGATGTAGAGTCCAATCTAGATTAATTGCAATAGAAAGCAACACTCTCACAATATTTAACTTAGCAACGGGTGGAAAAGTTTCTTAATAGTCCATGTCATAGGTTTGAGTAAACCCCTTAGCAAGGAGGCAAACATTATACCACTCAAGTGATCCATCAAAATTATCACATCGATGAACACCCATTTACATCCGACCAGTGTTTTTCCTCTCGAAAGATCAACTTCCTCTCACATTCTGAAATCATCGTTAGAGGATGAGGAGTTTCTCCATTGGCCAATCATCGTTAAGCGATAGTCCATTTCGGACTAATTTGAACAAAGAGAGGAAAAAAAATTGAAGAAGAGTTGTAGCTTTGATACCATGAACAAAGAGAACAAAGTAATTCTTCCTTAACTTTTTTGCGAATAGTAAAAGGAATACATAGGACAATGTGGCCCTAATCATCGCCTTAAGTCAAGGAGAATCTATTTATTCTCTAGTAATAAAATCTCATTAATACAAGTACTAATGAATAGAATATCAACTAATTATCTATAGAGAATCAGCTAATTATCTCTAGAAATAATTAGCTGATTCTTTCTACAATATCAACACTAACCAATTTAAATCATAGTATAGTAAAAATTCCATAAGTCCTAAACAACTAGGATAACATATCTAAAATAGAATAGCATATTTAACTTACTACTACTTACTATCTAATAAGAGATTCTAACATAATCTAAATTTCAACCCTCATCTTTGATGTCAACTCAATTGTCAATCCTCATCTAACCAAATTAAGGCTTGTAGTTAACCAATTTTTTCTTTTTTATTTTTTCTACAAGCTTTAAGCTCTTTTGTATCAGTTATAAGGTTAAATCAAGAATAACTTTACACAATCTAATATTCTCTTCAGTGAACAAGCGTTCATATGGAAATTTCCAAGATGACAAGAAACTAGTCGTCTTACCATCCTTTAAAGAAGACAAGGCTTCTTGATCCTGCATGAAATGCAAAGAGAGTAAACAAACTAAAGTTACAAAATAAAAAAGAGAAGGACAAGAAAATAATTGAACAAAACTATTTACGAATGAGACAGATATTAACCAAGGTAATATCAATGAAGCTGATCACATTAGTAGCTGGTAAATAATCAGCAAACAATTCAATGAAGAACCCAGTTAAAGGAAAACCATAACATTCATTTCTAACCCCATCAAACCTCCCATAATGGACATTCAAGTTTTCTTGACAATAAAACACTGTTCAATTACAGAAAAGAGGTATAATTTCATATAAAAATACCAAGAAAGGGAGAACCAGAGCTTGGTGTTCTCATCATATTCTTTTTCATATTTTACATTCGTGCAACCCCTTTCTTTTCTAAAATTTATACTAACTACTGAAAAGTCTCCAAAATACATGTTCTAAAATTTTATTTATAAAAGTAAGATAATTTTTTCTTTTCTCTCAACATCAAAGAAACACGATATATTCTTCTGTTTAATAATCACTTCATATTTTTATAACTTAGTTTTATCTTCTTTTCATTGGCTTTATTTCATTTACCATAATTTTTATATTATCTCTTATTTATGTTCTTGTATCATTCTCATTAATCTCTTGCTTTATTTTGAAGATAATTCCAAAATATTCTTTTATATCATTCCCATGGAAAAGAAAACTGAAGAAGGAAGAAGAAATGAGCAACTAAGAAAAATAATTTCTACTACTAGAAATGTCCTCGCTATCTTTCTCTAGAGCAAAATGATGCAAGGTGACAAACTTAAATAAGAGATCGAAATAATCTTGAATGAAGTATCAACACAGACAAAAGCCTAGAAGGAAAAGTAGAATAGGAAATATTCTACATGTCCTTGTTCAGAATTAAAAATGGCTTTCACATAAAATTACGCCTAAGCATTCTAGAAATGCTACTTACTTGTGCTTGAGCCCACTGTTGTTTCTCTCTGGCAGCCTTCCTTCTCTCCCTTTCTTTCCGCAAGTGTTCATATTTTCTGTGGTGCTCTTCAATTTTGTGTACATTGGGCTCAACCTGTGGATACGAATGTGTTACTACATAAGAGTTGCCTCTAAACAGCTGCAGCCAATAGGAAAACAGGAATTACCTTCTTTAGTGCCAAACCGATTTCCTCATCATGGTCCAATTTTGATGCCACATGCAGATCACATGCTGCCTCTTCCCATTGGGCCAACATGGTTCTTGCAATTCCTCGTATTTTATATCCCTTTGCCGAGTCAGGGTTAATCTAAAACAAAAAATTAATCACTAAAGCCATTATTATTCCCCAGAATCTAGAGATAAAAATGAACATCTAGACACACAACATATCACATCCATTAATATAACACTTCTTCCCCTGCTCATAGAAACACAAGAATTTAGGGGTATTTACTAACCTCCATAGCAGCATTGGCATCGCGTATGGCAGAATTAGGTTTCTTCAGTTTAACAAAGATGCTACCTGATAAGAGAAGTGTTAAGATATCTTAAGATATCAATATAAGACAAGTCATTGAAGAAATTAAAGATTACTCCAATGGACATTAAATTTGTTAAAAAACGAGCACCTCTGGTTGCATATAATATAGCTGAAGAAGGATTCAGCATTATGGCTTCGGTTAAATGATCCATTGCTTCACCCAGCTTACCTAGAGACACCAAAAACCTTGGCAATAGAAACTTAATATGGCAACTTAAGCAGAAAGCTAGTGTCATTAATAACCTTCAGATACTGCATCCATAGCTTTCATTTTCTCCATCTGTGCAGCATCTCGCATTTCTTCAGTAACTTCTATTGTTGGGTTTCCCATCTACAATTAGACAGGGACAAATAAGCATATTTCAGAAACCAACACCCCATAATCATAAATTGGGACTATACTAACAACTCAAATACCTTTTGTTGAGGATCACTGTCTGCTTCAATAACCTCAGAGTTATCCAACTCAAGATCAGATTCAACGATGTCCTCAACATCTTCACTAGGTCTTGTGGCATCATAGTGTTCCTCAGAGTCAGACATGTCAATATCACCTTTCTCCTACATGCAAATATGTTGTCATTGGCACATTTCAAGAAAATGTGAATACGAGCAATGTAAGTGCTTTCCTAACAATGCACAACCCTGTTACCACAGAAAATTGCACTCCATGGGATAACTTCTTTAATGTGAAGAAACGGTATGTCGTAAGAGAGTTTGAGAAGAAGAAAGAGCAAAAGTAAGGTCTAATTCTAGAAAGAATTTCAAGCACAGCCAAAGTTGGGAGGCTAAATGTTTTGAAGACATGAAATGCATTTTAGACACCCAAATTTCATAATCAATTAAAGAAATAAACATCAAAACTTTATTGTATGCTGAATAGAAAAAACAAATTTGTACAATAATAAATCAAAAGTTGGGAGCAATTTATAACATTAATGTCATAAGAAATAAAATACCATCAGTTGATTAAAAATTATAGTGACTCCTAAATGCATCTTACTGGTATGTAAACATGGTTATCAAGAAAAAGGCCTAAAGCATACAAATTTTTAGGTTCACAAGAGAATAATACTGTCTTGTTGTGCACTAGCACCTACAGATGTGTACTGCTCGTGTAGATTTATTATGCCACTCTCTATCCTAACACTGGATGAATATGCCAATCTTTTCCATTAGTAGGATTACAGAATCTACCCTATCTGAGCACCCATTTCTCCCTAGCTAAAAATCGCTCCTTTGAAGTTTGTCATTTTCCATTTAAACCATGTATTTGTAGACGCAATCAGAACCTTCAAAAGCATATACTGTGGGAAGCAGTTCAACAATGCTTGAAAATTTATTCTTAAAAAGAGAACAGCAGTTAGAGAACAAGTTCCTAGATCAGCAAGTAAGCCTTCTTAATTTTTCTATGCAAGAAGATGAGAAAAATCACTAAATATGTGATTAAAGTCAAAATGATCTAGTCTCTGACTTCTTTCTATTAATATTTTCTTATCCAAAACATTTTTCATAATCAGTTTTACTCCAGTGACAAAGTACTGGCCATAAAATTTGATTGAGTAGAGAATTTTCTGATCTTTCATAATAATATCTTCTAGGGTCTGTGAGTTTTGATCAGAGGCAGAAATCGGGTGAATTTCTGAAAGCCCATTACAGCAGAAAACCCAGATTTTTAATTCATTATGCATCATCGTGACCTGATGAGCAATGCAAACAATTACAAGTTTCCCACTTAAATGAACTATGGTTACAGTACGATATTCCTTGCAACTTCTTTAGCAATAAATACGAAAATGTTTCTTTTTCAAAACAAAAAACTAAAATGTTTTTCTAATTATATAATTTTCATAAAAAAGACTGCTCTCCAACAAATCAACAATTTAAGGGGGGAAATGGCAAATGAAATACCAAACGTAAACAACAACATACAAATCCCATGAAACAAACAAGCATAGGTAATAACCAAAACAGAAAACATAGGGATAGAGCTCACCGACTTAATTTCTGGAGGAATTCGAGCACCCAGGCTACAAAGAAAATTATAGCAGAAGATGAGGAAGTAATATTAGTGGAGTAAGTGAAGAAGAAAGAGCATGGGTAGCCTAGGAGTACCTCTCAAGATAGGATTTGAAGAAAGCAAGAGAGGGGTTATGGAGAATTGAAGGGTTGGACCTGCACCCATTGATAAACTGCTTCAGTTCTGCTATCTTAGCTGCGTCCATGCGGCTTTTTCGGGTGGGTTCTTCTTCTCACTCGGTCTGGAGAAGAGAATAAATCGGCAGTTGCCGGAAGCAGCACCTACCCTGCGTATGGTTGCTGTTCAGTAGCTGTAGGCGGAATATAATAATACAGAATGGAATAGAAATTGGGACAGTAAAGTGTTTGATTAGAATTAACAAAATCAAAAAAACTGTTTCCATCTCAAAAATAGAATGTATTTGATTGCAAGGGATAGAACACAAATATAGTGCAAATAACGAATATGTCGCTGATTTTTAATATGATTAGAAATATGTAATTCATTGAAACTTTTATTATGAATAATTTGTATTAGTTAAAAAAATAACTTAGAATAATAATAACAATTTCAAATTAATCACGAATAA
>JANJEY010000006.1:53214945-53232506 GCA_024703695.1 Erythroxylum cataractarum
CTTTCTCATTGACTCACTTCAGATTTTTCCAAGTCACACTTTCAGGTCTACTGTTCACATTCAATTAGAAAGCGAAAATAATATAATTTTTTCAATCTCTATTATAAAAAAGTGTTGCTCTATGTCTTATCTTTCCATTGACATCAAAATCACTCAATTTGATTCAGCAATTTGGAAGATATGCCTCAAACATTATCGGGTTATCCATATTTAAAAGCAGTGTACTATGTACAACTTCCATTCAGTAAATTCAATATCTTAGAGAAAGAATAAAAATTAGACTTCTTGATACTATTTGTAGGACTATATCTCTAGTTTATTCCAAGTTAAAATTCATCTTATTTGGAATCCTACAGATCAAGATATCATCAAAATACTAGAACATGTTCAGTAAAATATCCAATTCATGCTCTTCCAATCGATACCCTTACTTTCATTTGATCAATATTTTTTGAGTAAAAAAAAAGCTATAAATTATTATGGAGAGATAGAGGAATGTGTTATGAATCCAATTATTTAAAAATCAGGTCATTTGGAGGTCAGACGAAGAAGTTATAGTCAAAAAACTATCGAATGTTCATCAACCTCTCAAAACTTCAAAGTCGCTATCGTGCAATTGCACGATAGCGACTTTCACTATCCAACTTCCAAAGTCAGCATCGTGCTTTTGCACGACGGTGCTTTTTGGCTAACCCTCAATGTCAAAAACACGACGGTGTTTTTGGCCTATAATCTAAAAGCACAACGGTGCTTTTCCACTTCTTCTTCTTCACAGACATCTTAACCTCTAAACTCCATAACTTTTGATCCAGAACTCTAAATTTTGCAAACTTTATATCAATGGAAAGATAAAAGAAAGATATACAATTTCTATGAAGACATCAAAAACAATTTTTGCTTCTATAAGGATCAAAATTTCAAAACAATATAGCTACCCTGAATGGTCATCCCATACAGCATCACAAACTTCTAAAAGTCATATCTCTCTACTCCAATTTCTAAAAATTCCATACTTTATATCAATGGAAAGCTTAAAGAAATATCTACAACTTACATGAAGACAACTTTGTCAAAAACTCTCTATATCGGTACAGAAAACTCATGGAATTTTCAAATTAAAATATTTTTAACTCTTTACTTACAACATTCAATTCCTCATGCTTAATCTATCATTTCTAGTTCAATACTCATCCTTTATCCATTATTCTATCTCCCTTTCAACTCAACATCATCGATAACCAAATTATAGCTCATGATTGATCATAAACACTAATAACAGAACATACACATATATATGCATTCATCATCAATTTTCTACACATATTCAACTTCATTTCCACTTTCATTTCACTTCTAACTATCACCTAGATCCTTCACATTTCAAGACACCAAATTAATCCCTATCTTTAGCTTTATACTCATTTTTCATCATCACAAAACACCCAAAAAGATTCACATTAATTCATCAAGAAAAACATAACAAAAACCCAATTTGTATCTAGTTTTTCTACACTTTTTCCCTATACCTAGTACTGAACTTCAAGTTAAAATTGGAAACTCCAAATGACAAAATTTGAATTCCAATCTTCATACAAAATGTAGCCCTATGTCTCTAATTTAATTCAAGTCAAAAAACCATCTCATTTGGACAACTATAGAACAAATTATGGCTAAATTACAGAAGCATATCCAGTGGAATTGTTACAGTTAACATATTCCAGCCACTTTAAACACCATTATCTTTTATCAATAAACTTTCATCCTAGTTCTTCTCTTTTCAAGACACTATACTTGCCTTCTCTTTAACTTCCATACCCAATCTAATCCATTCTTAAAACAACCAATGATCCACGTTTTTACTCATCAAAAACAAAACATAACAATATCCATTCATCATTCAATTTTTCTACACTTCTTTCTCAATTCATTAAGGATTTGTTCAAACTCTAAAACATCTCTAAATCAATTTATGAATCATTATCATCATCTATGTAAAAACAAGACATGAATCTACCACATTCCTCATTCACATTTTTAGCATGTGTCCGTCATCATTTTATGATCATTTAACACTTAACTATCATCATAACATGTTTCATTCAACAATTAAGGAAGAGTGATGCTTATACTTACTTGATTTACCCAAAGCTTCTTCAATCACCATGAAACCCTAGCTCCTCCAATTCTTTTACAATCATCATAAATATATGCAAGAACAAGATGGAATAGAAGTGGGTTTCATCAACATGAGGGAGGTAACAAGGAGTTGAAGTCTTAAGGTGAAGGATGATAACACAAGCTCAATGTAAGGAGAGTGAGAGTCAGTGTGTCGTAGCTTGAGAGAATAAAGAGGAAGAGAGTATTTTGTTTAAGTGAAAGACAAAGGAAATGGTCATTTAATAAGGTAAATCGTGGGTTATAAGCAAGGAGGTTAAAAGCTTGGTGAGTGTCATGACACTCACCACTTAATAATGAAAAATTAAATGCTAATGCCTTCTTGCTTACACTACTACATATTTATTAAAAATCAGTCTATTTGTCTCAAAATTTCTCCCAATTTTCAATGACACTTGTCATTAAATCTTAATGTCACATATTAAAATTTCTACTGCCATTTGACATTTAGTTCTACCACCATTTATCAATTGTTCTGTCACTTTACATTTTTCGTAGTCCAAAAATATCCTTAAATTTTAGAAAATTCCCATATTTTGTCAAAAATTATAATTCACTACTTATACACTCCAACTCAATTGTTAATATATATAATTCACAATTCCCAATATAATCAAATTTGTAGATCAATTATACCCGAAAAATGCCAAATGAGTGCATGGACAATTATTTTTATGTGCAAAAATCACAATTTGCATGTGTCTATATGTTGTCATTATGCATGAGCATGAAATGCATTTTTTAATCTCTCTTTGATCTCACATGTACCAAATTTTAGGGTTCTAACTCTTAGTATAGGAACAGGATGTTACAGATATGGTACTTTCTATCCCTTCTCAACAGGAAGAAATGGCAGAGGGCTAATTAGACCTGTTCCTCTTTTTCAAGCTCCAGCTAGCCCTACTTCCTTTGCTGGTTACTGCTATAATTGTGGTCAGTATGGTCATGTGGCTTCTACCTATCCAACGCAGTATGGTCACATAGCTTCTACCGATCCAACTCGTGCTAATGATAGTGTTAGTCATTTTGCAGTTCTAAGTCGTGAAGACTCTTTTGATACAACTTGGTATCTTGACATTAGTGCCACCTCACACATGACACATTCAACTGGTATACAATTTTCTTTTACCCCATATTCTAGCTCTACATCTGTTATTGTTAGAAATGGTGAATTATTGCCAATTTTATTTATTGATGATGTGGTTCTACCTTTTGATACTCACTTCTTCAACCTCAATAATACTTTACATGTCCCTGATTTATATAAGAATCTAATTTATGTTCAAAAGTTCACTGTAGATAACAAATTCTTTATTGAATTTTATACGTGGGGTTTTTTGATGAAGGACTCAAAAATAAGGATGATACTTCATCGCAACAGTAGCTTCTCCATTCTATATACTTTTTAGAGCACAACTCCCACATCTAGTGATCCTGAGGCACTACTTTCTATTATCACTCCTTTTGAAATTTGGCATGTCATCTTGGGCATCCTCACAACTACCTGACAATGTCTCAAGAATAGTTTACCAATCTTTGGAAATAAGGCATCTTTTACCACTCATTGTTCTTCTTGTTTGCAATCCAAACCTTGTAATCTACTAATTTTTGGTAGTACTACTCTATTTGCAACATTTTTAGATTTAATTCATAGTAATGTATAGACATCTCCAGTTTCTTTTATTTCTGGTTTCAAATATTAAAATACTTTTATTGATGACTTCACAAGGTTCTTATGGTTGTACCATATACATTATAAATCTAATTCTTTATAGTGTTTTCAAAAGTTTAAAGTTCATGTTGAAAATCATGGCTCAAGTAAAATCAAGTTATTTTGCTCTAACAATGGCGATGAGTTTATTAGTGGGGCTTTTACCCAGTTTCTCATCTCTCATGGAATATTTTTTCAGTCCTCTTGCCCTCATACACCTGAGCATAACAGTGTGGCTAAGCGTAAGCATTACCATATTGCAAAAATAGGTCACACTCTTCTCCAAAATGCCTCAGTTCCCTCTTCTTTTTAAGTTGAAGATTTAACAAATATCTATATCATCAACAAGCTCCCCACTCCTATACTCGAGCACAAATCCCCATTTGAGAAACTTTTGAATCAACGACCATATTACTCTTTTTTAAAATGTTTTTTACCACCTTTGCTATCTAAATTTACACCCTCATGGAAAAAATAAACTTGAGCCTCGAAGTCTCCCATATATTTTTTTTTGGTTATAGCCCAAATCAGAAGGGTTATCGTTGTCTACATCGAGCCTTTAGGAGAATATATGTCAGTCGTCACGTTCGGTTCATTGAGACAAAATTTCTTTTTGCATAACCAAATGACATCGATCCAACTTCAATGCAGCACTTAAACTCCACCAACCGACGTTGATCATTACCAACCTTGGGAAATGATATCGTACAGCCTTAGTCCTTAATTCAAAATTCACCATCATATGATGACATTCCATTAATCACACCATCATGCCAAATTCCAAAAAATGCTATCATCTTACCACAAATCCAATCAATCATCACCCCATGTGAACACGAGGCAACTATGGCATCCACAAACGCAAACCCCAACTTTCCCTCATCACTAACATTACATTTCCATTACCATAAGAACCCTCCACCGTAATTGAGGCTCTCAAAAATGTTGACTAGAAACAAGAAATGGCTGAAGAGTTTAATGCATTGGTTGCAAACAACACCTGGGAGTTGGTACCTCGCTCACTAGGTATGAATGTTGTTGGGCTAAAACGGGTGTTCAAGTAAAGCAATGAGCTAATAAGACCTTAAAGTGCTAAAAAGCATGACTTATCACCAAGGGCTACAATCAACAACTTGGCCTAGATTACCATTAGAATTTTAGTTTGGTCATCAAACATGCCACAATCCAAATTGTCCCTACTCTTGCTGTTACAAATCATTGGCCTATCAGACAGTTAAATGCAAAGAATGCCTTCTTCCATGGTGTTCTTATAAAGGAAGTTTTCATGAATTAACCACTAAGCTTTGTTGACAAATATTTCCCAAATCATGTTTGTAAATTGAAGAAAGCTCTTGCAACCTAGAGCAGGCTCCTAGAGCTTGGTTTAAAAAATTCAATAACTTCTAGCTCTAGGTTCAAACCAAGCCACTCAGACAACTTTATATTCATTCTCCGAGTCCCATGAGCCACTATAATTCTGTTATTGTATGTTGATGATATCATTCTTATTGGCTATAGTGACACTCTTCTTACTTCATTCATAAAATCCCTCAAACAACAATTTGTGATGACTGATCTTGGGCCACTGCACAACTACTTAGGTATTCAAGTGATTCGTTATTCCTCAAGGTTATTTCTCTCTCTCACGCAAAGCATTTAGAACTAGACTTTCATTTTGTTTGAGGAAAGATTACAGCAGGAGCACTAACCACCGATATGCAACTTATAGATATCTTTACCAAGCCGTTGAGTGGGCCAATTTTTTAAAGACTGCATTGTAAGCTCAACATTGGATCCCATGTTTTGTTTGAGGGGAGATGTTAGGATAATGATAAGGATAAAATCAAGTTAGTTGTTATATGATACAAAATCTCTATTTACTGTATCTAATTGATATCATCCCACGTAACAAACTTCTTTATATAAATCAATGGATCCCACCGTGAATGAGTATCAGAAAACCAATTTGACTACAACTATAGCCTTTTGGATTTTTACAAGATCCTTATATCCAAAATTGTGTCATATAAGGGACAAAAGGTTTAAATCATGTTTGTCATTCCATGTTCCTTCTCTTTATAGTTAGGAAGCAGTATTAGAACTTTGCTTCGATCGGGCAAGTTTGAACGGTTCTTTATGAGATTTCAATGTCTAAATTATTTGAACTTCTAACCAATAATATACTATTAACAAAAGAAATACAGATGTTCTCATGAAATATACGATAAGGGTATAATGCATCTAAATCTCCGACGTGTCATAAAAACGTAAAACATGAAGTTTGCGAAGATGAAGATAAATCATTGGTGTAGGAGCAAAATTTTAATTCATACTATGCTATGTACTATTTACAAACACTTGATCAACTGACTAAATATGTAATAGATGGTTTTAAAATAAAAGAGAAAACAATTTGTTCAGGAGAAGAAAAGAGCATATTAAATAAAAATTCATCAAAGTTATGTTGAGTTGGATGCTTATGACAAGGAAAGAAATGCAAGGAGATACACCTTCCATACTCCTAGAGAGGAGATTGGTGGTAGGTTGCTTGGACTTAAACAAAGGCAATGCTAAGCTTAATAATTTCCTACTTTAATAAATATTTAAGAATGTTGAGAATAAAAAAGATGCAATAGAGAGATTGCATCGTCTTACATGAAGAAGCCTCCTGCAATTGCAAACAACATTCTATTTCCACTCTCCAACATAAAATCAAATTATATCTAGTTGTCATCCAAAATTAACCAAGTGATGTCCAAGATTCACATTTTGAGCTAACATTGCATGAGAATTTCACTCCTAGAATATACCAAAAATGTCATTTAGACATAAAGTTATAAATAGTAACTCACTATTTCCTCTTTCACAAATATAAAACATGTCACCAAGGCATGGAAGAGAACAATGACACTTCTCATTGCAAATATCACCTTCCAAATTGTTTGGTTTGATACCAACTCCCAAATTGTCAAAACCAAATGTTTGTTGTGTCTATCAATAAAAAATGCATTTTAATTAATTAATACAATTATGAATAAAATGTAAAATTAACATCAAATGCAATAATTGAAATTAAGAAATAAAAATAAAAAAGAGTACCATATGTAAATCAGTTATGCACAATGAAGGTGAGATATTAGCAGTAAAACTTTGTTTACTTGTTTTTGCATCAATAACTTAAAAATGAAAATTCAAATTATTAGAATATTACTAACATATTAAAAAAATGAAATCATCTATTTTAGTACGATTATCCAGAAATGTCTACCTTATATATTTTGAAACTAAAAACATGTAATAATTTGTACCAAATTATACGTAAAGCAGAACATATGATATCTTCTTACACAATCATTTTTGTAGAGCTCTTACTCTATAATGGAAACATTGCTTATTTTGGCCATCGTACAAATCACCTGCACAAAATACGTGGAGAAAAATGAGAAAACCAAGTGATGGAGATGGCTATAGCATGTTTATCAATCCCATAGTACAACATATTGAATATAAGCATAATAGATATTCATAAGACTGAAAAGTCACAATCCTATATTGAAAAACAAACTGAATAACTACCAACGACGAACCCAACATTGTCTCCAAGATCTTTAGCCCACTTAATCTGGCAATTTGTCTCTGATTGTAGTTTAGAGAACTCTTTACAACAGGTGATAAGCTTCCAAACAAAAATCTGATCCCTCCACACGACTGTATCCATATTGCAGCTGAAAAGACGAGACTTCTGTTGTTGACAAAGGCACTAAAATTTCCTGTGTACCTTTTGTAGTGCTTTAATTGTACCTAAGCATGTGTGTTTGAAAAATGGGAATCAGGTTGAACCTACAAATAATGGTTTACGTTATATTATGTGAAATTGTGGCCTACAGATGATGATTTACCTATTAAGGAGGAACATAACTGAGATGCAAGAAACAAGGATAAAGGGACTAACCCACAAGCATTGTGAATTTGTAATTAGAACGAAGACATTTTTGGCGTGGAAAGAAAGAGTTATACAAAGTAAGGTTCAAACATTGTGGTGTCATTCTCCCATTTTGGTTGACTACAATAGAAACATCAAACAATGTGCATTAAATTTTTTTTTAAAAAAAAAATTCTTTAACCATGAAAATTTAATAAATGAGATTATTATCACAAAGCTACAATAATTGTATATATAACCTAAAATAAATTACAACGAGAAAATGGAAAAATAGAAAATTCTTCCACCACCAAAGAGCACAACTCGTGCGTGGCATAGATTACAAGGTTTCTACAGCGATGTCTGAGGCTGTTGGATCCGATCATACAACAGAAACGTTCTACAATTTTGAGACTTAATAGTAAAAGGCTCAAGTATCTAAAGACGTTAAGGAACTTTCAACTAAAATCTTTAAGACGGAAAGAATGCGAGGCAGAAAAAATATGATAATAATGTCTTCCATCTTACAGACAAGACTATAAAAACTGAGCTGTAATCTCTTCAGTCTTCTCTCTTACTGCAACTAATTCGTGGCTGGCAGAGGAAAAGAGCTTGAAGAATTGATTGATAAACTCACGGAATCGGATCCAGGGACATTGTAGCCTGGTGATTTCTTACTAACACTGTACGGGGATGCATTCATAACCCTGCAATCATCCGACATGAAATTTTTAGAGTCTTGAAACTCGGTTTGCAATTGCAGCTCAAGGAAATAAAGAGGCAGTCTTTCAACTTAAGTGTACCTTTCCTTGCGCTTCTCCAGGAACCTAGCCAATGATGCTTTTCGAGCCTGAGGTACAGCAACTGTTATGACAAAAATGAATTCATAGTATCATATCAGATATTTGGATTATGAACAACAATAATAAGACCAGATTTTCCAAAGAAAACATCAAACAATAAATAGACCAAGAAAGAAACAAGCTCATACCTGCGGGACCCAGAGTTGCAGGCGCAGGTGCTACTGAATTAATTGGCTTGGGAGGCTCAGTTTGGTTAATAGAAGATGCTAAAGTTACTCTAGGCTTCGGTATGGACAGCTCATTCAGACTGCATTTGGTCACAAAAACGGGGCTTGGAAGTCCTGAACACAAAGCTACATTTGAGTTTTTGTTCCCCACATAACTATCACCAACTGAAGGCTTTGGGTCCGGTGAAGCCTGCGTTTGAGCAGTTGGAAGTGTCATGTTCTGAGTTGCAGGAGAACCATTTCCAGCTAATAACATAATTGCCTGAGCCTGGAAATATACACAAGTTTGAAATTGTTAAGGAAGAACACACTATTTCTACACTTGTAGATTAAAAAAAAAATGTAATATACATGCACAAAACTAGATACCTTTTCAGGAGAAACATCATCATAAACGCACACTGATCCAGCATAAAATATTGTCAACTGAGCAGGAGCACCAGAGGCTTTGGAACTGTTCCTACACCAAGCAATTGAAGTTGGTTCAGAAACCGAGATTAGAAATTGTCTACAAACACATTGGACACTTTAAGATACCTCAGATCAGTGGTCCCAACAAGGGGATTCGTGGTTGGAAGGACAGAAACTGGGGTTAAGACTGGAACTCCTCCAAGAGGTTGCACACTTCCAGGATTACCAACTATATTGTGCCCAGAAGAAGCAAAATGGGACTGCAGAACAGGAGTGCTCATGGAAACGGTAATTGTCTGATTTTGTTGGTTAGAGACAGGGAATGTCCTCATCCCCTGTGGGCGATGGACTGGATAAACATCATAGCGCTGAACGGTAGCGTAAGTTGTCATCCCATGGGGGTTTGCAGTTTGTTTGTCATGAGTTGCATTTTTCTAATAAAAACAGTGGACAAACATTACTTCTATAGAAGGGGAAGATACCCTCCTGGTCTACAGGAAGAGTCTTCAAATGCCATACATCAGATCATACCGTCAGAAATTCAACCTTAAAGCTAAATACCGTTTTCTTAGGATATGAAAGCGAGCATGATTTAGCTACTTAGTCAAGTATGAGACAAGGGTACATAGTTTCGTTAACTAACCTGAAAAATGCCACCATACGATTTCTGGTTAGAACCAAAAGCCTCAGCTGTCGAAATAGACATATAGCCAGAGGATGGCATTGAATCAAAAACAGTGTTTCTGGGTTTATCTTCCAGAGAATGCTTGAATGACAAGAACTGAGGAATAGCTGAAACCTTGTTGGAGAAAGACAACTGCATACCTGAACCTCTCACGGATGCTGCCATACCAAGTGAAACAGGAAATGATGCCAATTAGGACAGTGTGTTCTACAAATACATGAACGAATCAAACTAAACTATGACATGATTCTATCCTGGCACAAATCAATACGCAAATTTATGAAACAATCAAACTAAAATATGACGTAACTCTATCCTGGCTGAAATATTAAAGAATATTTAAGTGCATCAAGAAAAGGTAAACTGGAATGTGTTGGCAAAAGAAGAATAGAAATAATAATGTCTCTTAAACTACATGCCAAAATAGAATCTTGTGAAATAATCCAAAGGAAATTCATACATGTGAAAGAAAAGTTCAATTGCACTTATAAAACATCTGTGTGATTAAAAAAAGAAAAAGAAAAGCTAGCATGATAGAAACAGGAACAAGACCATCTTGCCAGTACAAAAAGCTTCTGCAAGTCTATTCCTGTTGTCCTGTTCTTATATAAACAAAACAAAGAGACAGCTGAATACCTAAAAAGAAAAACCTGGAAGAATTTAACACCATAATGGCCTTGTTATCATCACGTGTAAACTCAGGTTCAGGTCCCACCAAGAACAAACATAAAATATTCTATGGTTCATATTTAATGGTCCAAACTTGGTTTTATATCTGGACAAGCAGGACATTTGAATTGAGAATTGAAACAAAAGAGTAGAATATTGTAAAGTGGCAATTATGATAAGAGCATATTCAATCACAATGGAGCCTATATGTTTTAAAAAAGGTTTCATTGTTTCTCACGTTATGTTATCTTTCCTCTTGATGGGGCAGATGACACTTACTTCTTACTTTGTTCTACTCAAGTTTATAATATAATAATCATGCATATCTGTCAGGCACTTCACTACCCTCCATATAAACAAACATCAGTTTTGCTCTATTTATACAACTCCCAACGTGCCCCATTAATTTATTACAGAAACAGCTCATGTGCATGCTAGGAGAACAAACACTATAACATTATCCTATTCCCACGAGACAAAGCTTCAAACACTATAACATTATCCTATTCCCACGAGACAAAGCTTCAAAGTCAAATGATAACATTAAACAATATATTTCTGTTAGCGTAACATTAAATAATTCAAAATATTTTACACATTTATAAATAACTTGCTTGCACAACCAACACCCCCTATTTCTATTTGACCGACTGGTGAAAAGTACCCACCTAGCGCACGTTAGCATCCACCAGATTTCTAGTAAAATAACAAGTGAAATAACTAATAGAAAACACACGGCGGTACCTTCAACACGACGAAATTTATATGAGCAGTAAAATAGTTGCATAAGCTAATTATCCCAAGCATCGTAGTAGGCCGGAATTCAAGCAATTTTGGCCTTGTGCTTAAAAACATTTGTATCATGTGCTGAATATTGTTGTACCCTTTTCTTCTTCAACTCGAAGCTCTTCTACAAAATGAAGAGGTGAAGCTAACACATCTAAACCTGGGCATACTAACCCCAGCCAGCTGTAATAGAATTGTAGAAGGGACGCTATAATTCTATGTGCAGTACGCAGTACGAGACATCTGGTTTCCTTTGCGAAACCCCCATAAGCGGCGTGAATATAGCTTTAACCATACGTGTTCCAAAATATTAACTTCATTCACACAATAAATCTCCAAATCGAGTCTAAATCATGAACCACTAGATTTGAATTAATCTCAATAACATCAAACAAACAACATTTTTGTTTGAACAGAAAGGAAAAAGAAAAAAGAAGTTTCTTAATAATCAGTCACGAGTAGTCAAGCAATCCTGAACTGAGAAAACACAACTCAAAAGCAGTAGAATTCAGGGACAAACCCCTTCGAAACAAGAACAAAAGACGTCTAAAGAGGCTCAGAAATGAAGGGAATAAAGCAAGAAGAATATCATAGTTTCTTGCTCAACTTATAACAGACGCAGCAGGAATGGAAATTAAATTTAAACAGGACAAGACAGAAAACGTACCCGAATCTTTAAAGGCATCAGGAGTCTCATCCTTCACAGTTATAGGAAGGTTTTTGGAACCCAAACCAAGAAAATCTCTCTCCATGCCTTAAAACAACAAACACCCGATACCCACCTAAGCTCTCAACTCTAACAAACCCCTGAAGACTTAACTTTTGCCCTTTCTATATTTCCCGGTGAATGATATTAAATAAGCCACGAGAAAAAGATGGTTACTTGATTGCTTCTTTAAGCAGGGAATGAAAGCAAAACGAAGAGAGAGAAGAAACTGAAGTGGACCTTTTAAAAATGAAAATAAACCGTGTCAAAATGTTCTCTCTTTTCCTTATTTATCGTGTTCTTTATTTAAGCCGTTGGATTGTTCGAACATCTTCCTAGTTGACTGACTGGTCCGGTCGGGTAACCCGGAGGCACCGGTTAGTTACCACGTGCGTTACTCGGCTCTTGGATTGGTGGCTCTTGTGCACATGAGTAAGTGGTCTTGTTGTGGCGGTGTCGACAAGTGGCAATTGTTAATTTTTACACAGCGTTCAGAGTCAGACTTCAGCATTGCCTAATGCCTATAGATATTTTATTTTTTGTAAACACGGAAAAGGGGCACGGTACACGCAGCAATTACAATAGCACCACGTGTATCGATGTTTCTTCTTCTTGTATTTTTGGGGGTTACGTTCTTAAATTGAATGGGCCACTTGTTGCTTGTCCTGTCACGATCACATGGGCAAACCAGACGAGAGTTTTCTTCCACGATAGCAAACTGGGAATGTCATATTTTTTTGTGAAGTTTATGACATGTGACATAATAGATTAAAAGACTAGCAGTAGCAGGGCGTCGATGGACCTCCTTTCTTACGCTCCAATGACTTTTGGATTGGATAAGCTTATCTTGTCAAATTCTGATTACTTATTTTTTGTTCCTTTATACGATAATTGAGTGAATGCTTTCCTTAACTACAAATTACTAGGTGCAATTTAAAAATAATCCAGTGGAATTATTTTTATTTATATATGCACAAATGAAGTGCTACATTCGATTTCATTAATAGGTATAATGGTTATAGTTTTTTTTTTTTTTGAAATAGGTATTATGGTTATAGTTGTTTTAAAGATAACTTGCATACAAATTGAAATAAATTTCTCAAGATACAAATCTAGAATGAAAAATCAGAGCACTAATTGGATTAATTGATTGCTCATCTTTTAAAAATAGTTCTTAGAGACCATACAGGCCACAGGATTACATGGCAAAACTTATCAGCATGAATAGGTTGGTTCTAGGGAAGGACAGTATGGGTATTTACTCAAGGCCCATTCTCACAAACAGTAAAATATGATCCATTTTTGCTTTCATAAAAAATAAAATGAAACAAAATGGGATATATTCTTAATCTTATAAAAAAACAACAAAAGTTTTATATTTTACTTCTTTTTATTCCTTATAAAAATCCAAAAATAAGGGTCCATTCTAGTTCTTATTAGCCTTTTCATATGCAATTAAATTTATAATCTCTTAGTCGAATGGAATTCCCTAAACCCTCAACTTTAAAATTATTATTTAAATTAAATTTGTGTTAATTTATTAATTACCATAAACTTCAAAAGTTTATTTAGTATACATTTAAAAGATAACGTGAACATTTCTATTGTAAAAATTGTTAGAGTTCCTCATATTGATTGAACATGAAAATATTAAAGAGTTTATAAGTAGTAATAGTTAACTATCTAAATGATTAGTTCTAATCATTTTGGCAACGGTTAACCCATGTTCAATTCTAGTTAATAGGCTCTACACTCTACTTATATTAAAAATTCTAATATGGTATCAGACCAGGTTTATTCCGAATTCTTAATTTTTTGATTATCCGTCTAGATATTCAGTCCCAATGACTCGGTTCAGTTACCGTTGTGTTTATTTCAAGTGACAACTAAATATTCAGCTTTAGTTGCACTTGAGGGAGAGTGCTAAAGTATATCATATTAACTAAACATAAAAATGTTAAAAGGTTTATAAATAGTAAGGGTAACTAACCAAATGACTAGTTCTAGTCATTTTAGCAATGGTTGACCCAAACTCAATTCTTGTTAATAAGCTCCATGTTACAACATAAGAGAAATCTACTGCCAAGGCAAGACGTGATACCCGCAAACCTGCTTGTCTCAATGCCTATTTTATATTTTAAGCATTTTCTTTCTAATTACATAAACTATTTAGAATTTTGTAAAGGTCCAGTTTACTAAGAGCTTGTGATACTAGAGAACAAAAATGGTTATGCTTTACAAGAGTATAAATACTAAAAGGAAGGAAATGAAAAAGATGTTAGATTATTCCCCTGCTAACTCTCTTATATTATGCTCTCCTATTCTTTCTCTTTCTGACGTTTATACCTAACATTGGTGCTCTCATCTCCTTCCTCAATGCCTCCCAAATTTGAGCCTCGATGAGCAACTACATGAACTTCAAACCTCCTTTGAATCCAAATTAGAATCCTTCATCCAAAATCATGCTACCACCATAGTCGATCTTCAAATGAAACTTGGTCATTTGGAAACTGGCAATCAAACCATCTAACAACAACCACCACTTCCACTTCTCCCACCCATTCCATCTTTTGTTTCCTCCACTGCAGCCACTAATTCCACCAACCTTCCTTCCCGTCTTCTTCCTTTCCACTCAAAACCCCTAAATTCTGTCTTACACACTTTGATGGATTTAACCCGCATGATTGGCTCTTTCAAGCTGAGTAATATTTCACATTTTATGTTATTCCCCCCAACCAATCATCTCTCCATTACTGCCTTCTTCATAATTGGCTAAGCTTTATCGTGGTTCTAATGGATGCATCAAAA
Organism: Erythroxylum cataractarum; assembly: GCA_024703695.1. Classification (NCBI taxonomy): domain Eukaryota; kingdom Viridiplantae; phylum Streptophyta; class Magnoliopsida; order Malpighiales; family Erythroxylaceae; genus Erythroxylum; species Erythroxylum cataractarum. The sequence goes on from JANJEY010000006.1 coordinate 53,229,849, forward strand.
CCAATCTCTGATTAGGATTCATTGACCAGAGCCATGGAATTGAGACTCAGCCCCTCTCTTTTCATTAACCCCTAATCTTCATTATTTAAACTTAAACATTCTTCCCCTATTTCCACTTATCAGCTCGAGTTTGAAAATATTTCCAATTGGGTATCCAAACTATCAGGGGAACATCTCCTTAATTGTTTCATCTCTATATTTCGACTAGAGATCCAATGCGAGTTGGTGGTACTCCATCCTCACTCCTTAACTCACACATTAGCTCTGGATAAGCTCATTGAGTCTAGATTACTGGATTTCAAATCAACCTTTCACTATTCCTTCAGCCGTCCATTTTACCCTCTTATAAACCAAAACCCGTAAATCTCACCATCTTCCATTACAAGCCCAAAACCACAAGTTTCACCATCCTCCATGCCCAGTTGTAGGCTTACTCCCGTTGAGATGCAAATTAGAAGAGCCAAAGGCCTCTGTTTTAATTGTGATGATATGTATAAGCTCAACCACAGGTTCGAACAACCCCATTCCTCTTGTTACAGGTGGATAAGGAAACCTCTGGTGATCCATCAGCTGTCGACACACTCTCGACACCACTTTCCTCACTTCTTTTACCCCTCCTCCACCTACCATTACAGAGATTGACTTCGAAGAATTTCAAGTTCTTCTACATGCTCTTAATGGTTATTCATCTCACCGATTTTTTGCAGATGATCGGGTACATTAATGGGCATCCCTTTACAGCCCTCATTGACTCTAGCAACATGCACAATCTGGTGCAACCACGAGTGGCTAGGTATCTTGGCCTTTCAGTACAAACCGCTTTACCATTGTAAGTTTCCGTTGGCAATGGCAATACCTTACATTGTTTGGGTCGTATACCGGTAATCTTACTGAGACAACAAGACCATGAGTTCTTTTTGGATTTTTATGTACTGGGTGTCTATAGGGTTTACGTCATTTTAGGGGTCTAATAGAGATATCACAACTAGGTCCTATATTGGTTGATTTTTCTGGCCTTTTATGACTTTTGTGTATAAGGGATCCGTTATCACACTGCATGGGGATGGGCTGACCCAACCTGCAGCTATGACGTTGGCTTAATTCAAACGGCTTACATAAATTGACGGTATTTCATCAGCTCATTAACTAGCCATGGTTGAAGTAGCCTAAGATTTTAGTCCACTAGAATTACCACAAACCCTACTTGAGCTTCATGTTATGCTCTGCAAATACCGTCATCTATTTGAACCTCCGAAGGGCTTATCCCCATATAGACACTGTGATAACCACATTCATTTGTTACAAAACACTCCACCTGTCAATGGCAAACCATATCATTACCCTCATAGTATTAAAAAAAGACATGGAGCTCCTTATCAGAGAGATATTGCAAGAAGGTCTCATTCAACCAAGTACCAACCCTTTTCAATCGCTGGTATTACTTGTTAAAAAAAAGATGGTTCGTGGCATTTTTGAGTTAACTGTCGAGCTCTTAGTGTTGTGACTATTAAATATCGCTTCCCTATTTCAACTGTGGATGAACTTCTAGATGAATTACATGGAGCTACAATATTTTCTAAAATAGATTTATGTGTTGGGTATCATTAGATTCGAGTTGCCGATGTCGATGTTCATAAGACCACCTTTCGCACTTCAGATGGTCATTACAAATTTCTTATAATGTCATTCAGATTAACCAACTCACCTTCAACCTTCCAAGCAGCCATGAATGACTTATTTTGCCCTTATATGTGGAAATGTGTTCTTGTCTTCTTCAACGAGATTCTTGTTTATAGTCAGTCTTTATTAGAGCACATCGAGCACCTCAACTTGGTTCTGAATATGCTAGCCTCCAACAAGTATTATGTCAAACTCTCAAAATGTTCCTTTTGATAACGTTCTCTTAATTACTTGGGGCATATCATTAGTGGAAAAAGGTGTGAAACTCGATCCTTCTAAAATTGAAGCAATTGTCACTTGGCCCCTACCTACAAACCTGAAGGCTCTACATGGGTTCTTGGTCTTACAAGCTACTACAGAAAATTTGCCAAAAATTATGCCTCAATTGCGACACCATAAATAGACTTGTTAAAGCGAGATTAGTTTTCCTAGATGACCACTGCAACAGTTGTTTTTGAATCCTTAAAAAAGACAATAATTACTGCACTAATCTTCGCTACACCACATTTCAATGAACCTTTTATTTTGGAAACTGATGCTTTCACTACAACTATTGGAGCAATTTTGTCTTGACACGGCCACCCTGTCGCTTATTTCAGTAAGAAATTGTGTCCGCATATGCAAGCTATTCCACCTATATCTGTGAGATGTTTGTCATCATAGAAGTTGTTCAAAAATGGCGGTAATACCTATTAGGTAGACCCTTTATTATATTTACTGATCAACAAAGTTTCAAAACTTTAATGCATCAAACCATTCAAACTCCAGAACAACAGAAATGGTTGACCAAATTAATAGGGTTTTGGTTCACCATCCATTACAAACTAGGCTTCCAAAAATAAAGCGGTCAATGCTCTCTCATAGTTAACACAGGTGGAAGACTCCTAACTTGCAGTCTTATTGATACTTTTGTACCTACCTTCTGATATTGTACCAACTACCTTGAAGCTTTCGTCTTTGGTAGATGCTCCAATATAA
>JANJEY010000006.1:53234154-53244406 GCA_024703695.1 Erythroxylum cataractarum
CAATTATACCCTCCTTTCATAATTTTTAAATTATGCTATATATCGTATATGTGTCATATTATAATTATAGATATTTTTAATTTATTAAATAATAAAATTTATATATATTATATGAAAAATATTAATATAACATAGCTCGCTACATCATTTGTATTAATAGAGATTTTAACATTGGATTATTATTATTATTATTATGTTTTATTAAAGTTATAAACATAATTTTTGTAAAATTAAATATCTAAAATCTAAATTTTTATAAGAATATTTAATGAAATACTAAGAAATATAATATTAATGCCTTTATAATTTTTTTAAAAATCACATTCTCATAAATCATTTTATACATCAACAACTAATCCTAAATAGTTAATTTTACTAAATATTTTTAATAAACAGTTAATATTATCCGCTGATTAAATCAGCTGATATAATCAACTATCAGTTAATCGCTGATAGAATCAGTTAACAGTTAATACAATCGTTGCTTGCCAAACATGACCATTAAGAATGTGAACCGAATGGAGTTTAGATAATATTTTCATGTTCATATCTAGCTTGGTATTATTTGAGTGCATTTTGTTTAATGACCTCTTCAATTTTTGGCTTCTTTTCAATGGGTTAGACGACCAAGTTATTAGTAAAAAAGTTTAAAATGTAGCTATAATTACTTTCCGTAATAGATTCGTAAAATAAAAATAATAAAAAGGCAGAAAAATATTGCTTTATATTGAGAAATATTGATATACTTTAAAGAGAATATTTTGTATTATATACATAGAAGAGAAGAAGACAATAGAAGGAAAATCAAATAAAGTTTACCTTGGCATATATTTGTTGGAGTTTGAAATATGGAAAGATTATAGTAAAATTTAAATTCAACAATCATATCCTCGTTCTATTCTGGCACGATGGAAATCAAAACTAAATTGAAAAAAGGGTCACTTTGTGTGTTTTGAGACCTTGTTAAAACTCAAAAGAAAAAAAAGTAATTAAAACCTGTCACACAAAATCAAAATAATAATTATAAATAATTAAAATATCATTATGTTATTAATTTTGAAATTTACAGTAAGATAAATGGAACATATCACTTGTTTTATAAATGTTGTTCTAATCCTGTTTCAATCCATCTTCATATAAAAATGTGGATGAAATAAATTAGATTCGTATAAAAATGTGGATGAGATAGATTTCATTTGGAGTTATGAGCCATCCACAATTATCTTATTACCTATGTCGTTCAAAGTTCTAGAATAATAATTTCTATTATTTCATCTAGACTTCAAGGACATAGCATTATTTTTTTTTCCTACGGTACGCCTAGTTTTTTAATGTTCGACATATTTATAACACAATGTTCGAAATATTTATAGCACACATATCCTTTTATTCGTCGTTTTTCTGTCCTTTCCCTTTCAAAACTTCTTGTGGTAGTGGGATGCACAGGTTGTCAATGACTCCCGTGGTCCTGTCACATTAGAAACTCCAAGCACTCATGTTAAAACATTTCGTTCACTGCTTCCATAGTGTACCTCAATGTTTAGTCGAGTACAATAAATGTAGATCGTTGGTAAAAGCAAAAAAAAAAAAAAAAACTTGGGAGTGCATTAAGCTTTAATTTCTGTTTTCTTTTTGTAAAAGATTTTTTACTTTTTAGATTCTTGTTCTTTCTCGTATACTATAATGAGAATAGACAAAATTTGATCCAACCCACAACGTTGAATTGAAGGAAATGGAAGAAGGGCTTCATCTTATTTAATGTCTATGTTCATTCAAATCATATTTAAATATTAAGATATATGGATTGATAAATAATATTCTCTTTGATAAAAGTTGCGATAATTAAGCTACCTCTGATACTTCTCTTTTTTTTTTTTTTAAAAGTGAGTGGGGAGGGTGAATAAGCTATATTTACATTTATCTATAATCTATATGTATAGTAAATTTCTGACTTACCTTATTCATCTATAATAAAAACAAAATCTTACTAATCAAACTACCCGCTCATGAATCATCTGACGTAAAACGACAAGGATCAATATAAAATTGCAGAACAAACAACAAATCAATCAATCATAATCGCTATTACCAGAAGAGCCCTGGTTCACGACTCTTTATTAATTTATATTAAAAGGAAGATAAAAGTACTGACAAACACTTACAAACATCAATAAGCCCCTGTGATTCTTGAAATGATTAGGAGAAGGAAACTAGTTTGCACGTGTTTAACTTGATAGCATCCGGCTTTCAAATGTTGTAGATACATACTCAGTTGATTTAGATAATAATAGTTAGATAATGTTTCGTAGGATATAACCAACAAAATGGAAGTCAGAAAGGCAAAGCAAGTGCTAATTGTGTAAGAAAGATCCAATATCAAATAAATATTGATTTTGTTTAGTGGTCTTAAAGGTGGGGACACTATTCTGCTTACCAATATTCAAACTCCTGCAAGAAAAGATGAATATATTATTAACAATAAGTGATACTTAAGTAATAAGAGTCATGTATATGAGTTTTAGGAACAAAATTATACTCCATCCGTTTCATAATAAGAGTCGTTTTAGATGCATTTTAATTATTCAAAATAAGTATCATTCTTGACTTTGTATGCATGTTTATAACTTTTCTTCCAAAATTAACCTTTCATTTTTCTCTCATCTTAATTATACAAATAACAATTTCAAGGTAATTTCTCTCACAATTTCATTTAAGATGCTGATTATCGAGGTAATTTTATGGAAGTATTAATAAGGGTATATCTATAATTTTATTAGATTTCTTAATAAACGTGTATTTTTTTAAAACGGCTCTTATTATGAAACGGAGGAAATATTAAACAATGAAATGTTACACTTATAAATCTATTTTGTATAAACTTGATTAGTATAATTTTCATTTATTAGGTAAATCATAGATCAACTACATACTATTTTATATGTAAACTAAAAGCAACTCTCTAAAACTCTTTAGAAGTTGTAACCACGAAAGGAATTAACCCAATGGATTAATAAACATAAAAAAAAAGTTTAGTCAGGGTAACTCATTTATTGGTTTAAAAATGAAGTATGAACTCAAAAGCAAAACTGTATATATATGTTCATCCTCCAACAAGACTCAGTTCTGATTTAATTTTCATAACTATGTAAATATTTTCAAAAAGTTAGTCACCTAATAATAATATGCATGCCATGCCACGAATGACGTGGTTTATGTTAAAAGGAGAACAAGTGGAGAGAAGAATGGCGAGGAAAGGTCTATCTATGAAAAAGAGAATAGGGCATGTGCGTGGGGAAGGAATTGAAAAGATAGAGCATGTGATTGGTGAAGATTAAAGAACCCCGTCATGTCGCTATTTGTGCTCTTGTCTTGGTCCCCCACCGGGCCACCGTCACCATTATTATTTTACGATAAAGGACAACTACTGGCCTACGGTACCCCATACAATTTATCCTATCCGCTGGCTCACTACATTTTATCCTATCTGCGGGCTCACTAATTTATATAACTATTTTATTAATTTGATGAAAAATAAAAATCTCAAGTTAACATGAAAGAATCTTTAGTTTAATATAATGTGTCTGTCCGCTTTGTATTTAATATTTATTAATCGTGTCAGATCAGAAGTGATGAGTCAACAATTTGGCCTCTCACTTTTTAAATGATATGATATCCCCGCACCCGTAAGTCACATTAACGTCCTCTCATTTATGATATTTTTATTTCAATAGTATAGCCATACTCTACTAATATTATACACTAGATACTATAATTAATCTTAGCGTGTATTGAACTAAACACAAGGTTTGGACCACTTCATTCTTTACAAAATGAAATATTTATTTTCCTTCAATTCTAGTGAGAAACCGTACGTATTACGAAAGGGGCAGCATTAATTATAGAGATAAAACAAGTAGGGCCTATGCAGATGATCATAACAAAAAGGTGGAAAACAGGCCATGTGTTATGCCAGTCCAAGTCTCAGCCTTACGTCCTCTCTAAGATTTAAAAAAAAAGGGTCAATGGCTCTTCGGACAAAGAGTTTTACTTGTTTGATTATCAAACAGTTATTAATTATGTTTAAGACTTAGTTGATTAAACCTAATCAACTGATTTATTAAAAACTGTTTAATAGGAACGTTTTAGTGATAGCTGATCAAAAAATATGCAATAGTGACTATTGTGCCCTCACTCGTTTCTCTTTAATCTTTTGATATCTCAACATTGGCAACAACAATCAAAGATACCAATTTGCAGGGCACATAACAAGCTAAGGAGGCTACCCTGCATCAGATGTTAAAATCTTGGAAAGCTTTTTTTTTTTTTTTTTTTTTTAACCACTAGGCCATCCCATTGAAAGTCGCGGGCAAATGCGAGACCGAATCTGAGAGCCATGAGTTCTGCAATCAGGATAGTGGTGATCCCGACAAAACAAAAGAAACCGGCTACCCAGTTACCATGACAATCCTGAAGCAACCCATCAATACTTGCCTGTCAAGAACTACTAATGACACTGCCATCAACGTTAAGCTTCACCCAATGATCAGGGGGAGGGGCCCAAGAAACTAGAGTCGAGCCTTGGAATTGGGGCCTCCCACAGTGTTGATCGACAAAAGCAGCCACGAAATCTCTAACTAGCAAATGGATCCGGTGAAGTTGCTCCAGACATGAGGTGTGTTCACCCTCAATTACGAATTTATTTCTGGATTGCCAAATGACCCAGCACGTATTAATGAAGCACCATGAGCTATGCACATCCCTGTCATGTGGGGCATAATGAAGGAGAAGCCACCTATACGTTTGTTGCTCTCGGTGAAAGGTATCGTTTGAGGAGACGCGAGCGTTAGCCCATACACACTTGGCATAAGTGCAGTCTCGAAGTAAGTGAAGCACAGTTTCTCAATGGGCTCCACACCATCCACATAATGGGGATGGACATAAATCTCGTGCGTACCTTACTTCGTTGGTGAGCAGTCGATTCCAGACGGCTAGCCATAAGAAGAGTTTATGTTTCTAAGCAATTTGGAGAGACCAAATCCATTTCCAGCCTAGGGGGCCATCCACAGATGGACCTGATGTGATGAAGTCATACTCGCCTCTAGCTGAATACACACCTGTACTGCTACCATACCAGATAATGCGGTCTGGGCCTCGATTGGAGAGCAGGCGAGGAATTGCCAAGATGCGGTGGCAGTAGTCGGGGGGAGCAATGCCTTCGATAGGAGACAGATTCCACCCGGACAATGGGGATAATAGATCAGCCACTCGGAGATCCGAGAGATGTGCCGGGACGTGATTGACTACAGAAGCAAGGGGGCCATCAAAAAGCCAACGATCATGTCAGAAATTTATGCTAGCCCCATCACCGATCCACCCCCCAAATCCATCTTTAAAGAGAGTCAGAGCCTTTATGAGGCCCTTCCATGCCGTGGAAGCTAACGGCGGAGGATGATGGTCCAGGACGTCTTGACCAGTCAGATAATAAGGATCTTTTTTTGTCTTTGTTCTTGACTTCTTTAGTTATATGGAATAATATTGTTAAGCACGGTTTTTCTTTTGTGTAATCTTTGATATAGCGACTTAGTTACGGACATAAATCTTCCATTTGTTCCTGAAATATACCATATCAAACTTTGGACATGCATTGTAAGGTGCATTACTATTGAAAAAATCATCATGATCAACATCTACTTTGTATCATGGTTGTTTGTGAAAAAAGATAATAAAAATGTACATTTTTTCCTTAAATATATAATATTGTTTTATGTATTACTATGATATAATACTCATATTCTTATAAATCTTTTTTTTAAGTTATGTTCTTATAAGTGATTTTACACATAAATAGTTAATACTAAATAACTAAACCAAACATTTTTAAGAAACAATTAATGTTATTCGTTGGTCAAATCAACTACATTAAGTCATTGATAGAATCAGCTAATAGCTAATGTAATCCGCTAATAGCAAAAAAGGCCATTATATCCATAAATCTTGGCCTTGCGGAAAACAATATATACAATTGCAGCTCAAGTTTCATCAAAACTCATAAATGCGAAATTTAATTCATATTTTTCTCAAGAAATATGTAAACATTTTGTAAGTTTTGGACTCTAAGGGTAAATTTAAACAAGATTTGATTTTCAGTTACAATTAAGAAATTCGCACTGCAATTACTTTTTTGCATTTAATTCTTCATTTCTTTTTCTATTCTTACTCTTTTCTTTTTAATCTCCACTTAATTTTTGTTTGTTTGGATTCTAAAATCTAATGGATTAATTTCCTTTCACTTTAAAGAAGTATTATATATTGATAATATAATTTTCTTTATTTATATAATTATCACAAAGAAAACTTTTGTTTAATAAATTTATTTCATAGCAAAACTATGATGATGATATAATTATAAGATTTAAAATACATTCAAATTTGTTTTTTGAAATATTTATTTTCTTTGATTAAAACAACACACTATTGAAATGATAAATTGTACCTCATTAAAAATGATTAATTTAGAAATAATATTTAAATATTATATTAAGACAATATATTAATAAAATAATAAAACTAGCAAAATTTTTATTCCTCAAATCAAAGTATTTGCAGGTGGTCTATTCACTAGTAGAAGTGCTTCAAACATAGGCATAAAAGATGGTTTAGCACCTTAAGTGAAGGCATAGGCTAATGGATTAAGTTGGGGGCTAGAAATATTGCTCATAAATGAAGATCACTTTTTCATGCCTAAGTTCAATAATGAGACTTAACGTAAGAAAGGTACCAGAGCAAGGCTTTTTGGTATGTAAATAAGAAGCCAATCCTATTATAACAATGAAACCATGGATCACCTTAAACAAAGTTTGCATGACATCAATTTCAATTTTGGTTCACTTTTATAACATTCCTTAAAAACTATTTGTCCATTATTAGATTAAGCTATTTAACCTACTTTATTGAAAAATCACTTTGTATAGATAAAAGCACAACTACGACTTATTAAGTATCCAAAAATCTTTATTGAGGTGGAGATGAGAAAAGCATTACCTAAAACATTATGGCTCAAGGGATAAAAAAGAAAGAAGTCTAATGGAAATCAAAATCTCAATCACTTACCAAGAGAAGTCTCTTATGGACAAAGAAAAAAGTATCTAAATACCTATAGGTAAACAATTTAACATAACAGAATATAATGGGAAATTGGGGCTAGTGGATAATAACCTCAATATAGAAGAAATTAAGGATGCAAGAAACCTAACTAATGCAATAGAGAAAGAGTCACTTCTTATTTACTCCAAGAAGCAAAGAATTTTAAGATTCTTATTTAGGAAAAGAATCATACAAGCCCTATTATCCAAATTTAGAAACTAATAGAACCAACAGTTGACAATATACAGTTATATAAAGAAACAATAGAAGATAGGAGAGTGGAGGAATGAGAAGTGGTTACTAAAGGAAGGCAAAAGCTAATACAAAAGAGAAATCAAATTCTTAATAACAACTAATCTTGTGTCGGACATAAGGATCCTATAGTTGAGGAATAAGTCACAAACTTAAAGAAAGTTATTGCACCAGGTAGTAAAATATAGGAAGAAAAGCAAAGAGTAAGACTTTAAGTAGCCTAAACCCTTAACCTATTATCCTATGTTCATAATAGCATGGAAAGTTAGAGGTATTAATTCCTCTAGAAAGCAACATGTGGTCTTTGACTTTTTGAATACAAAGAAACCAATGATGGTTGGTTTACTTAAAACAAAAATAAAAAACAATAAGCTCAAATGATGCTTACTGATTTTTAAAAATTCTTAGACCATCATAGTAAACCATTAATGCCATTTCAAAGGAAGAATCATAATGGCATATAACCCATGGTTGATAAAGGTTACTAACACCAACTACTTAACTCAGTTCATTCACTTGACATCTAAATTCTATAAAGTTTAATAATTCTCAATATTATTATGTTTATGTTGCCAACCTTAGGTTTTAAAGTAATATATTTTGGAATGATTTTAAAAGTATTCACTCCAATATCACAAATCCATGGCTTATCTTGGGAGACTTTAATAGTATACTATACTCTCATGAGTCTGAGGGTTATAATTTGAGCTTGAATCTTCAAAATGATAGATTATAGGACTATTTAGTCAAATTAGGTTATTTAACTTACATTATAATGAGAATTATTTTACTTAAAGCAATAAATAGTAAGAAAAATGTCTGATAAGGAAGAAACTATATTGTGTCTTAGTAAATACTTTAGCTAAGTACCTTCAAGTAAGACATATTTTAATAACTAACTCATCTCTAATCACTCTGCAATAGAATTTAGAGTAAACATAGCTACACATTAGAGGAAAAATCGTTTCAATTTAACAACTATTTGCTAACATGGAAGGATTTAAAGGTAGTAGCTAAGTGATGATAAGCTACCTTTGACGGACTTGAAGCACATAAATGTACAAGGAAACTTTAAGCTATCAAAAAGGAGCTAAAGGCTCTGCATAGGAGGAAGGCCAACGATACATTAATGAACATTCAAAGAGCAGCTCTAATTTAGATTCAAGGTTATCTCTATTTGGACCCCATTAATAAAAATAGAAATTGATTATTCTTAACAATAGGGTCTATTGACTTTTTGTTTAATCATAATATTACTCTAGGCTTACATACAACTACATTGATCTTAGTAAAAGGCATTTTAGATGTACGTGGTCCTAAGGTAATGCCAGATAAAAAGGATTTTGGTTATACTTTTCCTTGTGATGTTCTAGAACAAAGTGGTACATGTGATATTTTAACTTATTTTATTTAGTGATCTTCTGGATGTTATTTACTAGAGAATGGGTTATGTTTTACTAGAATTGGAAACACTTCATATTATAGCAAGGTAATTTTTCATAATTTAATGAATCTTGTACTTATTTGATGGGATGTTTAGGAGATTATCTATGGTTAAACTCTTTACAACTTGTTAATGGATATATTTCCTTTGGTATGAATAGTTTATCAGTTTGGGTATGGATGTTCCTATTTATACATCTTGTTTGTGTTACGGGATCTATATTCTTAATTTCTTGGTGTGGATATTGGCAGGAATCAATTGAAACTTTAGCATGGGCTTATGAACATGCCCCTTTGGCTAATTAGATTCAATTGAGAGATAAACTAGTACTGCTTTCCATTGTTTAAGTAAGATTAGTTGGATTAGCTCATTTTTCTATAGGTTATGACTTATGTGGCTTTCTTGATTGCCTTTACATTGGACAAATTTTGTCAATTCTTTATGTACTATATATGTGTTAATATCGTTTTTTAATGGAAAAGGCAAAATTTAGATATTTCTACGTAAAGGATCTGAGTTGTATCAATGACACTAATATAATCGCTAATATAATAGGAAATGAATATTATAACAAGAAAATGTTTGATTCAACAAGAGAGGAAGAGGCAAAAATTGGGAAAAAATATCATTTAATTCGTCAATCCTAAAAAAGTAATAAGTAAAGTTCCATTATTGAGTGAGAAACTAAAAATTCGTGGAAAGTTACACGAAGGGGATTGTAACTTCTTATGGATAATACACAGGGAGTTAAAGGCATTTATAACTAATAAATTGAGCAATATCTCATATACTATCTAAAAATGATTATTTATTATTTGACCTATTGATGGTGTGGATATTTGCTAATTATATTAATGATTTTGTTGACTTTTGGGGTAAATATTCATGTGGAAAGGGCGGAATTTACTTTGTTCTATATATTTTGGGCAGGAAATGACAATCGGGCCAAACCGGAGGTATTTTGGGCTGCTGTCGCTTAAAGTTGTGAGCTATAGCTGCTTAACTGCAATTTTTGGGCTGACTTCATATTTTGGGCAGTAACCCGTGCCCACGGCTTAAGGTTGCGCGTAGCAGACACCTGATACAGAATTAGAGACGTGATTGGACTCCTAAGTTGGATATTTTTCAGATTTGGAAAAGGATATCTTTGGGGATTAAGGAGAGAAGTTGAGGGCACCAATCAGAAAGCTATTTCTTTCCTACAAGGAGAAGGACTAGGGGGATATAAAAGGATGACAACAGGAAGCTTAGAGCATCGGGTTTTTCTTGAGAGATTAGAACAGACTCTTTACTTCTTCGTGGGCATGTTTTGTATAGCCATGAGTGGCTAAACCTACTCTAGTCTAGCAAGGGTTGATCAAGTTCAAGTTCATATGTGTTGAGAGATCTAAACTTAATTGTTATCCTTGGATT
>JANJEY010000006.1:53293719-53307724 GCA_024703695.1 Erythroxylum cataractarum
TTAAGTCTTATAACCTTAAGCGACTTGCCTAAAATGCCCTTATGCATTCTTACCACTTTTAATACAACCAAATCATATAATAAATTATACTAAAATTTATATAACAAGTAGCTCCAAAATTTTATCCATCAAAACTCAAAATTCACTTAAATCATGTTTAATTTAACAAGAAAAATTCGGGGGCCAACATCTTCTCCTCCACTTCAACAGCTAATAAAATAATTAAGGAGGGCCCATGGTACTTCGAGAGTCAGTCAATATTTTTTCCAATATGGAAGCCGAGTCTTAAGTTGGAAACCATTAAGATATAAAGTCTTCTTATATGGATTAATTTTCAAAACGTTCCACTGGAGTACTGGACCACGCAGGGCCTCAGCCAATTAGCCAGCTTCTTCGGTAAACCATTATATATGGGCGAGATCACGGCTACAAAGAAAAGGATTGGTTATACCCGTATCTGTGTCAGTATTGTTGTTTCGAAAGACCTTCCTAATGAAATACCAATCATGAGACTAGGAGATGGGAATCAGTTATGGAGGATAGCATAGGTGTATCTTATCATTGGAGGCCCCCTGCTAAGACTCATAACTCTATCTGGAGACCCACGGGTAAGATATTTCAGACTAGAAGCTATCAAGAGTTGAAGAATAAAGAAGAAGAATCCCATTAGGATGATCACCAGGTTCCTGAGCAATTGACTGATCTTGTAAGTAATGTCAGAAATGAGGTTTACACTCCTGATGTGTTGGACCCTAAATTTTTTTATTTATTATTGATTTATTTGTTTCATTATTTTTAGAGTTGAGTCATTAAATTAGCAAGTATAAATAGAAATGAGAAATTAGAATTAAGTTAGCTTAAGTAGTTAGTGGGCTTATTCTAAAAGAAAGAAGGGTAAATATGGAAAGCCTAGTTCAATGAGGGGGAAATGGGAAGAAAGTCAAAACAAAAGGGGCTGGAATTAGAAGAAAAAAAGAAATCATGAGAAGAACATAATAGAGGGGAAAACGTATAGAAGAAAGAAAGAAGAGAAGAGAAGAGAGTTGTAAGAGAAGCTAGGGAAGAAGAAGAAAACGTGGGAAGAGAAAGAATCAAGCTTGTCTAAGGTAAGTTTATCTTTCTTTCTTACTTATGTAGAGAAAGAAGTAGAGAATGGGTTGTGTGGAAGAACATGATTTAACGAAACCCATTTGATTTTGGAGTTTCTAAACTAGGTTTTTGGTTTTCTAACCTAGATGAACTAATCGGTAGGTTAGGTTTGAGCTTAATTTGTATTTATTGCATTTTTTGTGATTATTAAAGTTTATGGATTTTATTAGAATATTGTTTTCAATGGAACCTTGGTCGTTTTAGGAAACCAAGAGAATCCTACCTAAGAGCAAGAGGGAAGACAACCTTGAGTTGGATTTTTGCAAGCCAATTAGGTGGGTAATTTATTTATAGCTATTGTGTGATTAGGAAAATTCTTGCTTATGTGTGTGAATATTGATTGCTTGAAATTGAATTGTTGTGATTTGATGGGAAATGCATGATGCATTGTGACTATGTTATACCGTGAAAGAGGTTATAACATTTTGAATTAGATGAAAAGAAGAAAAAACATGAAAGTATGAGCATATGATAAAATGAATATGTGTTTTTGTTTGGGTCACTTCGTTCGTCGCATGCACGTAGACAAGAGCTTTCTCCTGGCTGCCCACTTGTGACGTATGAGCTCCGAAAATGGACTTATTTTGTTCATGATGAAAACTTCGATTTTTCCATTTCGTACCCATGGGACCCCTCGAGCCATTTGGTGTGCATTGTTTCTTTAAATTGTCAAGTATGATGCATTTGAATGATTTGTTTAATGGATAAAGTCTATGTTATGTGTTATGAATTAACTGCTCAATTATTAGTTTTTGAGCAAAATTGGTGAATGATTGAATTGCTAGATTTAAATACATAATTGCCGATTGCTATAAATACATTAGCCACTAAGTGTCGTAGCTCAATCCAATATTTTCCACTGCTTATGTGTAGAACGAGAGGGTTAGCAATCTTTGCAAGGTATCAGAAACTTCAAGATAGTTAGATACTTTTGTAACTAAGTTAGTTCAATCATTTTTGGTTAGCTTTATAAGCATATCAAACATTGAGCATCCAATGTAATTTGTATTTGTATCTTGTGTTAAGTATTTGATGTATTGTTAATATGTAATTAAAGCTATGTATGAACTTCATTTTGATTTAGAAATGAATGGAGAATTGAAGAAGTTTTCATTGTGTATTGCTTATTTATCTCGTAGTTGTACATTTCCTATTTCCAGTCTTTCATAGGTGTAGAAATTGTGTTTTGACTTCAGGGGAAAGACTGGATTAATCTAGATGGAATTAACAAAGTTGTCTTTTTAGCAGTTGTAGATTATCTTTCTATCTTTTCAATGTTATATAGTATGAAATAATTGGATATTATAGTTTAGAGATATGATTATTAGAAGTTTTTGATGCTGCATAGGATGGATTTTCAGGACAGTTTCTTTATTTCAAAATTTTAACCCTTATAGAGACAAAAATTGTTTTTTTATGTCTTCATAGAAGTTTTAGGTCTAGAATTCCTCTTCAAAATGGTTTTTTTAATGACCTTAATATGATATTTGTAGTGAAAGTTATGCCCATTTTACCAATACAGATCGAAAGAAGAAACGCAGGGAGGGAGAAGTCGCGTGAAAGTCGCGATCACGACCCGCGGGCTTCCCCCCCCACCCCCCACCCAAAAACCTAAACATTTTCCACTCTTTTGATCATAACTTTGTCGTCCAACCTCCAAATGACGTAATTTTTAAAGCTATGGTTTCCTAAAACATTAATCTATCTCTCTATAAAAAGTTATAGCTTTTGGTATTGAATTGAAAAAGATTGATTGAATCAAAGTAAGGGTATCAATTGGAAGAGTATGAATTGGATATTTTACTGAACATGCTTCAGTATTTTGAGGATATCTTGATCTGTAGAGCTCCAAATGAGATCATTCTTATTTTTAAATAAGTTAGAGACAGAGAGATACAAATTAGATGAAGGAATCAAATTTTAATTCAGTCTCTAAGACTTTCAATGTTAGGATGGAAATTGAGTATAGTGCATTATTTCAGTTTAGTAATAGTCTGAAAGTGTTTGGGCTATAACTTTTAGATTTCTAAACCAAATTGAATGATTTTTGACATCGTTAAAAACTTAAGACAATGATGAACAAATGTTCTGAAGAAGTCAAACTGAAATGTCAATTAGAAGTTTCCCAAACTTTTTTTTGAAATAGAAGAATGAGTTTGTTCACATTTTATGACTCTGAATGTTGGGCTCTGAAAACGGGGTCCAACATTGTTTGATATCAAAGCAAGAGTTGGACTCTAGAAATACGTGTTAATGAAGATCACGTTTTATGACTTTGAATGTTGGGCTCTAGAAACGGGGTCCAATATTGATTGGTATCAGAGCTTAGACTTTTTCCTAGGCTTAGAATGCATAGTAGGATGAATTTTTAGTGCTATGTGATTATTTGTTGCATTGTGAATTGATTGATTTCATTAAGTAACATGCATATCATGCATACATGTAGGAACTAAGATTAAAATGAAATGTAAGATAATCATTAATGTTTTCATTGAAGGAGTAAGATGTCACCTTGTAGAAGGACACGAGGAGTTTTGCAAAGGTTTGATGCACCTGACTCTCCCCCAATAGAGGAGAGTACGGATGAGTCAATAGCTCTAAGAAACGTTGAGGATTTTGTAGGGCAAGGTAGCGACCTGATCGATCACAAATACAAGAGTCGCCTACTCCGTCAGAGCAAGTGCCTATCTTGGATCCGAGATTATTTCAGGCATTTACTCAGGCCTTTATCTAGACTATGGGTCAAATGTCGTAGGCTTCTACTCTGGACTCAGTCAAGAAGGAGAAACAGTTCAACAGGCTGGGGAAGTATGGAGTAGTGGACTTCTATGGGACCACTGATCCAGAAGAAAATGAGACTTGGTTGAGAAAGACAGAGAGGGTATTGGAGCAGATAGATTGTGAAGATGATGAGAAGGTTGTATATGCTACAAGTCTGCTTCAAGGAGATGCTTTGCATTGGTGAGAGTATGTACCGGAAAGTAAATTGAAACTGCCAGTGTTGGAAAGGAAGGACTTCCTCGTTGCTTATAAGAAGAAGTATCTATTTGAGGTGTACATTCAGCAGAAGCAGAGGGAATTCCTGAGTCTCACCCAGAGGGAGATGATAATTAGTGAGTATGAGCACCGGTTTACACAGCTATCCCGGTATGCAGCTGAGATGATGCTGAGTGAGGAGGCTAAGTGTCGTCAGTTTGAATCAAAGATGCATCTAGCCATCAAAGACAAAGTGGTGGTGTTGAACTTCTGTGACTTTCAACAACTAGTTGAAACGGCATTGAGGGTTGAAAACATTAAGAACATAAATAGTGTTGTGAACAAAAAAAGAAAAGGGAGAGAACAGTTTAAGAGGGGAGCTGGTGCTTCCATGCCAGAAAGAAGTGCTAAGACCTTCCATTATGTGTTATGTGACTGGGTGAGCCATCAATGATGGTCACTTATTGAGTTCATAAAACTCACCTAAAATTTGCAAATATTTTCAGGATCAGAAGAATACCCCGTTAGGCCAACGGGAGTATCCCCACAACATTCAAGTGAAGGATAGCGGTCGGGATTAGTTCGTGTCTACATTGTATTTCATTAGTTTTGTATTGAATTGTATTTTTTGCAACTTTTTGTATAAATTTGTGTTCCAAAATGATTAAAGTGTTTTATATTTGTGAAAGGGCCCAAATGGTTATTAAAATATTAATGATTGTATTGTTGCAATTGAATAAGTTTATGATTAGAATAGGCCGTTTCGATTATTGATTTCTGTATACACGTTTGTAAATTTTACAAAAAAAAAATTTATACCAAGTTTTGACTGATTGAGTGTTCTAGCACACCACCCTCGCGGGACACCAACTCGGATATCACTCATCGATGTCAGGTTCGGGTCTTGCAGGAGTGGGGTGCTACATCAACAACTGGAGGCAATAGAAGGGGAGAAGGGGACAAGTCATCTGTCCCTAAGTGTGAACATTGCAGCAAGTTCCATAGAGGGAAATGTTATAGATTGACTGGAGAATTTTTTAACTGTGGAGAAAAGGGGCAAATGGCCAGAGAGTGTCCGAAGCATGCAAGAAGAGAGGGAACTCAGATGCAAATTTTAAAGAGAACTGAGACAATGGGGCGTAAGATTACAACTGAAGTGGGTAGTTCTGAGGTAGCTAAGAGAGTGAATCTTCCTGGGAGACCAAAGGGGCAAGCACCAGTTAAAGTGTTTGCAATAACACGGGAGGACGCAGATACCGCTCCAAAAGTTGTGATTGATATGGTTAAATTATTTGATGATGATGTGATTGTTTTGATTGATCCGAGTTCCACCCATTCATTTCTGTCGATAATTAGAATTGTGTATAGTAGAGAATTGAGCCCATTGGATACTCCTTTGATAGTTAGTACACCAATCGGCCAATGTATTCTTGTTAGTCAAGTCTATAGAGACTGTGAGATACATATTGGAGGAGAACAATTACTGGTGGATCTAATGTCATTGAGGATGGGAGGATTAGATGTGATTTTTGGCATGGACATGTTATAGAAGTATAATGCTAATTTGGATTGCAAATGGAAGATAGTAGAGTTTGAGTTGAACAAAGGTAGAAAGGTGGTGTTTATGGGAGATAGAAAAGTCAGTCCACCTCGAATTGTTTTGGCTTTGACAGCAGAGAGAATGATGAGGAAGGGATGTGAAGCATATTTAGCTTATGTGGTAGACACGAAGGTAGATAGAGAGAGGTTAAAAGATATATCAGTGGTCATGGAATTCCTGAATGTCTTTTCCGAGGAGTTACTAGGACTATTGCCACCTAAGAAAATTAAATTTCCCATTAAGCTTCTTCCGATCACAACACCAATATTGATTTTGCCTTATAAAATGACTCCGGTGGAATTGAAGGAGCTTAAAGAGCAATTGGAAGATTTTTTAGAGAAAGGTTACATTAGGCTGAGCTCTTTGTCTTGGGGAGCTCCGATCCTTTTTGTGAAGAAGAAAGACGGGTTAATGTGATTGTGTGTAGATTATAAGAAGCTTAACCATGTCACCATTAAAAACAAATATCCGCTCCCGCGCATGGATGATTTATTTGATCAATTGCACAGGGAAAGGGTCTTTGCCAAGATAGATTTAAGATCGAGTTACCACTAGTTGAGAATAAAGGAGACCGATGTGTCAAATAATGTTTTTAGAACACGATATGGGCATTTTGAGTTTCTAGTTATGCCTTTTGGATTGACGAATGCCCCAGCAGCCTTCATGGATTTGATGAATAGAGTCTTCAAGCCTTTCTTAGACCAATTTGTCATAGTCATTATTGATGACATATTGATTTATTCTAAGAGTGACAAGGAGTATGAAGAACATTTGAGGCTTGCTTTGAAGACATTGAGGAAGGAAGAGTTATATGCTAAATTTGATAAATGTAAATTTTGACTAAAGGAAGTGGTGTTCCTTGGACATGTAGTTTTGGAAAAAGGAGTGCATGTGGATCCGAGGAAGATAAAAGCTGTTGTGAAATGAGAAGCACCTAAGACTTTAGTTGAAGTGAGAAGTTTCTTCAGTTTAGCTGAATATTATAGAAGGTTTGTGGAGGGCTTTTCCATGATAGCTACTCCACTTTTCAAATTGACAAGGAAGAATCAGAAATTTGTGTGGACAGAGGAGTGCCAGAGCAGTTTTGAGGAATTGAAGAATATGCTCACAATTGCACCAATTTTGACATTGCCTTCCAGTGATGATGGATACATAGTGTATAGCGATGCCTTAAGGAAGCGATTAGGGTGTGTGTTGATGTAAGGTGATAAAGTGATTACCTATGCTTCTAGGTAATTAAAGCCTTATGAGATGAATTATCCTACACATGACTTAGAGTTAGCTGCCATAATATTTGCATTGAAGATATGGAGACACTACTTATATAGAGTCACCAATAGGATGTTTATAGACCATAAGAGTCTTAAGTATCTGATCAGTCAAGAGGAATTGAATTTGAGACAAAGAAGGTGGCTAGAGCTGTTGAAAGATTATGACTTGATGATAGACTACCACTTGGCAAAAGCTAATGTAGTAGTAGATGAACTGAGTAGGAAGTCCACTGTGGAACATGTGGAGACAGTGTATGTTCCTTCGTTGAAGGAATTAGCCAGGCTTAAGGTAACATTAAGGCAAGTTGAGCCTAGTTGTGCATTGGCTAATTTTAGAGTGAGACCATTACTGAATGAGAAGATTAAGGGATTGTAGACGCAAGATGAGTATTTGAGCAGGCTTAGAGAAGAGATTAAAAGAGGTAAACCTTCCAAAATAGGGATAAGAGAAGATGGAATGATAGTGATAGGCAACAGATTGTGTATTCCATATATGTTAGAGCTGAAAGATGAGATTCTTGATGAGGCGCACAATGTTTCCTATGCAATGCACCCGAGGAGTACGAGGATTTATTGAGATTTGAAAGAGAATTTATAGTGGAAAGGAATGAAGAAAGATGTTGCAGAGTATACTAAAAGATGCTTAGTGTGCCAGCAAGTCAAGGCTGAACACCAGGCACCTTCAGGCAAGCTTAAACCTTTGTCGATTCCGGAATGGAAATGGGAAAAGATTACAATGAATTTCTTGATGGGATTGTTGAGGACTAGCAGAAAGCATGATGCAATATGGGTGATTATTGATAGGCTAACCAAGTCCGCACATTTCTTTCCAATTAAGCAGACATATTCTTTGAATGCTTTGGCCAACAAATATGTGGATGAAATAATCAGACTTCATAGGATTCCAAGCTCTATAGTTTCGGATAGAGATCCCAAGTTTACCTCCAGAATATGGGAAAACTTACAAGAGGCTTTGGGAACTAAATTGCACTTTAGTACAGCTTTCCATCCACAGACTAATAGACTTTGGAGGCAATGCTGAGAGCTTGTGCTATGGATTTTAAAGGCTCATGGGATGATCATCTGCCTTTAATTAAATTTGCTTATAATAATTCCTATCACTTGGGAATTTAGATTGCGCCTTATGAAGCTTTGTATAGCAGGAGATGCAAAACTCCTATTTGTTAGGATGAGGATGGTGAAAGGAGACTTTTAGGGCCTGAATTGGTACAAGTCATGGTTGATAAGATTAAATTAGTGAAACAGAGACTTAAAGCAGCTTAATATAGAATGAAGAGTTATAAGGAGGCATATAGAAAGGAGATGGAATTTGAAGTTGGAAACAAAGTGTTTCTTAGAGCTTCTCCATGGAAAGGAGTTTTGAGATTTGGTAAGAAGATCAAGCTTAGTCCAAGATACATAGGCCCATATGAGATCATTGAGAATTTTGGGCCTTTAGCCTACAAGTTAGCTTTGCCATTGGAATTATCTAAGATTCACAATGTTTTCCACGTATCGATGCTGAGGAAGTACCGATCGGATCCTTCACACATAGTTTAACCTTCAGAGGTTCAGTTAAGGGAGGATTTGACATATGAGGAGCAACCAATGGAGATCCTAGATTTGAAGGAAAAGGTTTTGAGAAAATCGATTGTAAAGTTGGTTAAAGTCTTATGGAAGAACCATTCGACGGAGGAGGTAACATGGGAGCCTTTGAAAGTAATGGAGGAGAAGTATTCATACCTCTTCATGGACTCATGTAAGAATTTCGAGGACGAAATTCTTTTAAAGGGAGAGAATTGTTAGACCCTGAATTTTTTAATTTTATTGATTTATTTGTTTCATTATTTTTAGGGTTGAGTCATTAAATTAGCAAGTATGAATAGAAATGAGAAATTAAAATGAAGTGTTAGAATTAAGTTAGCTTAAGTAGTTAGTGGGCTTATGTTAAAAGAAAGAAGGGTAAATATAGAAAGCCTAGTTTAATGAGGGGAAAATGGGAAGAAAGACAAAACAAAAGGGGTTGGAATTAGAAGAATAAGAAAGAAGAAAAGAAGAAATTTTGAGAAGAACAAAAGAGAGGGGGAAAACGTAGAGAAGAAAGAAGAGAAGAGAAGAGAGTCGTGAGAGAAGCTAGGGAAGAAGAAGAAAACGTGGGAAGAGAAAGAATCAAGCTTATCTAAGGTAAGTTTATCTTTCTTTCTTACTTAGGTAGAGAAAGAAGTAGAGAATGGGTTGTGTGGAAGAACATGATTTAACGAAACCCATTTGATTTTGGAGTTTTTAAACTAAGTTTTCGGTTTTCTAACCAAGATGAACTATGGGTATGTTAGGTTTAAGCTTAATTTGTATTTATTGAATTTT
Source organism: Erythroxylum cataractarum (assembly GCA_024703695.1). NCBI lineage: Eukaryota > Viridiplantae > Streptophyta > Magnoliopsida > Malpighiales > Erythroxylaceae > Erythroxylum > Erythroxylum cataractarum. The sequence continues at coordinate 53,303,080 of JANJEY010000006.1, forward strand.
TTGTGATTATTAAAGTTTATAGATTTTATTAGAATATTGTTTTGAATGGAACCACGGTTGTTTTAGAAAATTCAGAGAATCCTACCCAAAAGCAAGAGGGAAGACAACCTTGAGTTGGAACTTTGCAAGCTAATTAGGTGGGTAATTTATTTATAGCTATTATGTGATTAGAAAAATTCTTGCTTATGTGTGTGAATATTGATTGTTTGAAATTGAATTGTTGTAATTTGATGGGAAATGCATGACGCATTGTGACTATGTTATACCATGAAAGAAGTTATAACATTTTGAATTAAATGAAAAAATAAAAAAAACATGAAAGTATGAGCATATGATAAAATGAATATGTGTTTTTTTAGGCGAGAGAGGAACCATTTCATTCGTCACGTGCACGTAGACAAGAGCTTTCTCCCGGCTGCCTACTTGTGACGTATGAGTTTCGAAAATAGAATCATTTTGTTCATGGTGAAAACTTCGGTTTCTCCATTTCGTACCTATGGGACCTCTCGAGCCATTTGGTTGTTTATTGCATCTTTGAATTGTCAATTATGATGCATTTGAATGATTTGCTTAATGGATAAAGTCTATGTTATGTCTTATGTATTAACTGCTTATTTATTAGTTTTTGAGCTAAATTGGTGAATGATTGAATTGCTAGATATAAATACATATGCTTGAATTTGTGGTAATTGCTTATGGCTATAAATACATTAGTCATTGAGCGTTGTAACTCAACCCAATATTTTCCACTTTTCAGGTGTAGAACAAGAGGGTTAGCAATCTTTGCAAGGCATCGGAAACTCCAAGATAGTTAGGGACTTTTGCAACGAAGTTAGTTCAATCATTTTTGGTTAGCTATATAAACATATCAAACATTGAGCATCTAATGTAATTTGTTATTGGTATCTTGTGTTAAGTATTTGATGTAATGTTGATATGTAATTAAAGTTATATATGAACTTCATTTTGATTTAGAAATGAATGGAGAATTGAAGAAGTTTCCATTGTGTACGTGCTTATTTATCTTGTAGTTCTACATTTCCTATTTCAAGTCTTTCATAGGTATAGAAATTGTGTTTTGACTTCAGGAGAAAAACTAAATTAATCTAGATGGAATTAGACAAAGTTGTCTTCTTGGAAGTTGTAGATTATCTTTTTATCTTTTCAATGCTATATAGTATGAAATAATTGGATATCGGAGTTGAGAGATATGATTATTAGAAGTTTGTTATGCTGTATAGGATGGACTTTTGGGACAGCTGCCTTATTTCGAAATTTTAACCCTTATAAAGGCTAAAATAGTTTTTGAGGTTTTCATAGAAGTTGTATATCTAGAAGTCTTCGAAACAATCTTTGAATGACCTCATTATGATATTTTTAGTGAAAGTTATGCTCATTTTTTCCAATACATGTCAGAAGAAGAAATGCAGGGAGGGAGAAGTCACGATCGCGACTCTGCAGAATTGCGCGTGCGTGATCGCGATTTTGCGGCCGCGCGTGCATAAGTCACAATCATGCATTTGCACATTTGCGACCTGTAGGCTTCCCCCCAAACCTGAACATGTTTCACTCTTTTGATCATAAGTTTATTGTCTGACCTCCAAATGGCCTGATTTTTGAAGATATGGTTTCCTAACACATTCCTCTATCTCTCTATTAAAATTTATAGCTTTTTGTATTGATTTGAAAAAGATTGATTGAATCAAAGTAAGGGTATCAATTGGAGGAGTATGAATGGGATATTTTACTGAATATGCTTCAGTATTTTAATGATATCTTGACTTGTAGAGCTCAAAATGAGATTATTATTATTTCTTAATAAACTCGAGATAGAGAGATACAAATTATATGAAGGAATCAAATTTTAATTAAGTCTCTAAGACTTTCGATTTTTGAATGGAAGTTGAGTATAATACATTGTTTCAGTTTAATAATAGTCTAAAAGTGCTTAGGCCATAACTTTCAGATTTCTGAACCAAATTGAATGATTTTTGGAATTATTAGAAACTTAAGAAAATGGTGAACAAATGTTCTGAAGAAGTCAAATTGAAATGCCAGTTGGCAGTTTCCCAAAATTTATTCTGAAATAGAAGAATGAGTTTGCTCACGTTTTATGATTTCGAATGTTGGCTACAGAAACAGGGTCCAACATTATTTGGTATCAGAACAAGAGTTGGACTCCAAAACTACGGGCTAATGAAGATCGTGTTTTATGACTTAGAATGTTGGGCTCCAAAAATGGGGTTCAACATAATGTAATTCATGTAGTTGAACCTTTGAAAGAAAAGGATAGTCTTACTGTAGCTCAAAAAACAGATACTTGTAGAAATATTGATGTTGAGGGAACTTATATGTTTACTAAGGCCTCACCTTGTATTCTAGATAGCTTACCTATTTCTTCTTATTCCCCTCATAAGGGAAATATTTATACAAACGATCCCTCTCAAGCCAGTTTGGCAAAGGTAGAAGATAGTTCTAACCCTTCTTTGGGTAATACTATAGATGAGAATAGTGGGAACTCCCTCTCAATTTCAAGACAAAAATCCCAATGGGGCAAGGGTAATATCCTTAAAAACACCTCTTCTTAATATGAATATTTTGTTATGGAATGTCAGAGGAATAAATAGTCCTTCTAAGTTTCTAGCTTTCAAGGATTTTGTCTAGCGAGAAAAACCCCTCTTGCTTGGTTTGCTTAAAATGAAAGTCAGGTTGGTTAATATGAATAAGCTATATATTTTGGGTCCTCAATGGAGATGGTTATCCAAATCATAGTCACCATGCCTATGGGTGGATAATAGTATGCTTCAATGTAAATGAGATTAAAGTTGAGCTACTTAAGGCTACTGAGTAGGCCATGCATCTTTGAATCTTACTGTTGCAAGGTAATATTGATTTCAATGTCTCTTTTGTGTATGCTAGCAATTTTGATTTTCAACAAAGAGATTTATAGAACAACCTAAGACAAGTTAGTGGCATTATTAATAAACCGTGACTGTTATGTGGGGATTTCAACACCACACTCTACTCATCTGAGGCTCAAGGCAACATTAGTTTGAGAAACTACTCAACTGATATGTTGGACTGTGTTAAGTAGGTTAGGTTGTCTGATCTCAAATATTTTGGTCACTTATTCATGTGGTCAAATAAATAAAAAGAAAGGTGGTTTATTTGAAAGAAACTTGATAGAGCCATGTAAATGATCTGTGGCTTCGAAATTTCCCTAGCAGCACGGCTAGTTTTATGGATCCATTATCTTCAGACCATACTCCCATCTTTGTCTCAAACTTGCCTCAACCTGTGGCTATCCACCATCCCTCTTGGTTTAATAAGTACTTAGCTAAAGCACCTAGTTTTGATGAGGCTTGCATGAAAGGAAATATGCACAGTTTCAAAGGTACAAAGCAGTTCGGATGTATACAGAAGTTTTAAGTAATTAAACAAGAACTTAAGTTTCTGAAGTCTTCTCAAAGCTCAATGGTTGAAACAATCAATAACACTAGATTGGAGTTGACCAAGGTTCAGAATCTCTTGTCTTCTAACCCTAGAAATCAAACTCTTATTAACAAGGAGAAGCTAGCTCTCAACAATTACCTTTAAGCAGTAAGTAACCACTCCTCCCTTTTACAGTAGAGAGCCAGGATTAATTGGCTACAAGAAAGGGGCAACTGGTCTCAATTATTCTTCCATTTGATTTTATCTAGACAGAACCGAAATAAGATTTATGCCATTTCCTTTCATAATGGTAATGTTATTCATAAGCTTTCGGATTCTTCAGCTCCTTATTTGGCACTGAGGGAAGAACTAATGTTACTCTTTGGGATTTTTCGCATCTCAACATTAGACAAGTATCGCCTTCTTATTTGGATTTGTTAACTAAGCTAGTGGAGGATAGCGAAATTGAGAAATGTGTTTTTGGAATGAATGGTAAGAAAGCTCCTGGGCCAGATGGTTTTAATGGCTACTTCTATCAACAATCTTGGAATATTATTAGTGGTTTTGTCAAGGACACCATACATGAGTTCTTTAGGAATGAGATACTGCTTAAAGAGATTATGTTGGGACCCGATCCGAGAACCGGATCCCAACCGAAAAAGCAGAACAGAAAACGGAGACAAAAGCGAAATCAAAACGAAGCGAAGGCGAAAATACAAAGTAACCGAACGAAACAAAAAGATGACAAAGCGGAGGAAATCGAATGATAAAGCGAAAGAAGTGAAAGCGGATACATGAATCGGAAACGAAATCGAATAAACGGTTACAATCAAAGGCGAAATCTGAATCAAATCAGAAACGTAAGACTAACGAATCAAAAGCGAAGCGAAATACAAATCTAATTATTAAATGACAATCATGCGAAACAGATACGAATCAAATTTAAACTTAAAATCAAAGTATACAAATGAAGACAAATCGAATAGCATAACAAATGTCCGACATCCGTGCATAAATTATCTTAAAGAAGCGTCGCATTGAAAATCCTAAGACTAACCGATCCGAAATTTGGTATATTTTTTTTCCTTTTTCTTATACTCATCTTTATTCAAACTCATGCAAATCCCTACAATTTTCCTTGTCTTGGAAATTATCCTTAATCAAATTCTCAATTCATACACATTTTCTTATACATTCATATAAATCCCAAAAC
>JANJEY010000006.1:53307824-53319931 GCA_024703695.1 Erythroxylum cataractarum
TTTCTCAAATTGTGCCTAAATCAAAAAGTCAACTCTCAAGTCAAACTTTTATCACTATTCATCCCCAAAAGTCAAACATTCTAAATTCTTCAAATTTTCACCCTTTTTTCTTTTTAATTCTTACTATTCAACTTTATTTCAATCAACTCATTCACTTGAACGTTCATAACCAATCCAAATTTATTCAAAACCCTAAAGATATCAAAATCACATCATTTCTTTTCTTATCAATATCCTTTAAGTTTAAGTCATCTATTACACAATACCTACACAAAACAGTCCTTCAATTTCATTTTCATAATTCAAATTTTCACTCAAAGATCGGGGTCTAAGAGATTAACAGAACATTCTTGTACCTGATTCTAAAAGGGGCTAATCCATCCACATTTGGAGACTATCGTCCCATTTCATGCACAAATTTCCTTTATAAAGTGATCTCTAAGATACTTGCTGATAGATTGAAGAAAGTCTTGACTCCTTTGATTAGTGATAACCAAAGTGCCTTTTTGTCGGGTAGATATATTGGTGACAATATTCTTATTGTACAAGAGCTTTTGAAAGGGTACTCTACTTCTACTAGCCCCTTGAATTGTACCATGAAGATTGATTTCCATAAGGCTTTAGATAATATCAACTGGTATTTCTTGTGATCTATGCTGGAGGGTTTTGGATTTCCAAATCAATTTATCAATTGGGTCATGTCATGCATTTGATCTTGATTAATGGATCCCCTACCCATTATTTCAATGCCGCTAGAGGTATTAGACAGGGAGACCCCATTTCCCCATACATATTTATCCTGGCCATGGAAATCCTAAATGCTATTATAAGAGCAGAGACTCTTTTTAACCCCAATTTTAAGCACCATACAAAGTGTAAGAAACTTGGCCTCACTAATTTGTGTTTCGTAGATGACCTTCTTTTATTTTGCAGGGCTGATTTAGAGTCTATACAAACTTTTATGTATGCTCTCCATGTCTTTAAACTTGTTTCTAGATTGCTGATAAACTTAATAAAAAGGCATTTTCTACTGTCAAAAGAAGCTGCTACCTTGGAATCCTCCATTACTGAGGCAACGGGCATAAAGATGCAAAATCCTTCTGTACTTTACCTTGGTATCCCAGTGTCGACAAAGAGGCTTAACTATTTTAATTATCACCCCCTATTAAAAAGGATCCAGAAAATAGTTAAATCTTGGGTGAGCAAGTCGCTTTCTTATACAGGTAAGCTTGAACTTATTAAATCAATTCTTAATTCTTTGCATGTGTATTGGAGCTCCCACATTTTCCTATCTCAAAGCATTATAAAAGAGATTGAAAGGATTCTTATAACCTTCTTATGGAGTCATTTGAATGGTAATCCTAGTGCAGCAAAGGTGAAATGGGATGATACTTTCTTTTCAAAGCAAGAAGGTGGTTTGAATCCATTAAAACTTCTAACCGTTCTTTGATTCTTAAGAGATTTTGGTGGATATTGGAGGACAAGAAAATTTTGTGGATAAAGTGGTTTTATGAACATATAGGCTATTCAATCGAAAGCTACACATTCTTTTTTTCTCAATCAGCTACTGAAGTTAAGGGATGATATTCAACAAGAGACTTCATGTATTATTAAAGATGGACGTTTGGTTTCTCTATGGTATGACAATTAGTCTAGTAAGGGCCCCTTAATTCAACGTGTGAATCCTTATAGAGCTTCTCCATTGTTCCCACTAAAAACACGGATGATAACTTTCATTGATGGGAACTCGTGGAATCTTCCTAGAAATCTATGCCACCTTCAGCCTAACTATCCCCCAACACCTCAAGAATCTGACGCCTTCTTCTGGAAAGGTCTTTCTACAGACAAACTGACTAATAGACTTATTAGTGACAACTTGCGTAGACATAGAACCATTGTTCCTTGGGCAGCCACAGTGTGGAGCAGCCATTTAACGCCACGGATTTCTTTCATCTTCTGGTTAGCCATTCAGAATAAGCTTTCCACAGCGGATCGAATTCCATATGTGCAAATGGATAAATGTTGTCCCTTGTGTTCTCTGCAGATTGAGTCATGCTTCCACCTTTTCTTTGAATGCCTCTTCAACAAAACAACATGGGAATATGTCTCTACCTTATGTTCTTGGAAAGATCTAGGGTCAGATATTACTGATATTACTAATTGTCTCTCTTTACATTTAGCTTCCAAAAGACCAGTTCACATTGTTATCTTGGGAGTTTGTATATACTCGCTTTGGAGAGAATGGAATCTTCGATGATTCAAGAATAAATCTTCTACAAAAGAAAGTTTGATCTCTTTGATAATATCTAAAATTCATGAGATTGTTTTGTCAAAGAATCTCCATTTGACATGCAGCTCTAATTTTGCTAATCTTCTCGACTGTGGGCCTTCAATAGTTGTAGCAAATAGTTTCCATTAGTATGTTATGCTAGCTATTTGCAAAGAGGAATTATGAATGAAAGTAGCATGCAGACGCTACAGGAGAACTAGCAAGTCCATCTATTTTATGATGTAGTAGTTTCTTCAGTTGATTTGTATGTTAAGGGTACTCCCTTGTCTTATGACTTTGTAATTTTACTCTTTTTTCATTAATTCAATTTTCTATTTTTTTAATCTATATTTAATTCAACTAAAAGTGATTGTTTTTTCCACAAGAAACAGTCAGTTAGCGTTGGTACCACGCTTCGTAGCCACCGTTTTAAGCTTCACAAGTCTTTGTTTTTTCACTCTTTGATATATTGGTGCTTTACTATTACGCAAACTAGCTTCTCCTTTAAAATCACAAGCCCCCCGTATGTTTTGAACATTTTCCTAGTATTGCTTCCTTATTTGGCTCTCTCGGGTTGTTTATGTTTTGGCATGCGTGGGTAAACTTCTTGGTCCACGTCTTTGCTGAGTATCTTCTTATTTTGCGTGTGCAAATCTGTCAGGTCATGTTCTTCATGATTTTTTTTTCAATCTCTTCAGTAGCCTTTATTATTTATCCCTTTCTTCTTTTTGTTTTTATTAATAGCCCTATTAATAATTTAATAGTTGTTGTGTATTTTTGGGACTATTATTATTAGAATTTTTTTATTTTCCAATTTTAAGGATTACCTAGAATCGGATCTATGGGAATAGTGAACGACATAAGGTAGGAGCGATGCCTTTAAATCATACGGAGGGAATCAGTGAAATAGGTTCGATGCACACAATATGTAGGAATAAAATAGGCGATAATTTAATAAGAATAAGCTCTTAGAATGTCAGAACCCTCACAGGGAAGTCTTTAGAATTAGTAGCGATTTTAGATAAGTATAGGATATAGATAGCTTGTATTTAGGAGACCACGTGGGCAGGAGCTAAAGCAAAGGAGGTAGGGGGTTTCAAACTATGGTTCTTGAGAAGCTCGCGGAAATAGAATGGCATAGGTATCTTAGTGGCAAAGTAACTTATAAATTGGGTAGTGGGGATCACAAGGGTTAACGATAAGATAATGATGACAAAAATGGTTTTTAACAGTGTGGTTCTCAATGTAGTATGTGCGTATGCCCCGCAAGTGGGTTCAAACAGACAACAAAAAAGTATATTCTAGGAGGTTTAGGAGGCGTTGGATGGGGTGATCCAACAAATTCCTACTAATGAGCAGATTCTCCTAGGAGGTGATTTTAATGGGCGTATAGGAGCGGATTCAGACAAACATACGGAAACCCATGGGGGTTTCAGACATGACACTAGAAATAAGAGTGGGATTGCTCTTTTGGGCATGGCCCTAGCATATGAGTTAGTCATAGCAAATTCCCTTTTTAAGAAAAACGAAGTGCACTTGGTGACATTTCATAGTAGCATCAACAAGATGCAAATTAACTATTTCCTTATCAGGAAAAGTGCCAGATCATGGTGCAAAGATTGCAAAATTGTTCCGGTAGTGTGCATTTCGACTCAACATAAATTACTAGTTTTGGATCTGGGAATTAAAGGATGGAGGTCGTAGTGTTTTACCATACATTGTCGTATAATTTGGTGGTGGAGGCTGAAAGGGGACAAGTTAGAATAATTTAGGACTCAAGTTCGGGCTAATACATCATGGTCAACAAGTGGAGATGCCAACCAGAAGTGGGAGGGTGTTGCCTTCATTGTCCGGGCTATTGCTACAAAACACCTAGGGGTATCCAAAGGGATATCCAAAGGGAAAGGGAGAGGGCGGATGGAATCTTTGTGGTGGTCGGGCGAGGTTCAGGGGACAGTTAAGGCAAAGAGAAGAGCTTTTAAAGATCTTCTAGCAAGTAGAACAGAGGTGCAGCGGGAAGTCAATAGAGTATGATATCGATTGGCAAAACAAAAGGCAAAGAAAACCATCTCAATGGCTAGAGGAGAAGCATATAAGACATTGTACAAGGACTTAGATACGATAAAGGGAGCACAGAAGATTTTCAAGTTAGCACGAGATAGGGCAAGTAGTACGTCTGATTTCAACCAAGTTTGTTGTATATAGGATGAAGCAGGGCAGGTACTCATCGAGACCCAAGCCATCAAGAGGTGATGGTAGAGATACTTCTATGGCTTGTTAACGTTGAGATAGTGGGCAACATAAAGTTAGGCAAAACCTCTGTGTCGTGACTTGTTTAAATTAGGTACATTGGGGAAAGGGTCATGAGGGGTGAAATTACAAAGGTTATGAGAGGGATGGGGAGTAGAAGGGTCGTGGGGCTAGACGAGATCCCTATAGAGGTATGGAAGCGATTAGGAGTTGTTGGTGTTGATTGGTTACTCCAACCCTTTAATGTGATACTAGCGACAACCAAAATGCCGGATAAATGGAGATTGAGTAGTGTAATCCCCTTTTACAAGGGCAAAGGAGACATCCAATTGTGCCACAACTATAGAGGCATCAAACTGTTGAGTCACACCATGAAGCTATGGGAGAAGGTAATTGAAAATGGATACAGAGAGCTGCTTCTAAATTTGCCAACCAATTTGGGTTTATGCCTGGTAGGTCCACGACAGAAGCAATGCATCTACTTCGTAGCCTTATGGAACGCTACAAGGAACTACAACGGAATTTGCACATAGTTTTTATTGATTTAGAAAAAGCGTATGACAGGGTTCCTAAGGAACTCCTATGTAGATGTTTGGAGACAAAGGGAATTCCTATGACCTATATTAAAGTAATTAGGAATATGTATGAAGGAGCATTGATGATTATAAGGACGATAGGAGGTGACACGAAAGTATTTTCTATCAATGTTGGACTACATCAAGGTTCTGCTTTAAGCCCTTTTCTGTTCGCATTATTGTTAGATGAACTTACCAAACATATACAAGGAGAGGTTCCTTGGTGTATGTTATTTGCTGACGATATTGTCTTAGTGGATGAGACCAGAGAGGGGGTCAATTCCAAGATAAAACGTTGCAGAGAGACATTAGAATCGAAAGGATTTCGAATGAGCAGGTTTAAAACAGAATATTTAGAATGCAACTTTTCGGGAAACCAACGGTTGCATGAGACGGCGGTAGCAATTGGTGTCGATGTCATACCACAGAAATCGTCTTTTAAATATCTTGGGTCCATTATTCAGAGTGATGGTAATATCGATGCCGATATAGTTCAGCGTATTATATTTGGTTGGATCAAATGGAGGGGTGCGACAGGGGTTTTATGTGACAAAAAAGATTCTTGTAAAACTTAAGGGGAAGTTTTATAAAAGGGTAATCCGTCCAACTATGTTATATGGGGCAAAGTGTTAGCTTGCCAAATGCCGACATACTAGACAGTTGTTGGTAGCGGAAATGCATATGCTTCGGTAGATGTGTGACATTACCAAGAGAGATAGGGTTTAAAACAGTGTGGTGAGAGATAGGCTACAAGTGGCAAGTGTGGTCGATAAGTTGAGAGAGACTAGACTTAGGTGGTTCGGACATGTACGCAGACGACCCTTTAATGCCCCGATGCGTAGTTGTGAGAGGATAACCCTTAGTGAATACAAGAGGAGAAGAGGGGGGTCTTACAAGACCTGGAGGGAAGTGATCAAGAAAGATTTGCCTGAGTTGAATCTTAATGAGATACTAGTTGAAAATAAAAGAGTATGGCGTGAGCGAATAAGGGTAAAGGATTAACTTTTGCAATTCGTCAATACAGTAAAGTAGTTATCTGGAGATGGGTCCCGTGACACGCAGATTATGGGGATAGTAGGCTTGGCATACCTGTAGAGTATACGAGCAAGGACTCCTAGAGTAACTAGAAACGAGGTGGGTCGGTCTTTGCAACTTATCGGGTACGCACAGATCTGGACTCCATCAGCTATACCCCGTTTTTACTTATTTATGTATTTGGTATAATTTTTATCTATTTAATAACCAACCGTGCTACTTCTGCCTTTTCCCTCTGTAACTTCCATCATTCTTATCTCGTCTCATTTACATGTAGATCTACCATAAACAACCTCTCTACTATGTAGAGGTAAGGTTGCGTACTATCAGATCTCCTCAGACTCTGCTTCATTGCGGGAATTCGGACTGGGTGATGATGATGATATCATTTGAGTGATTGCTTAAGGAGTCGCAATTACAAGAATATTCGTCAGTTTTTGTTACTTGCCTCTTAGAACCTGTAGAATCTAACTCTTTGTAAAGATAATAGCCAAACAACATAATCAACAAAATCAAATTAATTGAAATGTATCACACTTAAGATCGATACTTTTCATACTATAAAATTGTGAGGCAAGTGTTAAGTGTGTTGACTAAGAAGAAGAGTATAATAAGCTTTATAAGGGTTAAGCCATCCTTCTGCTCTTAAGGTGCTAAGGTCTAGTCATGCAAACTTCACAAACCAAAAATTTCTTTTTTTGGGAGTGAAGGAGGTGTATTTAGTGTGTATATATCCTACATCAACTAGGAGCAAGAGTCTAATAAGCGTTATAATTTGGACAATCGTCCTCCCTTCGAGGTTCCTTCTGGGTGGAGTTATGCGCAGTTTTATCAGCAAGCTAGTGAAATGATTTGCTTTCTCTCGAACTGCTTGTTAGAAACTTATGATGTTAACAGACAACGCCCATACCCGTTGGTCATGTTAAACTTTACGTTTTAAATTTTGATGAGAAAATGGTGAGGATTTAGTAAAATCATTTAGTTTATTTCCTTGGTATGTCTTTTGAATATGATTTAAAATTACCCTTTGCTGTATTCTTATTTTTTGTTTTGGTTTTAGAAAATATCCTCAACCATAAGATACCTTGGCCCCGAGTGCCTCAAGAAATCAGTGCTGAGGCAAAGGATCTGAGTGATAGGTGAGGGAATTGTTATTCCTGTGTCTGATTAGGTTCATATAACTGTTCTGAATAATGTGTTATATAAACCATATACGTTTTTCTTCACCCCATCCTTCTTTTTGATTCATTTAACCATTCGAGATATGTTTTATGTATTGAATGGATGAAAGTCTAACACAAATTTTTATCCTGGCTATTAACAGAAGATCCTCATCAAAGACTTGGTGCCAGAGGAGCATCATAGGTGAAATTGGTTTTCTTCTAGTATCTAAAATTAACTTTGTGCAATTTTAGACATGTTTTTCTGTTACTTCACAACAATGCAATAATACAACCATGAAATGCTGTGATCCAGTTCAGGCAGCATTTATTCTTCAAAGATACCAACTGGGATACACTTGCCAGGCAGAAGGTATGAACATTCTCTACTTCCATCCGACTTTATGCTAACATCAGATTCATTTATGCATGGGTAGTAGATTGAGCCTGCATTTTCAATGTGATGTTTCTTAGGCTCCATTCATTCCCAATCCAGAAAGTGCAGTTGATACAAGTTATTTCACAACTCGCCACTCGTGAAATACTTCAGATCATGCTTATCCAGCCAGTGAATTTGATGATTCGAGTGTTGCTGACAGCGTAAGTGGGAGCATTAGTTGCCTAAGCAATCACCATGATGAAAACTATATTGCAAAATGCTCATTCAAAGTTATGCACTACATTTCAGATTTGCTGGATTTAAACTCTATTATCTAAATGCATTTTTTGGGTCAAAATTATATACAGGGAGATGAATTTGGAGGGCTTCCTGAGTTTGAGTTAGTTTCTTCAGTAATTTCCCGTTTAAGGTACTTCTCTACTGGAAGGTTTCTCAAATGCTACAGTAGGCGTTATTCAAGTAGACTTTTTTTCCCCTTTTTCTGTCATTTTGGAACTTGCTACCTTGTCAGTCTGTCTGGAGAACTGCATGGCCTTTGGTAAATATAAAAGTAACCAGAAAAAGAAGGAACAGCGGAAGTAACATCTGTGTGAAAAGTTTTTCATAATTTTTATTGAAACCTGAGAAAGAAAGGTAAAAACATTTATTTAGAAAATAACCTTTTTTATGTCAGATGTTGGTCCTTTAAAACTTTTGGTAATTGGAAGCCAATTAAGTCTGACAGCCGAGTTAACAGCTAAGGGATTGACAACTTCTGATTCCTTGGCTTAATCTTAGGATCAAACCTTTCATAATACATTTTTTTATGGAATGCACATAAGATTGAGTTGTTGATAACCAATGATGAAATGTTTACTCTATTTTTTGTTTCAAAGAATTGAAATTGAAAGAAAAGCTCCTAATTGTTCATTAACAGATGAAAAACTCTACGATACTGTTCTGAGAAATACCATGTGTTGATTGATGAGACTCAAGTTTATTTTAGGACATGCTTTGCGTTAAGAGGGTTTTAAATTATTCATTGCTTATGCTTTAGAATCATTTCTGATCGTTAATCTCGGGTGGTTTGGACAGCCCTACTTTAAATGATTGAGCAGATTGTAATTATGAAGTGGCACTGCTAGTTTCTTATCTCCATTTTCAACATTTTCTTGACGTGTTAAAAGTATCAGAATTTTGGATGGAGCAAGTATGGGATGTGAAAGTAAGTTGTAATTCCTAGTGAAGTTGGTGGTAGTGGTAGATTATCTGAAATTTTTCAAGAGAACTTCGATTTTTTTATGCCATAATCTTTATATATGCTATAAATAAGTCATCTTCTGAAACGAGGGAGGACACATTAAATATTATATCTGTTCACTGCAAACCTAATTCTTTTTACTTTCTAATCAATGTGCTTGCTAAAAGCAATCTAGCGTTTTAGAGCAGCATAAATAAAAATACTACATAATGTCTACATCTATTTTGTTATTTTCTTTTGTAAAAGAAAGGGCCTTTTTTTAGAACAGAAAGTAGTGCGAGAAAAGGTGGCAAATTATGTCGTTTAGAGTATCCAATTTGGACCAAAAGATGTTCTGGTCAACGTAAGATAAAGGATGAGACGAATTGAAAAAACAGACGAATCGAAAGGTAGACAAAGTAAAGCAAACGAAGCAAAGCAGACGAATCGAAAAGCAAACGAAGCAAAGTAGATGAATCAAAAAGTAGACGAAGCAATAAGTAGACAAATCGACAAGCAGACGAATCAAAAAACAGATGAAGCAAAGCAGACGAAACAAAACAGAAGAAACAAAACAGACAAAGCAAAGCAGACAAAACGATAGACGAAGCAAGAAGCAGACGAAATAGAGTCAACTTAAGACGATGCAACTCTTAAGACGATATGACGTCATCACAAATGATACACCTTTACAGACGATGCATCTTTATAGATGATGCACCCTTACAGACGAAATGACGTCATCACATACGATATGTCTTTAAAGACGATACATCTTTATACTCCTAAACATTTCCTTTCTAAGGACCATAACTTTCGACTCCGATGTCCAAAATTTCTATACTATATTCTGTTGGAAAGCTAGAAAAATAGGCTACACTTTTCTAGATCAACTACCTATTTTGTTTCAAAAATTTCCTTAACACGACCCATACCAAGATCACTTTATCTACTTCATTTACTCCTCATTCTCAACTCAATATCATCCATAAAGAAATTATTTTCCATGATTAATCATGAACACTAATAACAAAACATACACATATATACATATTCCTTATCAACTTACTACACAAATTCAACTTCACTTTCACCCTAATTCTTCCCATTTCATAGTCTCTCATCTACCAAAAACACCAAGACAAAACATGAATCTATCCGCACTTCTCATTTACTACTTCTAATCTTTAAAGAAAAATTCGGGGTCCAACACTTTTCTCTAAGGCTATATTTGGTAGGGTGACTAGTAATGGAATGGAATAGAATGTAATATTATTTTATCGTTTGAGATGAGGGTTTATAATGAAATAAGATGCAATATGATGAAAGGAGAGGGTTTCACATTACATCCTAAACAGTAAAAATGAGTTACCTTCAATTTAGGGGTTTAGGATTAAATGTAAAATGATAAATATATACTACCTAATATACTCTCAGTAATTTTTTATAATATCAATTATACCTTTAATCCTATATTTTATATCTATTAACATATGTTTTGCTCTATCAAGGGTAAAATAGTCATTCATTATTATTATACATACATTACATTTTATTCCATCCATCTTTCAAACAATATTTCACTATATTACTTATGAATCCTTTTATCCCTCACAAACAACAATTTTCTAATATTATATCAATTTACATTCAATTTTATTATAAATCACTTCATTCCATTCCATTTCATTAAAAATCTTACGTCTAATCAAACATAGCATAAAAGTTGTTTGTATCTATCTCGCTTAGTTTATAAAAGCAAGGCTTCCTTTTAAATAGAGAAGAAAGTTAATAAAAATATTGTGTATTTTTCATCCATTGGCTTTATAAGTTCTCTCTTTCTTAAAAATTTGATTCTTAAATAATGTAACCACAATCATACAGAAAGTCAAGTATGCTCTATACTTATCTCTTCATGAGGATCTTGTGTATAAAAAAATTTTAGATTGTAGATCCTACTTAAGGTCTTTGTTAAATGGGAAAAGATTAGACAGTATAGATTCCTAAACGTCAAGCCTTGAGAATTAATACCCAAATAGAGATTAAAGGCTTATGTTTCGGCTAGCATACTTGGAATTTATGCTACAATTAATTTTTGTTTATCTTTTATCTTTAATGGATAATAAGTTTTATAAACTATTTAATTGATATATAGGTTGGAAACTCGTGATGCAGATCTGTTGAGCCTTCTCGGTAAAATATTCTACAAGCCTATGAGTCAGAGTGAGAAGAAACTTTCTCAATTCGCTATTGTAAATAATGTCACGTACCTCGATGATTTTATCCCGATGTGCCCTCTATTTAGGTGTAGCTCACATGAGAAGAGCACAGCATAAGTACATTTCTACTTGCTACTTGAATAATAAAGTAGGGAATAGTTATGATATGAATAAATTGAAAGAACACTGGTACAGAATTTGTTGTGCTTTCTCGTCGTCTCTTGGTTGGTTTTCTTTTCTCCTAATTTTTGCCTAATAAAATATTTAATAAAAATGAATTAAACCATAAAGCTGTTTGTTATAGAAAATGGGCTCCAATTGCACATAGAAGCCCGCTACTAAAACATCCCATGTCATCAATCCGATGAGTGACGCCTTGGCCAAATCAACGGTCGATACATTATCCATCGACGGCTATAATCCAACAAAACTAGTTTACACGGATAGCTACTTCATAATGTCGATGAAAGTCCAATGCGCACTCCTATATAAACAACCATTTTCCGCTACCAACGTCAATCGCATTATAGTCAAATCTGCCAAATCCTAATTGCTCTCTTCCTCGTGATTTTTCATTACTTTTGTCGACAAAATGTCCGGAAGAGGCAAGGGAGGCAAGGGTTTGGGCAAGGGAGGAGCAAAGAGGCACAGGAAGGTGCTGCGTGATAATATCCAAGGGATCACCAAGCCTGCTATTCGCCGATTGGCTCGCAGAGGTGGGGCGAAGAGAATTAGCGGTCTAATCTACGAAGAGACTCTTGGAGTCCTGAAGATTTTTCTAGAGAACGTCATTGGCGACTGAGCACGCTCGTCGCAAGACTATGACTGCTATGGACGTCGTGTACGCTCTCAAGAGGTAGGGCATGACATTGTATGGATTCAGTGGTTAAAGCATATATAATAACCGAACAATAAATTTAATTAACTAAAGGTAAATGAAATATAAAAAAATACCATATGATTATTGTTTTTCATAATTC
>JANJEY010000006.1:53364928-53392011 GCA_024703695.1 Erythroxylum cataractarum
TCAAGATTGAAAGACGCTGTAACTTTTTTTTTTCTCTTGAGAAATGAAATGAGGAAAACAGTTGGTTTCAAAATATTGTGAATTTTCTATTGATGCGTTAGAAACAAATTTTAATACGATGCCATGTGACGTGAATAAAATTATATAGCATAGCTCGCCTTTATCGTAGAATATGTACCGGAATGACCTCCGGGCGTCCCGGTGTGTATTCTACGATAAGGGGGTGTTACATTTTTTGATCAGGTAATTGCAGGAATTTGATAACACTTATTTCTAGAAAAATATTCTTCAATGTCTCAATTTTCTAATGACATCAAAATCATTCAATTTGGTTCAGAAATCTAAAAGTCATATCTCAAACTTTTCCGAACTATTCTTATACTAAAACAATATTTTGTGCACTTCCATCCAAAAATTGATATTCTTAGAGACTAAATTAAAACTCGATTTCATCATACTATTTGTAACCTATCTCTTTAGCTTACTCCAAATTAAAAATCATCTCATTTGGATAACTAGAGAAAAAGTTATGGCTAAATCACCGAAGCTTACTCAGTAAATATGTTTCAATTACATTTTTCAGTTTTTGACTTCCAACATTTCACATACAATTTTTCTAACTTCCAAAAAAAGTTTGGGGTCCAACACCATTGTTTATGAAGATAACTTTTCTGATGTTTGTCAATGATATGATTACCGTACCGTACCGATCGAAAAACGGAATCGGTACGGCTATTAAAATACCAGGTGAAAATTTCGGTCGGTACTGACCGGTACCAACAATTCAGGTATTTTCTAGACCATTTCGGAAAAAATTGAATTCTCCAGGGACCAAATTGCAAAAAACAAAAGTTAAAACTAAAAAATCTACCCCCACCCCCCGACCCTTCTGGAATCTCTGCACTCTTTCTTCTCTCTTCTTCGGTTTCTCCTTCTTCTTCTCACCGCTACTCCTCCCTCCTCGGATCTCGACTCGTCGTCGTCTCCTCGCCGTCCCCTCCTCTCCTCGTCGTCGATGTGTTCTCCAATCCTCCTCCTTTGTCTTCGACCGGTGCTTTATTCTCTAGTCCCTTAACTCAGCCCGCTCCTCCTCCTCGTCGCTTTCGCTCGTCGCTCCTCCTCGCCCTCCTCGTTGCCAATCGCTCCTCCTCATCCCCGGCATGACCAGCTTAGCTCCGTCGGAGAACACGACGACGTCAACCCAGATTGACACCGAAGATCGGATAGTTTTTGGGGTGTGTGTTATTGATTTTGGTTTCATTTTTCATGCATTTTGACAATGATTGCTTATGTGATTGTGTTGATTGTTGGAATATGGTAGATTGAAGGTTCAAATTTGGTGTTATTGTGTTGGATTTGGGGGAAATTTTGGTAGTGGATTTCGATGGAGAATGAGATTAACCGAATGGATTTGGGCAAAATTATGGATGTGGAATTCGGTTGGATTTTCATTTCTTTGGATTTGGAATTTTGGATGTTGTTGAACCGAAATTGTGATTTGGATTTGGAATTTTGGATGTTCAATTGAAATTGTGATTTGTAATTTTGTGATTTGTGAGTTATTAAATTCAACCGAAATTGGAAGCTTGAAATTGGATTTTGGAATTGGATTTAAACATTATGCATTTTGGAATTGGAAATTGGAAGTGGATTGGAAATTAAATTTGGAATTGGAATTGGAATTGGAATTGAAATTGGATTTTGGAATTGGATTGAAAATTAAATTTGGAATCGGAATTGGAATTGGAATTGGAATTGAAATTGTATGATTTAGATTGGAAATTAAATTTGGAATTGAAATTGGAATTAGAATTGGATTGTAAATTAAATATGGAATTGGAATTGGATTTTGGCATTTTGCATTTTGGAATTGGAATTTGGAAGTGAATTAGAAATTGCATTTGAAATGGTGATTTATTGATTATTGAATGGTGGAAATTGGCATGTGATTTATTATTGTATTAATATTGAATTGTTGAATTATTGATCAATGAAATCGAATTTGAGTTTGAGCAATTAAATTTGAGAATTGAGATTGAGTTTGATAATTTGAAATGTTTAATTGTACATATATTTTATTTAATGATAATTTGGTGCTTATGGTTAACCTTATATTTTATGGACTATTTTGCAATTTTTTAAAAATTTAAGGACTATTTTATAAATTAAAAAAATATCCCGAAACGGTACCCGATACCAACCGGTACCGGTACAGTTCCGTTCCAGAGACTAATCCGGTACCAAACTCGGTACGGTATTCATAACATTGTATCAAATGCTATAGTATTCACAGCATATATTGAGAAATTAAAATTTTCATTGATAAGAAGAAAACCAATAGTATGGTACAAAATTTACACAGGAATTACATAAACCTATGCAAAGGCTGTACACTTGACAGGTACCTCAACTCTGTCAATTGCGCTTACGCTGAAAATGAGTGTTTTTCTCATTCTAATACCAGACAAATAAAACCCCACGCTGGAAAACTAAACCTGACCCTTTTTAAAATTCTTTCTCATAATAGTTATCTGGGTAACAAGTAGAAAATTAGACGCCACATTCCTGACAACGTTGGATGCGAACAAAATTTCAACCATTACATAATAACATTCATACATAGGACCGCACAACATAAATTACACAGACACCCCTTTACAGCTGCGACTCTTTGGTCCACATTAACCTTTCACTCTCTGCCCTTTCTATTCGTCGGTTCAGAATCATTTGCATTACTTTAGCATACGTGACAACAGCTTACATTTCTCAATTACTTGAAATTAAATGACGGAGGGTTGCGAACTTGAAACGGCCTAAGCTAACCAATAAATGATCTTCATTAATCTCAGCTATTATCTTTCTTTTATAGAAGCTGTTCCAGACATCAGAAAAACACCTTGACAGGTGTTGGTCATCAGAAAAAACATTACAACCAAATTGGCTAAGCAACTAAAACATCTCAGTATGAATTGATTAGAAGTTGCATCAAAAGCAAAAGCTAAATTAAAAGGAAAGGTAATAATTACAACCACCATCATCCACCCAACAAGAACAAATGGAATATATATGGACCCCCACAAGCTTTAGAAAGAAAAAGGAAAAACAATATAATAAACCTAGTGCAAGATGGATTGAAGGGATAAAAAGATGACATCACAATTTGCTCCTAATGACAGAAGGGGTGAGAAATTAATAGACTAAGCAAGAGAATTAAGGGCATAAAACAAAGCCTTCTACAATTGTTGGGGTGCGTGACCAGCTCACCGAGAAGAGTTATCGTCAGCAATGTCGAGTAGATCAGGCTGTGGGTCTTGATCTTCCCGGAGGCTTGAACAACATAGCTCCTCAATTCTCCTCGTTACTTCAGACATGGTAGGACGAATATCAGGGTATTGCGTTGCACAATCTATTCCCAGTTGCAAGAGCTGAACCATATCTTCCTCAACGTTCTGGTACCGAAGCAGCTCAAGATCAAACACTTCTGAGGTCCATTCCTCTCTAACTATCGACTGGACCCATCTGGGAAGGTCAACACCCTCTTCATTCAAAAGGGCGTGGGTGGGAGCCTTCCCAGTCAGTAGCTCCAGCAGCAATACCCCGAAACTATACACATCAGCCTTTTGAGAAACTTTACGAGGGTCAGTTACCTCTGGTGCTCGATAACCAGTAGCTCTGTTGGGAGATGAGGAAGGACCAACCAGCTGCGCAAGCCCAAAATCAGAGACTCGAGCATCATAAGATTGAGTCAATAGGACATTGGCGGATTTGATGTTTCCATGGGAAATATTGGGGCCTTGAGAATGTAAGTATTGAATGCCTCGTGCAGATCCAAGAGCAATGGCAGATCTAATCTCCCAGTTCAAGGGCGTCCTACCAGCTCCCTTGTTGCCTATGATATATATGATTCAATCGGAGGTATAGTGAGATGGGTTACTTTTAAACAAAGTCACGATCTTTCATCATTTACAGATCGTTTTACATTAAAAAAACAAAAATTAAGAAATTGTTAGCAAGTTCAATGCTTCTACCATCACTCTAATGGCAGATTATCAGGAAAAGACATCATCAAATGACGATTTGGATAAGAAACCCTGTATGACAAGCTAAACGAGAAAACACATACAACTAATTGACTCTAACCGAATCACTTGATAGTAAAATTTAATTATGAAGTAACTGCAGTTATCAATTCCCACGGCTACTAAAGCAGATGAGTGTGTAGAGTGATCATCACCATCAACCAAAAGACATACATGATCTCGAAACCCCGGCATATAAAATTGTATAATTATCTAAAAGAATGACGAATCTGCAAACCAAAATGGAAATCATAACAGCAGAAATTATGTGAATGAAAAGCCAAAAGTGAGAAGTACTCACCATGCAGAAGTGCAGATAGGCTTCCCATAGGCATGTAATCATAGACAAGAAGCTTCTCATCCGGACTATAATAGTAAGCCCTCAAAGGCACCAAATTTTCTTGATCCATGGCTCCCACCATCTCTATCTTCTCCTTGAATTCTCTCTCTGAAATGGTCACATCCTTCAACCTCTTCACAGCCACCACAGTCCCTACCTCCAACACTGCCTTGTAGGCAGTTCCAAAGGTTCCTTTCCCCAAAACCTCAGCAGATGCTCTCAACAAGTCCTCCAAATCAAAAACCTTCGATGCTTTGTCAAAAAACACAAGCTTTTTGGCCCCAGCAACGTTCACTTCACTTCCTTTACCATTACCAACCATTGCAGCCGCAGCAGCAGCAGCAACTGAGTAGCCATTGCTGGCCCCTAGACCACTGCCCACTTCTGCAATTGGCTTCTCTCCTTGAATCTCCAGTTCATGTTGCTTAATAGACGCAATGTCAATGGATCTTGACTTTTGACTACTCTTCTTTCGGCATAAGAACAAGAAAACCAAAACAACCAAGAAAAAACCCAGTACAGATCCAATTACTATACCCGCAACTGCCCCACCAGACAACTTATTTTTATTTCCCTGGTCAACAATCCGACCAGTAGGTGTACTAGGCACCACCACACTACCATTACCACTAGTATCAGCGCATATATCAAGAGGTTGCCCACATAGAGAATTACCCAGAAAAGAAGTTGATTCGAAGCTCTGTAATCTCTCAGGTATAGAGCCATTCAACGAATTATTAGAAACATTGATCTGCTCAAGCTTCTCCAACTTCAAATCCGGAATAGACCCGGATAACCGATTGTTCTCAAGAAACAATGTCTTCAACCTCGTAAAGTTATTAAAGCTCGGAGATATCCCACCGGTGAAGTTGTTTTCACCAAGGTTAAGGCGCACAAGATCCCGGAGACTAAACAGAAACTCCGGAATCTCACCTGAGAACATATTGCCTTGTAAGTAAAGGTTGTGGAGACTGGTGCAGGCAACGAGATCTGAAGGTAGCTGGCCAGTAAGAGCATTGAATCTGAGGCTTAAAGTTCGGAGCTTTGTGAGGTTGGAGAACACACCGGTCGGAAGCTGACCAGTGAGTGACACTCCGGGGAGGCGGAGCACGGCGACGCGGTTCTGGTCGCAGCCAACACCGGCCCAAGAGCATGGAGTAGACTGAGTCACATTCCAGAGACGAGTTCGGCCACCGACGGAAGAGCGGAGAGAAAGGAGAGCTTGGCGGTCGGAGGCAAGATCTGATAAAGAACGACGAACACAAAAGACAAGAAGAAAAGAGAAAAAGATAAGAATTTTGAGGTTCTTCATAGTTGGTGTCTATGTTTCCTTCTGGATGTGGAAGATAGAAACTTTGAAGAAAAAGGTGAAAGCTTTGAGGGAAATTAAGGTGGCAATGTAGGTGGATGTGTAAGAGACATGGAGGGATAAGGAAGATTCATTTGGTGTTTGTCTTAGCGCAGAGACAGTAAACAGAGGTTAAAAAGGGTGGGAAAGAGACAGAGGTAGTAAACCGAAAGGGTTGGTTCAGGTGTTTTCTTTCTTTTTGTTCAAGTGCGCAAAGCAACAATTATAACTTACAAGACCAAACCCTAGCGAAGCTTAACACAAACACCTTGAGAATTGAGATGATACGAAAAATATTTAGTCAACTCTGTTTATCTTTTCTTGTTTATGTCCACCAATTAAATCGGATTATATTATATGCGTGAGAGACAAGAGGGGGCTATTCCATTGGAAGTTTGTCCTCTTTTTTTTTTTAATAAATTTTTTCTACGTGGAAATGCGGCTTCAGGCTTTGTTTGCTTGTGTTTCTGCTGCTGCAATATTTATTTCCTTCTCTGTTTCCGTCGGCTCTTGTGTCTCTGGAATTTTCGTTTTCCCCTTCTTTTCAGTTTTATTTTTCTTGTTTTATCTATTATCATGAAATTGAAAGCATACAAGATATTTTCAGAAAGACAAAACTGCTGTATTTTAACCGAGTACTCCTAAGATTTCTCCATCAAATAGGAGAGCTTTCCCTTTTTTAACATAAATCTAAAAAAAATATGATTTCCTTCCTTAATAATTGGAACCTAGTCGCGTGTAAATTTCTTTGTCAGGACAGATTGTCCTAAACTATCTTTCTACAGAGATTTTGCATTGATCAGATTCACATAAATTACCCATTTTTTTAATTTACTCTTCGTAATCTTAAGATTTTTTAGTTATTTTAATGTAAATTGTTTATTGTATATCAAGTAGAATAACAGTTCACGTTTGGCTGCAACTCTAATTCTGTGAAGATAGATTCAAATAAAAAAATAAAAATCATTTTAATACTAATAAAAAAATCAATATAAAACTCTTAAAATTATTTTCTCTACATTAATTTGACCTGAGTGTCATAACTCATAGCCTCTTCCAACCTTTTTCTACTTCGCAAGACCGATGAGTAATTACAATAAGACTTATTATCATTTAGCATATATATGAAACCGACAAATTTGACATTTGTGCATAAGATTTTATATAATCATAAAGATATGGCGTTAACAGTGGCCGCTTCCAACCACCGACGACGGAACCATGCTATTAATGGTAACGGGTAAGCTTCCAGTTGTTGTTGGGTCCTTTTCCTCCCTCTCATCTCATGTGCTGCTCCTGATCTTATCTCTTATTATTGCTATTAAGATAACTAATTCTAAATCCCTTTTTTTTAATTTTTTTAATTTAGTATCTATATTTTTAATTAGATGTCTTAATTTTTAAATTATCAATAATTAAACTGAATTCTTAAGATTTAAAAATTAATTACTTAATTAAAGATTTTGAAATTTTAAATTTTAAACACTTTTAAATATATTATTTTTATTATTATTACTTTATTGTTTTGTTATCTTTATCGGATTCTATCTATAGGATATTTGTTCATTCTACAACCTAAATTCGTACGGGACAAGATGGCAGAGAATTTTTGACTGCGACTTGGCAACCACCTTCTACTTTCTCATTTTTATTATTATCTATTATTCAACCAAAATTTTCTAACAAAAACAAAAACAAAAACAAACAATTAAAAATAAAATAGCAAATAAGGTATTTAATAATATAATTCGATACATCTTGTATATGTATACGGGATCTTTACTCAGCTTAATTACTTCCACTTATGATATAATAATAATTTTACTCAAGATATTACAAACTCCCTTATCCCTTAACATTATCTCTCTTCTTTATTTACATCCAATAGTACTATCATTGCATCCTAATTTTAACAGAGAATTTTTTTAATAATATTTGATAATAAAGAATGATAATAAAATAACTGATTGAAATAATCAACAAACATAAACAAAGATACTTGAGAAAGAAAACAACTTTTCTAACAATGTAGCATCGGTTAATGACAAATTGAAAAGTTGTTCTTCAATAGTTTCGTTGTATTCAGCCACTAATTTTTTCAAGCACCACTTTCACAATGAGCAGCCACATGATCAACATCAATTTAATTCACTAAAAACCATGCAATAGATGAGTAACAATAGTACAAAAATAATACACAATCAAGGACGTATCCATGTTATGGGGAGGGGGGCCATGACCCCCTTTTTAAATATTTTTTTTTAAATTACTTATATAATTAAAATTTTTAAAATTACAAATATAAATAGTCCTTTTTAAAAATATAAGTACCCCCTTAGATGTTGACCTCCGGTTCCTCTTTAAAGTTGAGCCTGGCTCCGTTCCTGTACACAATGATTCAGTTACAAAACTTCCAAGAAACATCCTCAATTTATCTTTGAATAATAGAAGAATACCCAACTAAGAAACAACCTCGATATCAGCTAGAATACAGCATGTGTGTGTAGATTACCAGCCAAGTATCGAATGAAACAAGAGAAAAAAAGTTCAGCAGCAAAAATACCAACTCAACAACACACACATTAGAAACGCAACTCACGCCCCTTCAGCTTAGGTTCATGCTCCACACAGAAATTACAGCGCCACCGATACAGCTCTATCACACAATCGCCAATGAAAAAATAGCTACTTCGACTTCCAATAAACAATAACAACTTAAGTAAAACGCAGCTGCTTAAAAATACCCACTAAACTACAAAGAACAAAGAGAAAAACGCAGCTCCCAAAAAAAAAAAAGCTCAAGTCACTTGATTCCACCAGCAAGATGTGCAACCTATAGATTTCTATCTTTTCACCGTTAGCTGCTAAAAATCCTCGAAAATTACCCTAGGAATCTCCGCTACCAAATCTTCTGAAAACGACACCATTCAGCTCATATGACACATGAATCTCGGCTACAATCCAACTACATAATCAATTCAAATATTCAAAAGATAACCATTATCTCATATTAGGGAATACATTTTAAAATCCACTTATCAAACTTATGTTGAAAGTCTAATTATTAAGCAATGTCAAAATTAATAATATACCATTTACTTATGTTTTACACTTTTAGTTGCCCAGCTAGTGCATTGAAATTGTCCGTACTATGTTATTATGTAATCTAGTGATCAAGGGCAAAATCAATTCAACATTGTCCATTAAAATTTCGGAAGGAAAACAGATGTTCTAATTTCGGAAGGAAACTTCTTGGGTCTACAGAGTCTGTATCCGTTCAATTCATTCTTAAGACACAAATTCCTCTCTGTTCTAACTAACCTATACCAAACCAGCTTTCCACAAGGGGAGTTTCTTTTTATGCTGTCTTTCTTTGGGGCAACGTCCATTTTCTTGTGTTTCTTCAGATTGCTCCCCATAACATATACAGATGGGAAATTATGTGTTATCAGAACAACAGCTGATGGGCTTTACTTTAGTTTGCAATAAGATGAGGTCCCCATAAAGATTTTCAACATTTTCTTATTCACAGGTTGTTACATCCCAAAGGAATCATTAAGTGGGCAAAACATTTATTATTATATCTTTGGAAAACAGCTGTTTTTTTTTTAATAAATCTTTATGTAATAAGTTATTAATTTAGAGGGAGTCTTACTCCTTAGCACTTTGACTACAGAAATGGTTCGAGTATCAAGTTGACAATTCCTTCCCAATATCAGCCTGCCCTTTGATTTTTGTTTGGTCATCAATCACACAAGGGCAGATTTGATTTGATTTGAAGGTGTATACATAGAAAGTCCGTACAAAAATGGCATCCAACATCATGTTTACTTGATTTATCTTAAAGAATCCTACAAAGAAAGTAAGTTGCGTGTGCAGCATTCTATTCTATGTATGTGCCTAACTAGGAGGGTAGGGTTGACGGAAGTAGCTTGTAGTTAGAAAAATGAGGGTTAGGTGAAACTACAATGTAAACACAGATATTTGTTACTTGTAAGCCATTGAAGTTTAAGTTCGCCAACCCTGCCAGATTGAATGAACACAAAATCTTTAGCTGTTTGTTTGGAAAGTTTGGTTGCCTTGTAAACAAGTTGGAGTTTCGATTTACCTAAATGTTGCGCAAACGAATAAAACAATGACAACAACATCGTAGCCACTTGTTAGGGAAGTGTCGCTGCTTTTCAAACAAGTCCGAGTGCTTCTTAGTGATTTGCTAAAACGATGTCATCAAATTACCTTAGGTATTGCGTTGATCGGGTACAAACTTTTGATTAGATGGTGCGCCTATTTATCTCCTTTTTTGCGATTGATTCAAGTTGCTGATAGGCGAAGAAAAACATCAATCCTTGTGAGCTTTTTAATTCAGCGACGTAGAATGGGTAAATTGCACTAAACAATCATGTAAAGTAAAAAGTTGACTCACTCGGCGTATCGTTTTCTTATATTTCCCCGTCTTAATCGAGCCAATCCTCTACAGAGGAGATTTTTTTTTGGAAAATTACAAAGGAAAAAGTCAGATGGGCTGCATTGTAAGATGTGAAAACCTTTGTTTAGCATCATCCATCAAACGAGGGAAACCATTATAAGCAGAAAACAAGGGAGCAGTAAATGCTATGGCTCTAGAAAATGTGATAGTCACATGACCCTACAGAACTTGGGAGGTGATGCTGATACGTGACAAGTTAATTGGCTTCGGTCCGATTAAGATAAAGAAACGTGAAGCCATTGAACAAAATAATGTAACTTTGTATATTGCAAGAAAAATTATGGTGGGATTATAATTTTGATTTATATTGTATTAATATATTATCTGAATTGTTCCTTATTTTGTCAAGAATGGACATTAATATAACATAAAAAAAACTATCCCATATTATATTTTTCCTTATAAAAGAAGAAGTCGATTTTATAAGTTAAAGTATGAGGATATTTAAATAAACTTGTGGGTCTTTGTTAAAGAACAAATTCACTAAATTGACTCCACATAAGAAATCTATTTGAAATATTACTTATTTATTAATGAAAATTCTCATTATAATGATTATATAATTAATCATTTGACTTGAGATCTCTAAAGTTATCTTATACAGAGATTGCTGTATTTTGATGCTTTTTATGACCTATTCTAATCAAGGGTAGCTCCATCGATATTCATTAGATATAGAATGAATAATATAGAGGTAGTTAAGTGATCAATAGATGATTCATCACTTTAAAATGATTAGGAAGAGTATTCAATTTTTTCTCGAGTAGTATTGATTTAGAAAATTTTGGCCAAAGTAAATTAATCTTTTGCAAAATAGTTTACAAATATCATTATTCAACTACCAAAAGTGGAGAACTAACATGATTGGACTCAAATAGAATAGACATTAATTTCATACTTTATGTGTAATCAAAATATTATATGATGAAATGATTGAAATATAAAAAAAAAATCATATATAGAAAGTTTAGCAAAAATTACTTTGATATTTATAAATATTTGAGTGATTATGATATGTTACTAGATATCAATCTTCAACTATGAATATAAATTATTTTAATCAAATTGGACTTGAGAATGAATTGCCAATAAAACTCTAAATATGAATATGTTTTAGGGTTATAATTATATCCATTACCAATATATTTAAAAATCAAATGGGCCACACTAAAGAATGAATTGAAAAAAGAAAACATATTTTAATCAAATTGGACTTGATTGTAAAGTTTGAGAACTTTATGATTACATATGAGATATTTACTAAATAAGAATCAATATGAAATATTGGATCTTATTGAATATAACTGATATTTAATTAAAATTAATTGTAATTTTGATTAAAATTTGATTTCTAAATTAATAAAATGTCCAAAACTATTATAAATAATTTTAAGCTTTAATGAAGTTAACAATTATTGCCTAACTATCTCTCCACTAGTTGTAAAATTTTCTCAACAGTTCCTATGGATGTCATTAGAGGCTAAACACTCATGCAATAACGATGGTTGAGATGAGTCAATTTCAAAAAATATTTGATGGAAATGATAAAAAAATATCAAATTTCGGAATTAGGTTATAAAATTTAAATAATCTTGACTTTCAGGAAATCAAATACAAAAAAATTTGTAATTATTTGGTTATGCAAGATTTGATCCTGCCCCAATTTTCTAAGAGTACTATAAATGTCAATTTTAATTTTATAATTTGATTAAAATTATTTGATTGTTATTTATTTGAGAAAATTAAGGCTTAAAAACATTGTTTAATTTTAATTTTTTGAAAATTAAAATTGATTTAGGTCTTCTAGAAAAAACATGCCTCCCTCACATGCTCTATTCTTGATTATAAAAATTGAAACAAATGCATAATTACTCTTCGTATGAATTTTTTGCGCCTAGAAACCTGGATATTTGCTATTTTGTTTTATAAAATTAAAATTATGCATGTTCCTAATATTGATTAGAATATCATTAATTAAGGTTTAGTTTTGTCTAATTGAAACAAAATTATATAAACTCCCTTTTTTATTTTTTTGGTCATTCAACATACACACCTCTTCTTTTTCTACTTCTAGAAACCTTTAATTATGATGCTTCTTTTACTTCATTTTTTTGGTTATTTGCAATTGTGTTTGGTTAATCTAAGAAATGGGTCTCCACTAGTGGTGGTGTTAGTAGCTAGAGAAGCTGCTTCTCTACTACTAGAGGCGACAGAGACAGTGACTATCTCACCGCTATTGAAGGGAAAAATTGCTCAAAAGGCAATAAAGTTATCGCCTAGAAGAGAAGCAAAAAGTCCAGAAGAATAGAAGCTGGGAGTGGTTAGGAGGAACTTTAACGGGCTGTTTGGTAGACTGGAATAAAATGGCTATTCCTAATACATTCCTGATGTAACATCCCATCACCTGTGGGAGGCTAGAATAGTAAATATGAGTGATTAATGAGAGCTTAAAAATGCATTTTTTCATGCTCATGCATAATATGTCATACATATATACGTGAATAGTGAAAGTTTTGCACATAAAAATAATTGTACATGCATTCATTAATGATTCTGTGTATAACTTAATTGAATTGAGATTTTTGAAAATTTAGTGAATTTTGAATTTATCTATGTTGAAAATATTATTGGTTAGTAGGATTGTGAAAATTGTGAATTTCGGTGAATTTATGAATAAATTTCAGAGAAAAATTATAGAAAATAGGAGAAAAGAAATCAAAAGAAGATTTGAAGATAGTTGGATTGTAAAGATAGAATTAATGGAGTTAGTTTCAAAAGAAACTTAGTTAGAGTTAGACCTTAGGAAAAGTGACAAGTGTAAAGTTTTCTTTATTATTTGTCAGAAGTAAGTTTGAGTTATCAGAGAGTTAAAAAGGAGTTTATTCTTTTTCTAAGTTCTTTCCTTGTTATCATCTTCTCTGAATTTCTTCTCATACACAGAGTTTTTCATCAAAACTCCTTTTAAGAGTTAACTTTGCTTTTTTTTTAATCCCTCACTACTTCCTCCACTGTTAAATGTTTCTTTTTCCTTAAAAGAAACAAAAGTTGATTAGTGTTCACAGTGGTTTACGTAATTTTGTATGGAGTTAGGACTTGAAGATAGTTGAAGCTTTTGGAGTCTTCAACAAGTAATCAGTGAATAAAATTGTTAGAGTTGTGAATTTTTGAAATAAAGTTGATGTATTTATTGTCAGTGCATGGTCATGACATTTACGTATATTTACATTCTTGAACACTGTGTTAAGGGGATGAAAATTGTGGATATGGTGTTATTTAGTTTTTGATGGATTGTTAGCGATTAGATGTTATGGAAATGGTTCTTGGAGTTGAAGTAGCAATGAAATTATGTATTGGATTAGTGTAGAGAATTAGATATGGAAAGATGAAATGCTCTGTTTCTTCACTATGCATGTATAAATATATAGGTGTTTATATGTGAGTTGATGAAAACTTAGAGATGTTCAAGAAAAAGTTTTTAAGTTGAGGAGTATAGATAGTATCGTATGTGAAGAAGTATCGTCTTAAGTTGACTTTTGCTTCATCTTAAGTTGACCATCTGTATCGTCTTAGGTTGACTTCTGCTTCATCTTAGGTTGACCATCTGTATCGTCTTAGGTTGACTTCTGCTTCGTCTTAAGTTGACCATTTACATCATCTTCGGTTGATTTTTGCTTCATCTGCTTTTTGCTTCGTATGCTTTCTGCTTTGTCTGATTTCTGTTTCGTATGCTTTCTGCTTCATCTACTTTTTGCTTCGCTTGCTTTCTGCTTCGTCTGCTTTTTGCTTTGTCTGCTATCTGCTTCGTCTTATGTGGACAGAACTTTGTTTGATTCTTTCAGCTATAACTTTGTCGTCCGACCTCCAAATGACCTAATTTTTAAAGCATTAGATACATAACACATTTCTCTATCTCTCTGTAGAAATTATAGCTTTTGTTTTTGACTAAAAAAAGATTAATCTAATCAAAGTAAGAGTATCAGTTGGAAGAGCATAAACTGGATATTTTACTGAACATGTTCCTATATTTTGATGATATCTTGATCTGTAGGATTCTAAATGAGATGATTTTCAATTTGCAGTACACTAGAGATATAGGCCTACAAATTGTCTCAAGAAGTAGAATGTTGATTCTTCCTCTAAGATATTGAATTTCTAGATAGAAATTGTATATAGTATAATGTTGTTAAACGTGAACAACCTGATAATGTTTTAGGTATATCTCCTAAATTACTGAACCAAATTAAGTGATTTTGGTGTCAATAGCAACATAAGATATAGAGGAACACTTTTTTAGAGGAGGGTATGACCAAATTATATCAATTTCACTCCCTGAATTAACGTGAACAATAGACCTGAGAGAGTGTCTTGGAAAAAAATCTGAAGTGCTTCTATGAGATTGAATGTGTGATGAAATTGATGGATTGATACCTGGGATTATCATAAACATGCATTGTACATAATTCATTTCATACATGTGCTTTATTGAACAATTATAATTGTGCATATTGTGATATATGTGTATGTTGTTTAATATAGAGGATCGAATTGAGCATCATTCTCCAGACGTTGCCGGGACTTCGAGGCAATAACTTTGGGAGCAACTAGTGAGTAACCTAGACGGTCTCACTTAATTACTTGTTTGTTTAAATTATGTTTTGAATGTGAATGTGAAGACCTAAGTGTTTTATAATGTGAGTGATTGTGGTTCATGCATTCCATACATGAATGTATAATCAGATAATGGCAGTTGTGACTAGAATAGCCATCGATCAGAACTTAAAACTCAACGACTGAAAATGAGCCTTGAGCTAAAAAATGATTAAGAGCCTAAGGCTCATTATATAAAATGAGCCCTGTATCTCCCAAGCGGATAAGGGACAGTTATTAATGAGCCCGGTATCCAAAATGAATACAGGACAGTTCAAGCACTCGATCATAACAATGTAATAATTGGAAATTACCTTATGAGCATTTCATATGCATATTGTTAAGTATGTTTGCTGGAATGAAATGCCAAATTTGCCTATGTTTATGTGAAAATGTGATACTTATGTAAAGTGCAGTATGTGATTATATGTTAACCATCGATGATGGTTACCTCATTGATTTTGCAAAACTCACCAAAATTGCAACGTTGTCATTTTAGAACCGAAAGACGACTCTAACTATTGAGAGGCCCCACTAGTCGTGTAGATTGTGATTAACAAGAGAAGTTATGGCTCAAAGGTCGGTCTGATGAGATTTTTGGATAGATTAGTTAGATTATGTATATTTTCCTCAGTCATGTAGTATTTTTGTATTAGGTTTTAATGATTTACATATAGAAAATGTTGAAAGACAAAATATAGACATTCGGGTGTTATGAAATGAGACAAGGAAAAAGGTTAGTTTTAAAATATTGTGGTTTTTCTATTGATGCTTTCTAAGTGAATTATGACACCATGCCATATGAAGTGAATATAGTGATCGAACATAACTTGTCATTATCATAGGATATATACCGGAATGACCTCCGGGTGTCCCGGTATGTACTCTGCGGTAAGGGGGTGCTACACCTGACTTATTCCTAAACCTGTGTTTGGTTAAAAAGGGAGACAAGAATAAGTAAACTTTGGTAATAACTATTCTTCAAATTTGAAGAATACCCAAACCCCCATCTTTAGCTAATCAAAGAATAGCTCTTCTTGTTGAAGATAACTTTGTCCTCTCATCATTTCCAGCCTCCAAAAGTTCTTCTCCTTCTTTGACGTTGAAACATCATCGGAGCCTCCTCTTACCCTCTCATGTTCAAGCCTCCGAAATCTTCCACTTCTTTAACGTACGTTGTTCTCTTCTCCAATTCGTGATTCCAGATTTACCATTTCCAGTTCTAGGTAAGTGAAAATTCTTACACAACAAAAGACTTCATCTTCTTTCTATTCCAGTCTACCAATAGACCACTCAACACACAGATTGATTTTATCTCGTTACCATTGCCCGGTTGTCTATAGTAAATACACATCACCATCGCCATCACCACCTTAAACAAACTTTCATACTTTGTTACACATACCAGAGCTTGTTAGGATCTCACCGTTCCTAATGGCAACGATAACCTTTGCTAATACTTTATCTTCTTCTTCTTCTTCTTCGTCTTTAGCTCCCATTCAACTTCACTCTCTCGTGGACTTGGTACCGATGTTTTCCGTCCTTCTCGCATTTCACTTCCTAATCTCATGTCCCGTTAGGCTTCTACCCATTTGAAGTCGAAGAAAAAGTTCCACCTTTTCACTACGCATTGTTCTTTTGATCCTACTTCTGCTAAAGACCCAGTTCAAGAAAAAATACCCATTGAACTCAGTAATCAATTTGCATGCCTATCCGTCTATTTCCTTCTTGAGTTTCTACCTTATCTGTTGCCTTTCTTATTTCATTTGTGGGTTTTGCGTCTTTTCTTTTTGTAAGATATGATGCTTATCCTACTGTGATGGATGTCAACCAGATTCATGAGATTTTACCTCATAGGTAGGTCTAATTGAACCGTGTGAAGTCTTCTTTCATCACAACATTCAGTCGATTGAAAGTGCTCAATAACACACAATCATATTCACTATCACATCTCATTTACATTGTCATCGGACCTTAGTCTGACATTCAACACTTAAGTCGAGAAAACACTTATTCCGTCCAATTCACATTCAATGAGCACTTCAATATTTCATTCATACATCACATTCATTGGACCTCCTATTCGGAAACCAACACAATCAATCACATTTATATAGTCATTCAATAGTCAATCAATATAAAAATTTAAAATAGAACAAACAATGAAATGAGATAATCTAGGTCTACTCACAATACGCTTCAGATTAGCATTAGCTTCCATGATTTGGAAATATCTGAATGCGGACGTTTATTTTGCACATCAAAATTATGCAAATAAAAGGTATAATTTATTCATTTAGTAAAACAGAGTGAGTATTACTTTTAATTTATTAAAAAAGGTATTTTCTTGATTAAATTTTAAAAAATGTTTCATTTATTAATTAATAAAATGAGAATTCTTGAATTTTTTTAAAAAATTTCTAATTTATTAAAGAAATATTTTATAATTAATTAAAAAATTAACATCTAAATAAATAATATAACTAAATTTCTTAATTAAATTAAAAGTGTTTTATTTAATTTTGAAAATAATTTCCCTTTTAATATTACATTTTTTAGTTGGATTAGAATTTCTTACTTGTAATATTTTAAAATGGAGTTTTCCTAAATTATAATAAGTAAGAAGCATAATTTGTTGAAAATTGTTTCCAATTTTTTAAAGGAGTCAAGATAACAGAAATATTTTCCAATTAGACTTCAAAATTGTTTTCAAATCTTATTAAATTTTATTTATAATATGAATTTAATTTATTTACTAACCAATGAGTTTAATGTAACTTAATTTTTCCAAAGAGTTTGAAATATTATTTTAGATTATGAAGATCAATAGTTTGAATGAAATGAAGCTTAATATTTTATGCATATAATTTGATTATTAGAGCATAAGTTGCATATTTTATTTATATAGTTATTTTCTATTGTTATAAGAATAAATAAAAAATTTATTTATTGTTAAGCTTGTTGGGCAAACTCAAGGTCATTTTAACCTAAATA
Source organism: Erythroxylum cataractarum (assembly GCA_024703695.1). Classification (NCBI taxonomy): domain Eukaryota; kingdom Viridiplantae; phylum Streptophyta; class Magnoliopsida; order Malpighiales; family Erythroxylaceae; genus Erythroxylum; species Erythroxylum cataractarum. The sequence goes on from JANJEY010000006.1 coordinate 53,382,823, forward strand.
TGTTTAGTCTAATAATAGTAGGTCCTAATTAACTAAACTTTTGTAATTTGGATGAGTAAACTCATGACCAAATGAATTTAGAGGCAACGTTATGAATAACATATAAGATATGGTTTAGTACACCTAATGATTCTAGGAATAACATAAGATGTGATTAATAAAATTTTTATCTACTTTATTTAAGTATAGTTAGTTTGTTGAGAAAAATAAAAAAACAACTAAATTTGAATCAGATCCTAGTCCACTACAGAGATTAGAGTAGTCTTTTCAAATAGTAATAAGGGCTATTATTTTGAATAAAATAGTGAGAGCAACTAAATAAATGATTGAAGTCTTAATCTTATTTGGTAGTTATAACATATAACCAAAACCTTTTTTTGACATTTATATTTTGTTCTGAGTAGAATTCATTAGTATAGTTGATACTAAGTTGGTGTACACAATTTCTTAGACATAGGTAAGTTTGAGAAGAGTTCTCAAAATTAGATAGACAACTTGCATGCCTATTAAGAAATTTTGCTATTAATTCCTATTGTTGATTTGGTGTTAAATTTTTAGAGATATGTCAAAATTATATGGATGATAAAATATAATGATATTTTAAGTTGACTATTGTCTCATAAAATTTAATGGCATCATATAAGATATATGTCAACATCATGCTAGCATGATGCAAGAATTTGCATGACGTATACACTAAAAGGTATAATTCCTTGATGAAATTGTTTCATTCAATTTAGCCCATTAAAAGCACAACTATGGACCTTAATAAAGTATATGATTCAATTAATTAGAGGTTTGTAATGAACTCATTAAAAGCCTTTGAGTTCCCAAACTCCTTTATATCCTAGATTGAGCAATGTATCACTTCTTTTTCCTATACAATTATGATAAATGGTGAACCTACAATGTCATCTCATAGAGTAAAGGGCCTGAGATAAGGTGACTCACTCACCTTATTGTGTATATTATGTGTTGAAATGTTGACAAGAATGCTTTTCAAAAGAATAAAAAAGAGAGCAAAGATTGAAGTTGTTTCAACTTACATTTGTAGATGATATATTGTTACTTAGTAGTGTTAATCCCAGCTTCATTCAATTACAAAAAACTTTACAATATTTGATCAAGCTATCGTGCCTCTCTATAAACCTAAGCAAGAGCTTGTTATTTATCTCTTATTTCTCTTTTAACCATACCAATACTTTATCCATGATTTTAGGTTATCCTCCATAATTTGCATTAAAGTATTTGGGAATTGTTATATTTGACAAAAAAATCACCTATAGTGATAGACTGCCGTTATTTGAATCTATCAAGAGAAAAATCTTTCATTAGACTTATGAGTTGCTCGTATATATAGGTAGTCTCCAACTTAAGTCAGTTATGGTAAAGAATCTTTACATCCACTAGTGTAGTCATCTATTCTTGCTACTCAACCTGATCAAATGAATAGGGAACCTATTAAGGAACTTCTAATCATTGAGTAGCTCAGGTGGTATAGTTAAATTAAAGGTCAAGTGAAGTGATGCTTACTGAACTTAGGAAGAAAGAGGTCTTAGGATTAAATTTTTTAGATTGACTAACAAGATGCTAACAACTAAAATAATTTAGAAATTATTTATAGATCATAAATCCATTTGGGTCAAAAGTATGCATTTCTATATTGTTAAGAATAAGAGTTTCTAGAGCATAATGGAGCAACCTAGCATGTCTTGGTTCCTTAACTAGTTATTCAAAAATAAGAAATAGCTTAATTAATGAGATCAAATTTAGAATAGGTAATAAGAGGAAAGTTTGGTTCTAGTTTGACAATTGAAATAGCCTAGGACTTGACTTAAGCTTCAAAGAATAGACAACTAAATTATTAATTTTTACTTAGCAACGATTAAAGTCATCAAAGATGGAGAATGACATTGTAGGATCATGGGTTTCGATCTTATAATAGATTTAACGCTAGTATATAGACCAAATGTGGATTATAAAGATAAAATGGCATAGGAGAGGTATATGTCTGAAAGCTTAACCAATAAATCTTGTCTTAAATTGTTTAAAGAACTTGTTAAACAATTTTCCTAAAAGAAGTTAGTTTGGTTTAGAAACAACTCTCCTAATTCCTCTTTTATGTTTTGGTTAACCATTGAGAATAAGTTATAATCTTTAGATAGGGTGAAAGGGATCTCCCTAAGTAACAATTTATAAGGGCATTGTAATTTAGCTTTAGAGATTGAGAACATCTTCTCCTTCATTGCCATTAAGCTTAGTATGCCTGGCTTTGAGCATGGAGTAGATGTAGAGTTTCATGCATTGAGTACAGCTAGTCACAATTCTTATCTTAGAATAAAATGGAAGATACGTGCATAAAGGAGACTTAAACACCCTTAAACTAATGTTATTTGGAAAAAAAGGAACCTGAAATATTTTTGTAATTAAAATTTAAGTCCTCAAGATTATTTCAAAACTATTTTTAAATAAATCATAAAACAAATACTAGAAAAAAAAAAGATAAAAACATGAGTTTTTAATATAGTTAAGAACTAGGTGGTTCATCACTAAGGAACTTCTCCTAAAGTTTAGAAGTTAATTAATGTTTCATAATGGATGGTGGGTAAAATAGAAAAGGATAGGACATTAGCTTTATAACACTGAAAGTCACTTATTTGTGGTATTACTATAAGATAGTGACATAGAGAAACATAGAACTTTTAAGGTTGTAATTTAATTGATTAAAGCTCATACAATATTGATATAAATAGTGCTTCAATTTTTCAATTGGTTTAACTTGTATCTCAGTTCGCTCTTCAATAACTTTTTGTTTGCTACTTGCTTTTTACTTGTATTGAACTTTTCATTAATCAAAGTTACCTCTTACCTTTTTTAAAAAATACTTATTAGATGCTATTGGATATAAGCAACCATAATTTTTTAAATTTCTAACCCATGCCCAAATAACTAAAAAAATAGTTAGATTGGAAAAACATTTTAAGCCCAAAAATAAACTTTCATGCGTTAATGGATGTAGCAATATTACGAATGTCATACTAGACTTGGTATTAATTTTATTTTGGTATAGTACCGTATTAGTACTTGGCAACATCAGGTATAATTTTGAGTGATTTTTTAAATTAAAAAATATTTTCTAAATTTTATAAAATAACAAAATTGGTATGAATCAACAAGGGAATGATTCAGATTGAAGATTTCCATAAAAAATAAATAGTTAAAGAAAGAGTAGAAAAGCATTCCAAGCCCAAAAAGAAACTTTCATACCTTAATACATCTAACAATGTTATGAATATTGTACTAGACTCGGTGTCAAATTTGGTTCTGGTATAGAACGGTAACGGTATTGGTTAATATTGGATACAGTTTTAAGTAATATTTTAAATTTACAAAATAGTCTTTGAATTTTATAAAATAATAAAATAGACTTTTAATATATTGTGCTATATTATTTTCAATTTTACTTCAACCTTGTCCCAAATAATAATAATAATAATATAAGTTTAATATAAAGACTTTTCTTTGTTTATATTAATATTACTTTTCACATTTTTTTACATAAAACAATAAACACAATTATTATAAAAAATTTACATCATATAGTAAAGAATAATTACATCAGAGCATCATATAGTAAGAATAATATAGATCTATAAACATTATAATACGAGTTCCTTTTGATAAACATAACAAAGTAGAAATTGAAACCTAAAGCAAAAATAGGACAATTAAAAGCTGTATACTTATGTTGGATATACATGATTTAACATAAACATATACATCAAATATAAGTGAAATTAAAAAAAATGAAAAATTGGAACTTCATTTAATGACATACCTGCTCAAATTACATTAGCCCCGATTTTCATTTGGTACAAATTATCATCATTGAAAGAAGTGTCATCATCACCTTCATTCAAACTCATTGCCGAAATGATATGTCAATACTTGTTCATCAAGATTGTCTTCTAGGTCATTCTCTTTTATAAAACTTAGTTCTTTAGAAATGTAATCAAGTCATGTCTGAACCCATATACATAAGGAAAAATGTTACAGCACGCTTATGTCTATCTCCATAAAAGTTATAGTAAGATATATAACTTAAAACATGAGTACGTTAAAGCTTGTGCCCCTATCTAGAAAAAAAAAGTAAGATAAATAACTTGAGACATAACAATATCACAAACCATATTTGTAGGGAAAACTCTAGTTTCAAGGGTTTTTCTTTACTTTCTTTATTTAGAAACTTAAGGTTAGCTATTAGGAAAGAGAATAACAATTTAGGGATAAAATTGATAATCATTACTAGTAAGACTAGAGATGATCCCGAAATATTAGAATTGATTGTAATATGGAGATTTCATTTAGAGCTCTTCCTAATTTGATGTCTTTAGTTTATCATTTATGTTTCTTGGTGTAAATATTATGTATAGCTAGTTTGTTTATATGCTTATGTAAAGATAACCCTAATTATTTGCTAAAGATTGATTCAATTTTATTTATGATCTCAAGTTTTATTTATATAGAACAACTTTGAATTTGTTTAAAGTTAGTTTGTTCAAGCTAGAATTAGATATAATATTAATTTGCATATGAATGATTTGAGATAACCTAAATGTGAGTGAACCATAATTTAGATATTAGGAGTTACATGGATTGTTATAGTTAGCTTGTATAAATCCTTTAGTGCTAGGGTCAAATCTTTCACAAAAATTTAAAGAACTTAATCTATTATTTGGCATTTTAATTGGATAGAGATACTAGTTAATTCATTTAAGAAATAAGTGATTATAGAACTCAACAAAGAGCAATTTCATAATCTAGGAATTTCTGTTGATCTAGATGTTTACGACTTTCTAAATTTATTAAATCTTGTCTACAAAGATGGTGCTAAGAGAGTTCTTATCTATACGTTATTCATTTCTAAATTCTTTACTTGATTATTTTTTTTGTTCCTATTTTTTTATTCTTTTATTTATAATTTGTTTCATTTGTTATTCGATTTTTTCAATGATCAACTTACTTTTATTCTTTGACTAGTTATTAGTAAAAGAGTGTATTAGATTGTTCTAGCTACCTCATGAAATCAACACTTTATTCACTATTTTATTACTTCTTAATAATAGATGCAATTGCCTTAAGTTATGAGTTTTTTTTTGTGAAAGAGAAAATTTAAGATTAGAAAAAATCAACATTATACACCATCTCTTCATTCGTCAAGCAAGTTAGGGATCCCTCTTAACTTGTATTCATTTAGGTATGTCTTGAATACCTTTACCCTTATAATAGGATCTTTCAAAACTATTAAGACAAACACTTTAGTGTCAAACGCTAGGTTGAAGGGTGATTCTCCTATGAAAGTACTCTAGGTCATGTGGTAGGTTATGATTTGTAGTGTATTTCATCCACCCATATTCTTTTAGCTTACTCTATAATAGTTCTTAGGCTTTCAGGGATTTACATATCAGTTACTTCAACTAATTCAATAGTTTGTGAATGCACTACTTGATCCCTCTTCCTCTATGAAGCTTTAGCTATTAAAATGAAATATATTATAAGTGAAATGGGTAAGGGGAATCCTATGTCTTTTTATGACACTGAATTTTAAGAATTGTTCCATAAATCTTTTGGTAACTAGTAAATACAATATTGAAGAATGTTAGTTGAGGTCTTGATTTAATTTCAATAAGAAAATTTTATCTTAGGAATAAATATGAAATCATATAGTTCTAACTTTTCCTACACTCCCGCTCAAGATGGAGCATACATATTATAAGCTTTAAGATTATTGCATATAGATTTCATATGAGACCACCCCTTAAGCCTTGGTGAATAAATCAACAAGTTGGTAATCCAACTTAAAATATTGTATCTCAATCAATCCTTCTTGAAGTTTTTCATGAATAAATTGACAATATACCTCAATATGATTGGTTCTCTTTTGGAAGATTAGAATAGACGTAATATGAAAGGTTGTTTGATTATCACACATAAATTTCAATGGAGACAAGTGCTCAAAACCAAATTCCTTAGAAGATTCTTTAACTACATTAACTAATATATAGTATACGTCATGGTCCTATACTCAGACTCAACACTGAAATGTGTAATAACTGATTGCTTCTTGCTTTTCCATAACACCAGGCTTCTACCCATAAATACACAGTACCTTAAAATAAAGCATTAATTAGAAAAGCTTGCCCAATTTGAATTTATATGTAGTTGAATTTAAGTATGGCCATAGATCTAACGGAGAAATCCTTGCCATGGTGAACCTTTCAAATGTCACAAAATCTTGATAACTACACACAATTGCTAGTTCGTGAAGACTTCATAAACTGGCTTACTATACTTATAATAAACGAGATATCTAAATGAATAACAATAAATAATTTGGTTTACTAATAAGTCTTTTATTCCAACATCTTCTAAATACTCTGTTTTATTAGCATCAAGTTTAAAATTTGGCTTCTTTAACTAACTTAGTTCCTAATAGGCTCGTTTTCTTCAGAAGGTTAAATACTTTCTTTGGGATAGACAAATCCCCATCTTCGACCCTGCTACCTTAGTACCTATAAAATATTTTAGCGAGCAAAGGTCCTTTGTTTGAAACTTAATCTGCAGGAACAACTTTAAAGACTAGATTCATAATTTATCATCTCCAATAATAACAATGTTATCAACACAAATTATCAAAAGAATTCATTAACTTTGGAGGATGATAAAACATAGAATGATCCACACCACATTAATGCAGACCAAACTATATAACTACTATACTAAAGCACCTAAAACAATATCTATGTGACTATTACTGGCATATATAGAGACTTATTAAGGTGACAAACCAAATTGGTCTCCCTTAAGTAACAAACATTGGTGGTTGCTCTATAAAAATATTTTCTTCAAAATCATCATGAAGGAAATTTTTTTTATATAATGAGTTGATGAAGAAACTAATTATATGTGGTTGTCAATACCATGGAAGCACAAATAGATGTCAATTTGGTTACAATAGAAAAGGTATTAGTATAATCCATATACACTTATGTATATCCCTTAATTACTAATCAAGCTTTTAAACAATTAACTGTGCCATTAGGATTGACCTTAATATTGAACACTCAATGACAACCCACCATTATCTTACCGTGTGGAAGAGTAACTAAGTACCATATGTAATTAACCCAAAAGGCCAATATCTGTATCTTAACTTATCCAAAGCTTCTTAAACAAACTTAGGCATTGGTATAGAAGACAAAATGGACACAAAATTATGATGTTGATAATGAGTTATAAGAGACAAAATTTGAGATAAGATGAGGTTTACAAGACCATTTTCCTTTAAGAAGAGCAATTGATCAATTAAGATAATCATATGATGAAGTTAAAGATGAAGAAGACAATGATGATGAGTGTCAGATGAGTGCATCAAGTATAAACATGCAAATCAGGATGAGATAGATGTTCTAAAAGAGTAGGATTGGTGTCATGAGCAAGCTCAAAAGTAAGATCTAGGGTAGCATGATTGGTAGCTATTTGAGAAGGAAAAAAGGAAATTGGCAAACTCATTAGTGTTAGCAGAGGCATACTAAGAACAAAAACAAAACACGGAGTATCTTGAAAGAATGTAACATTAGTAGACACAAAAAAAAAAGATTCAAAGGAAGGTTCAAACATTTGTATCCTTTTTACAGCTGAGATTACTAGAGAAAAATATATATATTTTAGGTCTAATGTATCTATACTAGGTTGAAGTTGATGAATAATCAAACATAACCAAACACTAGTGATTAAATGAAAAAGGATTTTGATAGGGAAAGAAGATATATAATGAAGTTTTATTTCTCAACACAGAAGATGACAATTGATTGATAAGAAAGCATGTAGTAAGTACAACATCAACTTAAAAAAATTTAGGTACATTCATGTGGATTAACAAGGTATGAATTGTTTGATAGTGAGTCATATTTTTATGTCATCTACCCACTCTATTGACGAGTGTATGGGTAAAAAGATTGATGTTTAATACATGTTGTTGCAAGTAGTTGGAGAATGGACTAAAAAGATATTTTATAGCATTATGACTATAAAGAATATTGATTTAGGTATTAAAATGATTTTGAATTTCAACATATAAACGTTATAAAACTAAGAATAATTACAAACATTCTTTCATAAGATATAATAGTTATTTGAGAGAAATCATCAACAAAAATCATGAAATACTAAAATCTCAACGTAGACTTGTCACAACTTAGACTTTCATCAAATATAACCAGTTATTTGAGAGAAATCATCAACAAAAATCATGAAATACTTAAATCTCAACTTAGACTTGACACAAATTAAACCCCAAATATCTGTATGGAATAATATAAATGGTTTTTCAACCCTTTTATTGACTTGAAGGAAAACTAATGTAAAATAATGTTTCTTCTATTGATATGACTCAAGATTTAAGCTAGAAATAAATGTAATCATGGAACTAATTTCTTGAGATTTTCCGAAGATGAATAACCTAATTAGATATGAATATGAGTAGGAGAGACTGAAATTGGACATTCAAAAAATGATTGTAACTTGGCAAAGTAGTTCGTCCCATTTTATTCTTGCATTCTCTAATCATCATCTTATTCTTCAAATCATGGATAATGACATTATCAAGGTAGAATATACAAAAAAGTATGTAGTTAGTCAATTTTCTTATAAATATAAGATTGAAAGGAAAGTTTGATACAATAATGTAAAGGGTAAAGTAAGATAGGGACAAGGATGAGAGGATCTATCACATTTAATGGTGGCAGTAGATCCATCAATCATGATAAGCTTATTATTATGAGAAGAGGGTAATGGAAAGATAATGATCGAAATTAGTTATTTTACTCAAGATATGATCAGTGGAACCATAATCCAATACCCATGACCATTTTTTTAGGGATAGATGAATAATAAGTTCCACAAATGCCATAGAAGAAGACAATGAATGTTAAGCTGACTGATATTACAACTACTTTTTTTTTCTCATCTTGAGATGAAGTTATAGGTAAAGAATGTTCTTTATAATAGAATTTTATCATTATTGTGGACTAGCATAATTGAAATTAAATTTTACAAATCCCGATTAATTAGATGTCAATTGTAATTCTCTTTTTAACGTGTCATTGGGCCTGTGTTCATGGGCTTGCT